>OW203771.1:17267711-17867711 GCA_934045905.1 Leuctra nigra
GGGATCATGTGTCTAGCTGGGAATGCGCTAACTACGGAAGTAAGTAAAATCAGGAATGAAGGCTCTATGGTACTGGGAACAGCAGGTTAAACTTTCTAAACGCAACAAGCTGAGTGGTAACGCTCTGAACTTGTATTCCGGAGGCCCGGGTTCGATTCCCGCGGCCGTCCTTCCTTACTGTTTTTTTTCGTGGTATTCCCTCAGTCGACAGGCAAATGTTGGGAACGTACCCTACTAATAGGCCACGACCGACTCAAAAAACTTTCTAAAAACACTGGTAAACATTACGTATAGGGTATCCCCATAAAAAACACTTCGTGTAAAAATACCAGCCAAGTCTCTTCAACTAAAAAAAAATATGAAATCTAAAAATTCTGCACTGAAAAGTAGTGATATCAAAAAATTAGCCAAGTCAAAACTTTATTTGAAAATCAAAAAATACTTGGCGCATCGTGTACTTAAATAGCTTGGAAGTATAAGCCAATTATAAATTATACATGAAATATACATATACATAGTATACCTATAATGCCCTAAAAAAAACGATGCGCCAAGTATTTTTTGATTTTCAAATAAAGTTTTGACTTGGCTAATTTTTTGATATCACTACTTTTCAGTGCAGAATTTTTAGATTTCATATTTTTTTTTAGTTGAAGAGACTTGGCTGGTATTTTTACACGAAGTGTTTTTTATGGGGATATCACTCCTTTTTTTAGTTTATTCTAACAACTTGTGACACATATGAAATGAACAATTACTAAATTCTTTTAAAAAATCATCACCCTTTACAATTTCGTTACCACTAATGAATAGCAGCGTATGGTCCTAAATAATTGCTTTAAATGATCTTTCACGAAGAATAGCAAAGGTTTCATTCCAATCAGTCAACCCAGTTCCGAGATATGGAAACACTTCGGTTTTCAAAATGGCTGCTGAACTTTCTGCAATGCCACATAGAATTTATTTCTATAAATGATGTGTATCATTTTAAGCTTTCTGAATATGTATTTATTGTATAGGAGGGAATTATAATAATTTATACATTTGAATGACGTCATTTCCGGTCTCATAAATAGGAAAATTCTATTTGTACTGTTCATATTCCATAGAGATGGCCATCCGAATCGTTTGGCGCTAGTTTCATACCGATTTGTCTACCAGTTTTTGAGATATGACGTTACTTCCGGTTTAAAAATGGCGGCTGAAATCTCTGACCCCTTGAAGTATATTTGAAACATGATTATAATTTTATAATCTGTCTCAAATAGTATATTTATTGCATCAAAATAAAAATGTGTGAGATTATTAAAATGTGTGACGTCATTTCCGGTTTAGGTATGAGAAACTGCAAATATTATTGATGATAATACATAAAGTTGACCGTCTAAATTGTTTTGCGCTGGTTTCGTTGAAATCTATTTAGACGTTATTGAGATATGATGTCACTTCCGGTTTCAAAATGGCGGCTTCCTGTTGGTTTTATAACAAATCACATGAGACGTCAAAAGTACATACGTTACATAAATATCAAAATAATCGGATCAATCTTTGTTGCCAAAAAGCCAATCGATGTATTTCAAATTTCATTACGTCATTTCCGGTTTCTTTAACATAATGTTTAGTCTTTTGCTACTTATCATGCATATAGATGACCGTCTGGATCGTTTGGCGCAATTTTCGTTCCAATCGGTCTAGCCGTTGACGAGATATGACGTCACTTCCGGTTTCAAAATGGCGGCATAAAACCAGTTATAGCAAAAGGCACCTCAGACGCCAAAAGTGCATATGTGGTAAAAATTTTAAATCAATCGGTTCAGCCGTTTATGCTGTGGCCTGTTTACCATATTTTAGCTCCACCCTACTACTACTACTGAGATTATTATGAAAACCGCCCTAAAACACTGTTTTCACGGCCCTCTAGCGCGCAAAGGGCGTAACCTATTGTTCCCAAATTTGGTATATGTTGTAAGGTGGGCCATAGCTCGAAATTAAGATATATCGCAACAATGTGAGATTTTCCAATTTTAAGATCCAGTAGGCCGAAAATGCCACTTTGATGCTTACAGTAAAAGTGGGTTTGCTCCAGCCTTTTTAAATGAGTGTGTGCGCGCGCCGTACGACTTGGCTGGCGTGGAGCGACCGCTCCACTAGATTGTTATTGTAACATACCTACATGTTGTTGATTTTGCGGGGGATAGGCAGTTTTTCAATAGATCAATCGTATTTTAAATTCAGTTGTGAAAGAATGATAATAAAAAGAAATACATTAATAGTATCAAATAAAATAAGGATATAATATCTAGATAGATAATATTTCGGAACTTAGGTATTACTTATTTACTAAAAGCATTGTCCCTCGGTCAGAGTTTGCTTTTTGTTCAGGTGACCAGATGAGATTGCCGTAGGTAGGCAATACCATATTTAACGGCGTGTATACACATTGCAAAATCACTTACATATTTAATTTTTAATATTTAATATTTTATGCTTATTTTATTCTGTATTTCAGAATGATGTATTTATTCTGTATTTCTGCGAAGCTTCAAAAACAACTTTAACGATCTATTAACATGACATTTTCGGTTTACTGTCCTGGGTTTTCACCTGTGGAAAGTGAGGTATTTGTGTGAAATATATTTAAAAGGGAGTCTCGTGAAAATTAGATTGGTTCGATAGGTGCTGGTCTTAAGGTGCTGCAAGCGCGAGCGATTTTGCTGCTCTTTGCAGCCACGTTTATGGATACGATTGGAGACGAAATGGGTAGACGAAATGATTTGAAATTTTTATCATAAAAAATAAAATAAAAGCTTAGGGTTATCACTTGGCACATTTTTAATTATTTGCTTCGTTAATTAGTAAAATTAAGTTCTATTTTGGTGAAAAATTTGCTATTTCTTGTCTCTCTGGGTGCCGTATAAAATTTAAATTTAAAAATGTTCCAAGTGATAACCCTAAGTTTGTATTTCATCTAATAATTATTAAAATTTGAGATCTAATTGGTCCGCGGGTTTGGTCTCCAATCGTATCGGAAAATTCATAGTTTTGCGCGGTATTGTTGAATAACCGGCGCCTAAGACTGCAAGAGGCAAAAATAAAATAAAAATGCTACTAATATACTAATAAGTTACATCCACTTATGAAATAATATTTCTACGAGCGTCTGTTGATAGAGTTCATCGCGTGCGCGCGCACCTTCTGTACTTGGATCGGCCATTTGGGGGGTTATGTACACTAAAAGCGGTGAGAATTGTCAGCGTCACTGTAGCGCCGTGGAAAGACGCTAGGCTGGTATGCGATGGTCCCGGGTTTGGTTCCCGCTAGGATCGTTTTTTTTTATTTTGAATTCCCGCATGTTTGAGTTTGCCCACCCATAGAGTTATTTTTTTAAGGTTGCCCAGCATTAATTTTTGCCAGAAAAGTTAAATTACCTGTGGAAATAACTTGCACCTTCATCCTCGCACGGTCTGTGGGTGGGGCTTGTATGCCCTCGGCCAATCACGGCATTGATGAACTCTACGATTAGACGTTCGTATATTTCTCCCTCAATTTGCTAAAACGGCCGAGCGCTAGTATCACCTTATCTGATTGTCATGGGGGTGGATTATCCTCAAGTGCTCTATTCGCAGAGTTTGCTGGTGCGTGACGCTGCGTTCGCTTGTGATTGGTTGAACGCACCGGAACGCATCACACGTGCGTTACGCATCATCATGTCAAGGTCACAACAACCCACGCACGTCTACGCAGGAGTGTATCTGTCTCAGTGGGCCATTCCAATGACCATGGAATCGTTCAGATATGTGAGTTCTATTTCATACACAAGAAATGTACACTAAAACAAATTAAAAACGGTATTTGCACAAAACTGATTGGCTGCTGGTCAGGTTCCTTGACAATCAATCCTTGTTATTATCAATGAAATCAGAGCTCACCTAGAGTCGGGGTCAGGCAAAGATGAACCCACTTTAGCATTGCCAGGTATAGGGCGACCCATGCTAGAGAGGGTTCATCTTTGCCTGTCACCTACCATACTAGTGTTAGAAAATGCGTTAGCACAGACTTCATGGGATGATGCCATCAAACCTTTATCAGACAATCCTTTTCTTTCGAGGTACCGTTCATTATTTGTTCGAGTGTAAGTATTGCAATTTTTTTTATAAATAAAGTCCATTAAGCAATTCCGTTTTTAAATGCTCTGTTAAATTTAAACAGTTGTTAGGACTCGATTCCCCCGATTGCCTGTATGACAACGGTCATAAATGAAATGATGTCATTGGCTGTTGCCATGCCAATCGAGTCATAATAAAAATATTACCGTCTAGTATGACATATAATTTGTATACATTCATCTTTTATATCAAAAATAAAATTGATATTTCGTAATTAGTTAACTAATGGCTCCTGATTGATCGTCAGCCAACGGCTTCAACCAACATATTTCTAATTCGTTTTGCGCCTCCTTAAAGTTCTCGTCAAGGTCACGCAAAAATGAATTTCAAAGATTTTTTTTCACATTTATTTTCTATGAGAAGTCATTAAAAATTAAATTTTATTATGATAAATTGCATAAAAACAATTATTCCGCACTGGTATAGCTGCGAATTGTGATCAAACAGTTTCTAATCAATTATATTCATTTAAGCCACACTATGTGTATCTTTTTCTAAAAATATATTAAATAAATGTAAGTGTTTGTTAAAATAGCACATTATCTACTCAGCATGAAATGCACACAATAAATAATTAACTATGTAATGGTTTCTTATTTGTACTATTTAAGCAATCAAAAGTAAAAAATCAGGGAAGCGAAATCTAAAAAACCCCTGTGATTTAAATGAGTTTGAATGTACTTAAATCGCTTAAAGTTGACACTGCAACTTTATTATAATGTTATTATTACCTGGATGTTTTGAACTATTCTCGAATTGAATTTAATAAAATGCTTGAAGAAGAAACCGAATCAAAATCTGAGAAATTATAGAATAATCACAAGATTGAATACCTAGTTAATTTTACGACTCGTCTGTTCTTACTATGGTCAATATAATTCCCAATTAAAAACGAAGTTGTGATGACTAAACTAAAATAAGGAAAAATCAGTATATTCAATTTTTTCAAATAAATCATTCCTACAATGCAAACTATTGTTCTTATTCTGTAAATAGCGGAATAATGGATTATCGCCTAGCAATTCAATAACGTCCGCAGAGAACAACTCCCTGGAAAATTTTGTACAACTTAACTCTAATACGAGAATTTTGGAGTGTTTTAGAGCAGAGAAAAAGCTTAAAGTTGAGTTTTTTCGATTTGAGCAATATTTTTCAAATGATAAATATTCATGAACACATCATTCAGAAATCAACAAAAATATCAGAAGTGAGGGCAAAACATACAAACAAGAAAACAAAACAAAATGCATTTCTTTTTTTTAGGTATTTTCCTTTTGGAATTAATTTTTGGATTTTTGGTTGGGTATTGCACATCAGTGCTCGCTTATCAACGTGTTACACAGAGCGTTTCTTTTAATACTATATGGATTTAATAAGTATAAAGTATTGTCTTTCCTACCATTTTTTACACTAGTCTAAGAGCTATGTTCTAAGAACGAGAGTTTGAAAAATCTTATTTTTTCTCCACCCTCATGTATATTTTAAATAATGTAACACGACATGTCAACAAGGACTAGAGGTACGTGTTTCATCACAACACAAACAAGATACAATCGATATAACAACAGGAATATTCCATTAATATCCCATGTAAGAGCTTGGTATTCGACAAAGTATTCGTGAACAAAGCTTGTGTAAGGCAGCTAAGAAATGGAGACTACAGCAAATAACTTAGCGTTTGGAAGAGAAAAGAAACGAATCTGTTTGAACAATACTGTGGAGCTTCTCTACATCTTGGGTAAGTGTGAAAATGTGTTCTCGATAAGCAGAAAGTAAAATAATCTCACATATGGTGCAAGTGGGAGCGATTGTGCAGCTTTTTGCACGTCACTGTGTTTAGGATACGATGGAGACAAAATGGGTTGACGAAATGTTTTGAATTACAATCGTGATTAGATAAAAGACAAACTTAGGGCTATCACTTAGTGCATTTTTTATTTTTTGCTTCGTTAATTAGTAATAATTAGCTGATTTTTGGTGAAAAATTGTCTATTTCCTTGTCTCAACGGGTGCCGTATGAAATTTAATTTTGAAAATGTGCCAAGTAATAACCCTAGGTTTGTCATTTATCTAATCATGATAAATATTTGAGATCAATTGGTTAACGGGTTTGATCTCCAATCGTATCGCAAATTTCATAGTTTTGCGCGGTTTTGTTGAATAACCGGAGCCTAATTAACAATGCAAGAAGCAAAAATGAAAAGTTGACTGAGGGTCTGAGAGCTATCGTAATATGCAACTAGTGGCTTTTCGGTACACGCTCTATGAGTTTTTGTGATGTTGGCCCCCAAAAGGGCCGTTTGTCACTACGTTTCGGCATTTGTATTGCTGCCGATTTTGACAGGGTCTGTAGCAGCGCTTCGACTGCTGAAACGTAGTGACAAACTGCCCTTTTGGAGGCCAACATCACAAAAACATCATAGAGCGTGTACCGAAAAGCCACCAGTTGCAAAAATTAAATAGTAATGTGAACATCCTATCAAAGTTACATCGACTTATGAAACAATTTTTCTCTCTCAATTTTCTAAAACGGCCGAGCGCTTGCACCTGATTGTGATGATAATTAAAACATTTACGATTTTATTGCCAGAATTTTACAACCATAAAATCATTACATCTATCTATCACAAAATGTATGAAATCGGTTTTCCTTCAGGTTTCTGGCCGAGCGACAGAATTGAATCACGCAAGTACATCATCTTCATTCGTCGCTGGTTTTCCCGCGTTCTCTATTTCCTTTTAGTATTCTTTCTCGCACACATGGTCACTGGCATCATGATCCACGTATCAGAAAGCAACTTGATGAAAGCGTCAGGTGGTTTCATTTACGCCCAATTCTCTATCTTGGGAATTGTACGTTTAGTGACCTTGTCGAGCAACCGCTATAAAGTCCGAGACATGATCGACACATTTGACAAGATGTGTTCCGAGACTTACGCGTCTGAGCACAACATGAAAGTTCTGCGTAGGACAAACAGAATTACAAACTTCATGGCGAAGGAAATCCCACTAGCTTTTGGAATTATATCAATCATTACCTCGATTCCAGTGTATGCACAAAGTGTGACGACGAAAACTTGTTTGGTGTAGGTATAGTATGTAATTTGCCAAGTGTCCAAATTATTTTGATGTTTCACTCATATTGCCAATCTAGCTATTTCCGTAGGTATAGACTCTTTGCAAATTACAATATTATTCTATTCTAACTTCTCGTGATGTGAAGAAAATATCATATTATTTTGCTGGCATCACACGGATGTTTTCAAGAAATTCTATTGTCTGTTCGCATTAAATTATTTCCGAACACCTCAGACGCGATTTATCTGTTCGATCATATTACCTAGAAGCGTTCACACAACAATTCTGGACAATTTCGATCATCGGCTACATGACTGTAGACGAATCTTCAGAAAAGTCATACTTACTAAGGACTAAAAGTTTAATTGGTTAATAACGTAATTTCCAATAAGATCCATTTAAGTTAATCGTTTGATACGATTTCGTGTGCACGTTTTCACAGACCCTGGCATCCAGAATCCATGTCTGTATCACCTATATTTGAGATGTCAGTGCTGACGTACAACACAATGGCAGTATTAACAATTTTCACTATGCTCGTATGCGATGTTCTCTATATCGTCTTAATTCTTCAACTGACAACACATGTCGAAGTGTTAAGGTAAGAAGTTGAGGAGTTGAGTTGTTATATTATCTGACAATGGATTATCTATTCGTTTATCCCACAGATTCAACTTGGAGAATGTGGGAGAAATTGCTAAAACGACAATCAAGTCAACAATTGCGGCAAAAGCGATAAGGGCCTCTGAAGTGAGAGACCGAACACCTGAGGAAGTTCCAAAGGAAGAAATGCTTGGAGGTTGCATAAGTCTCAACGTCCCGATCATTGAATCCAAGCTATCTGAACAACTCTTAGTTACGAAGAAGCTGTCCAAGAATGATTCTGATTCACAGAAGATGACAAATCGACTTAATACAGAGATGTACCGCATACTCACAGAATGCGTTGATCTCCATGTTAAAGTTTTAGAGTAAGAAGATGTGATTCTATGGATTTATTAATATTAATTCGATCATTATTAGAAGCAATGACAAGGCACCAAAAGTGCAATGTAACAAAATACACCTAGTTAAAGCTACTAGTTAAGAGATGATGTCAATAAAAAATAACTTGAATGAAACCAATATTAGAGAGTAGAGAAGATAAGCTATTCGTGGGAGAAATTTGATGCGTGATTCGTAAATTGTATAGGTATATTTGCTAGTACAGTCCAACGTCTGACCACGCTTTGCTGCCGTAGCGCTACATGTCGAAATGCACGTCTGGCGGGAGGGGAAACGCGCCCCCTCCGCTACCCCTTCTCATCCCTACTCCTTGTAGTGACATTCCATCTCGCTTGCTCTCTCTCTCTCTCTCTGTCTCTCTCTCTCTCTCTCTCTCTCTCTCTCTCTCTCTCTCTCTCTCTCTCTCTCTCTCTCTCTCTCTCTCTCTCTCTCTCTCTCTCTCTCTCTCTCTCTCTCTCTCTCTCTCTCTCTCTCGTGCACGACTCTCAAGCACGACCGTGGTGCCATCCTCTAACGAACCCCAATGGATCCACAAAGACATTTTCCCAATACCTCATTTTAATACCATTGAACAACATTTCCAGAAAAAAGTACACATTTCAGAGTTTCTATAGTGACACTGACTGGTTTCTACTGTGAAAAGAAAAACGTGCAGGGTTAACCGCAAAAATTTAATTACAAACAGAATAAATGTCCTACAAGTTCAGTGGTGATTCATTGATCCCTGTTTTCAATATACAAATCTCAGTAAAGTTATGTTCTATAGGCTCCTTATAGGTAACTTTAAATTAAATACATTTTATGCACTTATGTATATCTGTTACGTGATGGTACGCGGCATCAAAATATATGAAAAATGTATCGTGGGTCAGAAAAGTTCATGAAGAAATCTCTTTTAGGTTGGCAAGTTGTATCACCACAATATTCGAGCATATGTTGGCTTTCCAAATAATTGCCGTCGTATTAACGCCAGTAGCCATTATTCTTGTATATGTAAGTACCGACAGCTCTCTCGCCATATCATGATCAATAATGAATAGTTCCAATAAAGTTTAAAATATGTATATTTTTTACAGAGAAATGCACTTGACCCTGTAATAATGGTTATCTTTGCTGTGGCGATATTTGCAACATACTTTCAGACCGGGATCATGTGTCTTGCTGGGAATGCGCTAACTACGGAAGTAAGTAAAATCAGGAATGAAGGCTCTATGGTACTGGGAACAGCAGGTTAAACTTTCTAAAAACACAGGCAAACATTACGTATTATAGGGTATAGTTATTGTAACTTACCATTAATTTTGTTTGATTTTGCTGGGACACAGCAATTCTTCAATAGTTAAATCGTATTTTAAATACAGTTGTGAATGAATGATAATAAAAATTAATTCATAAATAGTATCAAATAAAATAAGGATATAACCCCCGAGTTAGAGTTTGCTGTTTGGTTAGGTGACGATATATGAGATTGCCATAATGTATAGGCAATACCAATATTTAACGGCGTGTACATATTGCAAACTCACTTCAAAATATAATGCATGCATATTTTATTATAGATCGTAAGTATTTCTAGTATTTCGTTAGTAAACTCTCGTTGGGAGTTGTTCATAATATCTTTGCTTAAGGTGCTGCAAGCGCAAGCGATTTTGCTGCTCTTGCAGCCATGTTTTTGGATACGTTTAGAGACGAAATGGGCAGACGAAATAATTTGAAATATTTATCATGGTTAAATAAAAGACTAGCTTATGGTTATCACTTGGCACAATTTTAATTTTTTGCTTCGTTAATTAGTAAAATTTAGTTCTTTTTTGGTGAAAAATTTGCTATTTTCTTGTGTCGCTGGGTGCCGTGTAAAATTTAAAATTAAAAACGTTCCAAGTGAAAACCCTAAGTTTATATTTCATCTAATAATGATTAAAATTTTATATTCAATCGTATCGGAAAATTCATAGCTTTGCGCGGTTTTGTTGAATAACCGGCGCCTTATAAGGCAAGAGGCAAAAATAATAAATTGTGCTACTAATATACAATCAGACTGATCATGTGAACATTCTATCAAAGTTACATCCACTTATGAAACAATATTTCTCCCTCAATTTGCTAAAACGGCCGAGCGCTAGTATCACCTTAACTGATTTATATTTAAGTGTTATAAAGTGTTCTATTCACAGAGTTTGCTGGTGCGTGACGCTGCGTTCGCTTGTGATTGGTTGAACGCACCGGAACGCATCACACGTGCGTTACGCATCATCATGTCTAGGTCACAACAACCCACGCACGTCTACGCAGGAGTGTATCTCTCTCAGTGGGCCATTCCAATGACCATGGAATATTTTAGATACGTGAGTTATGTTCACAAAGAAATTGTTTTTGATATTTGATTTCACTACATCGTATAGTGTAATATTGTGTGATACTGGAATATAAAATGTATGTACACTCGCCTATGTTGTTATAAAAGCTAGTGAACAAACTAGAATCCAAGTCATCCCTCTGTACCACCTCGTACACAAATATATACGTCTGCGTATTACTGGTATTCGCTTTACGGGACAAGTTTTATCACACCATAGGAGTGACTATCTCACTTTTTATTTAAATCGAGTGTTATTAAGGGCCAGATTTTTAATGATCTGCTAAATTTTAAACAGTTGTTTAGGACTATATTGCTATGGCTACAACAATGACATTACTTGAATGGTCATTTTAAGTTAACTGATTTTAACAAAGCACTGGAAAACTGGTCCTATAAGGCTGATTTTCTGATAATACTGCATTTTGATTAATTTGATTAGTTTGGTTTAATGGCGCGTCAACGACGAGGTTATATTGCGCACATTAATTGTTATATTTAACTTTGTTGATCATAATTGGAGGGCAAGGGGAGGGGGTCGACCTAACGGGCCCGATCCGGGGGAGTCCAGCACTGGTGGGAAGGCCAGGCCGGAATGGGGACGGACCGGGGGGTGTGAGGATTCGGGCCGGCTGAACCCGATTTCAGGGGGATCAATATCACGAGGGGGGAGGCCGGCCCGCGAGAATTGAATTGCAGTTAAGTTCGTAAATGGAGTTATTTTTCAGCCAAGGAGTAAGGGTGGTAAAACGTCACTCTCAATTATGACGTCGATCTTGATCAGCTGAAAAGCTGTTATGAAATGTCATTGTCTTTGCTCAGCTGTTTAATTTGATAATAAAATGTAATTGCCTTCCATGTAAATTTTCTTTCAGTTGATGTTATATATGAAGATAATGTATATTTAAATAATTGAAATGGAGTTAAGCAAAAGCGAAATAAGTGACCTAGAGGTGTGGAAGCATTTTACATTTTATTAAGTATGATAGCGGTCGACTGCACTCGTTTCTCATTGGTTAATTTTTAACCCCATTTACGAACTTAACTGCAATTCAATTCTCGCGGCCGGCCCGAGGGGACCGCAAATTCAAGGGAGGGCATGGTTAGGCCGACCCAGGCTGCTCTTTGTCTGGACCTCACCACTGACCTGTCCGGCATGGGTAGCCCTTACACATGAGCATATGCTCGCCGGCGTAGCTGCAATGGATCATTGGCCAACACAAACCCCACCACCGCGATAAGGTGACAGCCGTCGGGGGGCACTGCATTTTATAAGATAACATGATAAGTATAAGATACATATATAATACAAAGATATGTATAAGATACATGAATTACATGAGGCAGTTTCGATAGCTCATGTTTTAAATCTGTAACTCCGATGTAGAAGGCCAGAAATCATTTTTTTTTTTTTTTTTTTGCGGGCCACACTTTTGGCCTGGTGTAGATACTTAATCAAGCACAATCAACTGTCCATTTGACTGTTGTCCACAAATCTGTTATATTGAAGTATTCTCTTCAGGCGCGTAGGTAGGGGGGGAAGGGGGGAAAATCCCCCCCTCTGATACAATAGGGAAGTCTCGTGAAGATTAGAATTCAGAATAATATATATTTTATGAAAGTTGAGATGTTGCTAAACACAGATGTGGTATTATTTTTGTTGTTGGACGAATAGTTCTCATGTAATTAATTTACTAAGTTTGATAGATCTCCTCTCATTTAAAAACAGGAAAATTGGCAATGACATCACAGTTTGCTATATTGCCATGGCAACAAGGGAATCCCCATGTCAACACAATATTCAAGACTTGGAAATGACATCATAGTTCTGATTCTTGTTATAGGCCGTTTTTCCCGCCAAAAATCATATGATATTTGAACTCGATTTTTATGAATGAAAATTTAAGATTTCACAGGTAATAAGTGTATTTGGCATTATTATTTGTGTTTATTTATAGAAATTTACTAGAATAAAATTTCATGAGACTTCCCTATTCCCCTCCCTATGTTCTCATAAACAATAATGTGTCGAGAAAAAAATTTGCTTAAAAAGTGTTAAAAAATAATCCCGAGGCTGTGCGCCCCGGAACCGCATTTTGCTGGGGGTCCTTCCCCCAGACCCCCCATTGTCTTCGTGGACACTAGTATTTCCGGCTCAAGTTCTTTTACAATATTATCCCTCCCCCCCCCCCCCCCCCCCCCACCACCTTGCAAATTTAGTTCCTATACGCGCCTGATTCTCTTACACAATGACTCTTGTCAATATATTTAAATTTAAACTCACCTAAAAAATCATTGAAATCGACTTCCGTCCATGAAATGGACTAAAATAGGAAATTCATTTTAAACACCAAAGTTCACAATCGAAATTTCCAGAGTCATTCAGAACTAGAGAGAGGTATTAAACTCTTTTTCAAATAGAAAATGTATTGCTCAATATAAAATTGTTTTCAGAATTTTCGATCACGACATCAAAAAATTCAAAATCTAATCAGACATTATTTTCAGGCTTGCGTCGCATCATATCGCCTCCTCGCAGTTCTCTTCGAGGTCTTGAAGAAATGAGAACGTATACATTTGAACAACAAATTATTCTGTTGGAAGTCATAAATAAAACTAAAAGTGTCAAAAATAATTAAATCATACCATAATTTTAAAAATCTCCTGGTTAATATCTGTAGTATCATTCTTAATAAAGTTTATAAATACAATTTAGTTTAATTATTTCCCTTCGCGACATGGTTCGAGAAAAGGTTGCCGAAGTATTCTTCGAGGAAGACATTACTGCAATTGGCTCCTAAACCATATGATCGTTAATCGGAATGTATTGGGCCTCTGTGTGGTTTAGTTTGTAAATACTCATGCAAAATCAACATTAGTATAAAATATCTTTTTTTATTAAAGATTTTAACATTTCACTCATTTTTGTATCAATCTTTTAAGAGCTCTTTGTAAAAGCTCAATAATCGGACTTGATATTAGCTTTAATATGAATGTGTGTATTTATTTGGACAATAACATTCGATCGTATTATTTTACACATTTGTATCCTAATCAATTACGAACGTACGGATTTATAGGCATTTGAATAATGTCAGAAATTAAGTATCAAAATTATTGTTTTCCACTGCAACTGAATCTGATTTGCATTATGTACCAAAGTGTTTAGATTACAATTCTTAAGTTCCAATAGATAACCTATACATTTTTGTTGATTAAGTGGATAATATTTCAATTCAAATAGGATGTAAATGCTTTATGTGCGTTTGGTACGGAATTCCGGTTCAAGAATTTTGCATGTAACGGTGCTTGCTCATCAACTCACTGCACTGAGCTTTTTCCTATATCTACACACAAATAAGTGTTTCAAATTCACTCAGCTTTGCTCGAAGCATGTCCCAACCGATCTCTTTCTCACTGCCCCGCGTGGCCCCTGGGGGAACACTTCGAGATGGCATACAAGAGACACGGGTTCGGGGTTAGTCTATGGAAAACAATTTTAATTTCTGTGTAATCATAATTTTAATTGTCTCTGTAAAGCCCCATTTACACGGTAAAATTTCTTATCAAATCTTTTTATACATCTTTTCTTCAAAGAAATTTTACTGTATAAACAAGACAATTTGATGGTAAAATGTTCTGAAAAAGGGTTGTAAAATCTTTTAATTATTATATTATAATACACGTACTATTTCTGTAAAAGATTTTATAAAAAGTTTGATAAAATGATTTTATACAAGATTTTATTGCAAATTTTACCGTGCAAATGGGGCTTTACTGCCCAAACAGAACTGAAATATGATTCAAACTGGCTGAGGAATCAAAAAAATTAAAAAATGGGAATGGTGCTATTCATTATTAAATTTATCATTATTCATTTCAAATAAAGTTTTCAAAAAGAATATTTATTTCTCATAAATAGCTTCACTTCTTGGCTCAAATAGATTTCACCATAAAAAAACACTCCGTGTAAAAATACCAGCCACGTCTCTTCAACTATAAAAAATATAAGTAATCTAAAAATTCAGCACTGAAAAGTAGTGATATAAAAAAATGGGCCAAGTCAAAACTTAATTTTAAAAACCAAAATATACTTGGCGCAT
Organism: Leuctra nigra; assembly: GCA_934045905.1. Lineage (NCBI taxonomy): Eukaryota > Metazoa > Arthropoda > Insecta > Plecoptera > Leuctridae > Leuctra > Leuctra nigra. Next base: position 17,282,420 of record OW203771.1, read on the forward strand.
CGTGTAAATAAATAGTATATAAGTATATGGAAAAAATCATATGTTTTCAGTTTCAGTTTCAGTTTCTTTATTTGTATATAATAGTTACACAAAATGGCGGCATTCAGTGTTCGACTCTATAGGAGCCCCATCCTGATCTTCCATGCAACCTAACCTAAATATACCTAATTATAGTACCTAAATATATATATAATATACCTATAAATGCCCTTTAAAACGATGCGCCAAGTATATTTTGGTTTTAAATTAAGTTTTGACTTGGCCCATTTTTTGATATCACTACGTTTCAGTGCTGAATTTTTAGATTTCTTATATTATTTTTTTATAGTTGAAGAGACTTGGCTGGTATTTATACACGGAGTGTTTTTTTAATGGGGATATCAATAATTTTTTGAGTTTATTTACACAGCTTGTAACACATCTCGGAGCAACAATGACTAATTCCTTTAAAAAAAAATACGCCATTTCCGAATTTGTAACTGAGAAAAATTGTGTTTGGTTCTAAATATAAGCTTAAAGTGATATTCCATGAAGAATTGCGAAAGCATCGTTCCAATTGGTCCAGCCGTTTTCGAGATATGACATCACTTCCGGTTTTCAAAATGGCGTCTGTAATTACTGCCGCCTAGATTTCTTTTATATAAATGTTATGTATCATTATAAGCCTTCTAAATATGGAGTTATTGTAGTAAGAGGTGATTATAGTCTGATTTTTCATTTTTATGACGTCATTTCCGGTTTCAGTTAAAGTAAAATTTTACTTCAACTATTGATATTCCATACAGATGACCGTCTGAATTATTTGGAGCTAGTTTCATTCTGATCGGTCAATCCGTTTTTGAGATATGACGTCACTTCCGGTTTCAAAATGGCGGCTCCCGGTTGGTTTTATAAAAAGGCACCTCAGACGCCAAAAGTGCACATGTGGTAAAAATTTTCAAATTGATCGGCTCAGCCTTTAGGCTGTGGCGCTGTCAACGGTGTTTCCTGATATCTGAATCAGATGGAGATAGGTTTTAAAAGGGGTGTAATTTCACTGTTTTCACGGTCCTCTAGGCAACAAATGGCATAACATATTGTTCTTAAATTTGGTTTATGTGGTGGGGTTGGCCATAGCTCAAAATTAAGATGTTTCGCAACAATGTGAGATTTCCCAATTTTGAGATCCTGTAGGCCGAAAATGCCATGTTGTTGATTACAGTAAAAGTGTTTGGTCTGCTCCTTAGTTTATTGAGCGAGCGTAGCGAGCGTCACCACGGTACTCTTATGGCACTTTCTCTGTGTGTTTTTTTTTTGTTTTTTTTTGTCCGCACAGCCCAGGAAAAACCGCACATTCAATCGATCTGAAACTTTGCACATATGCTTACGTAATCTATGCGGTCCCTGGGATCGTTTTTGAACGGGCTCGTGTGATTGGTTCAAGTTTAAAAAAAATTATCTTTCGATTGGTTGCTCCGATCAATTTGAAATTTAGCAAAGTCATTAAACGGGATCCCGTTTAAAAACGATCCCAGGGACCGCATAGATTACGTTAGCATATGTGAAAAGTTTCAGATCGATTGAATTTGCGGTTTAACCTGGGCTGTGCGGACAAAAAAACAAACAAACAAGCAAACAAATAAACACACAGAGAAAGTGCCATAAGAGTACCGTGGTGACGCTCGCTATACGCTCGCTCAATAATAGATGGTGTCGCCACAATTACCGCTCGAAACATTATTTTTTACTCTGTCTTAAATATTCCAGACATGCAATAAGACAGAATTTGGGCATGCCATGGAGTGTTACTGCGCATCAATCTTAAAAATCGACCGGAATATTTCAACATTTGAAAACGAACGGCTAAAACAGAGTTTGCATGATGTATAGTATTTAGTTTGTGATGGTAGAAAATGGAGAAAGCAGCAAATAAATAAAAGAGACTATACTTTGTGTACATTACAGTGAAGACGTGAAGAAATATAAGTTTGCTTGTGTAAGGCAAAGAAATGAAGATGGCAGCAAGTAACTCAGCGTTTGGAAGAGAAAAGAAACGCATCTGTTTGAACAATACTGTGGAGCTTCTCTACATCTTCGGTAAGTGTGAGAATAAGTTCGTGAAAAGCAGAAAGTAAAAGAAACTCACATTCGAATCCATCCCACTTATTAAGACCTTCGTAGGTCCTAGGTCCTTTATTTCGTAGCCCCCCCCCCCCCCCCCCTAGCCGAAATGTTGTAATTTTTCAAGTGGTTAATTTTTTAAAATAATAAGCAGGGATATGATCAATGATTTTAGTGTTTTGCTGAAGAAAACAATTGGCATGGGCGTCCGCAGGATTTTTGACAGGTGGGGCGCGCCCCCTACCTAGCCCCACAGGGCTTTTTATGGTTTTTGGACACTTTGAAATCAATTTTGAGGCGTTATGAGGTGTATTTTGTTGAAATATGAAATATTTTTTGAATTTGGCACTTTGGGGGTCAATTTTCTTTAGTTTTTCCGAATGTCAACATTGCTTTAAGAATATATCTCTCCATATTTGGGACCATTGCTGAAGGAGAGAGGAGCTCTCAAAATTATATCTAATTAAAAATGATCTGAGATCGACAATGGCCAATGGGACAGCAGCGATTGTCATCCCTTACCATATTATGTATAGAAAATGATATTATTATGCGGCAATTGCCAATCGACGACATAATTTCGGAGTTTGCTCGTAGAAAGTGTCGCAAGGTAACGCTGTGATTTTCAGTAATTAATTAAAATGTAAGAATACAGTATTTACTATGTTATGTCTGTGGCATGTACATATTAAAAAAATACTTAATTGAATGTGTATCTGTACTTATTTTTCTTTTTCTTCTCGTCTCTTTGTTTCATTTTTTTTTTTTTAATTTATTAAAGTGGCACTTTTGTAGGCCCCAAAAGCTTCGTAGGCCCCAAAAGCTTCGTAGATTGCCTATGCTGCCTTATGGATAATACGGCCCTGAGCGTACCTAATTTAAAACAGTAATATGCTTTGCGTTTTGGAAGAAAAAGAAATGGTTATGAATGAGTTATGGCTAGTTGGTGTTTGTAGTAACAAACCTCTGCCTGTAACAAATAATGTATGAAATCGGCTTTCCTTCAGGTTTCTGGCCGAGCGACAGAATTGAATCACGCAAGTACATCATCGTCATTCGTCGCTGGTTCGCCCGCGTTCTCTATTTCCTTTTATTATTCTTTCTCGCACATATGGTCACTGGCATCATGATCCACGTATCAGAAAACAACTTCATGAAAGCGTCTGGTGGTGTAATGTACACCGTATTCTCCCTCTTGGCACTTGTTCGTTTAGTGACCTTGTCGAGCAACCGCTATAAAGTCCGAGACATGATCGACACATTTGACAAGATGTGTTCCGAGACTTACGCGTCTGAGCACAACATGAAAGTTCTGCGTAGGACAAACAGAATAACAAACTTCTTGGCGAAGGAATTCCCACTGGCGGTTGCTATCGTGGCAATCATATCCTCGATTCCAGTTTGTGCACAAAGTGTGATGACAGGAACTTTTTTAGTGTAAGTATGACATCTCATCTTCCGTCACATTGGACCTAAATCTCCTGGGGGACAGATGTTGTAATTAAATAAGTTAAATCATGATCTTTCTTGATTTGATTACATTGATTAATTTCATACTAATGTCATTCTTTTTAATATAATTCTTTCACAATTATACCAGGTGGCGCAAAAATCCCCCTGTTTGAGAGGTCACACTGACGGAACTATTAGAAAGTTAAGAGCTGTAACTTTCACACATTATACAACAAATATGAATATTGTATGTGTGCAAATTACACAAATTTTAATTTAATTTAATTAAGACGTTTCAATAGAGTTTATACCACCGATATAAAACTTGAACAGAACTTTAACAGCACTGAAAACAAAAATGTAAGATTCCTGGCCACTAATTTTGGTATCACAGATTGTACAAAAACAAAAACTTGTAAAAAAAACTGCCAAGCACCTTCCCACTTAAAACAATTGAGATCTAAAAGAAGGGCCAAGCAATAATATATTGTTTAAACATTTTCGCACTTAAAATTCGTGAAATCATTTCGCCCAGTTACTGCCGCCAAGCACAACACTAAAAACCTAATGTTGTGTCCAAATTTGAAGAATACAATCTAAGTGAACCATCATTGTAAATTTAACAAAATTATAAAAATTAAAAACGACTTCAAAATAAATTTAAAATTGAAATTAAAAAAATTAAAAATAAAGCTAGGCGCATTGTGTCAAGAAGAAGGCAACATAAGAAAGAAGATGACGATAAAGGAGCCGAAGAAAGACAGAAAGTAGGAAGAAGATAGAGGAAGTCTACAATATGGTCGGTGCAAATTCAATGCGCCAAGCTTTATTTTTAATTTTTTTAATTTCAATTTTAAATTTATTTTGAAGTCGTTTTTAATTTTTATAATTTTGTTAAATTTACAATGATGGTTCACTTAGATTGTATTCTTCAAATTTGGACACAACATTAGGTTTTTAGTGTTGTGCTTGGCGGCAGTAACTGGGCGAAATGATTTCACGAATTTTAAGTGCGAAAATGTTTAAACAATATATTATTGCTTGGCCCTTCTTTTAGATCTCAATTGTTTTAAGTGGGAAGGTGCTTGGCAGTTTTTTTTACAAGTTTTTGTTTTTGTACAACATGTCATATGGGGTATAAGTTTAAAGCAGCTTTCACTGATCATTAAGTGTTACCTATCATTACAGTTAACGCCAACAACGTCACTTCTTGTCTAAAGTTTTCTGTTTTTATTTCAATAGTTCCGAAGTAAGTATAACGAAAGGGTCCATTTCTTTTGGTTGAATTTGAGTTATATCAAATTATAATTTGTTAAAAGTTCACAGCTTTGAGTCATGTGAATAACGTATATTGTAGGTGTATTGTTCCGGTGTAAACCGGAATTTGTGCGTTCATCTCGTAAAACGCGTATTTGTCGCCACTAGGTAAACTGAAAGGTACACGAAAGATGATTGCAAATGCGTTTCCTCATTTTTAAATTCTCCCATGTTCACTCTTTTATGTCAAAGTTCCGAAGTATAAACTCAATTGGTAAAGCGTGCAGGCTTACAGATGTTTACAACACATTTTAAATAAAATCCGGATGGTTTTTGGAAGGCAATGTAACTTAAAAGGAACTTAGTTAAGATAAACTAGCTGAGCCACCTGGTGTTTATAGTGCTGGTGGGAAGGAGTATGACGGGTGATGAAATTTACGCTACCCGCCTTACTCGCCTATGTACACGGATAGCATGGGCCGGCCTATACCTGGCATCTCCACCTCTCTGCCTCTCCCTGTCAGGTCAACTTAATGTTTACATTTGTTTGTTCATGGCAAATACGATCGATGTCCATTTAGTATTGTTGTCTTCTTCTATAGGTACTTGTAAACAGTTATCGAGCTTGCATTTTAATTAGTCCACTGATCTTATTTAGTGATTATTATATATTTTTGTGATGTTGCTGTGGAAGATAATATTTTCATATTTTCAAACCAGGCAACAACTTCGTGCTATTGCCTAAATATTTGAAGAATATTATTGTATTGCCGATGTAAACAAGCCAGACCACTTTCGTATATAACGTTCGCATCAAAACCAATGTTTATTTTATTAGTGTCAGATTAGGAGGAACATCAGTTTCAGTTTCATTTATTTCCATTAAACAATGTCACTTGATGAGACTTTGACTCACAGTTTGGAAATAAATCATAACAATTTAAAATCGTTTTATTATTCTAACTTTTTAACGTAAGCATTGTTGGATGATGAAATGAAATTTAAATCTCTCATACCCACAGATTTCCATTAATTATCATGGACCATTTAGTGTAGTTTCTTGTTTATTGTAACCGAGCTTCTAAGATTGACAGATTACAACATCTGAAATAATGAAATAATTTTTACTAAGTTGTAAACACCTAATAAACCTAGTAATGGAGCCATTTTGTGTGGTTTCTTGTTTCGTATCTGAACCATCAAGATCGACAAATTTGCATAATTAAAATAATTAAATTTATTTTAGAAACTTAAAGTTGTGATCACGTAATGGATGCACGTAATGGAGCCTTTTTGTGTGGTTTCTTGTTTCGTGTTGTTCTTGTTTCTTGTTGAGCCACCAATATTGACAAATTAACTCTATTTTAAATAATATATAAGTGTGACAAATGAAAAGTTGTAAACACGTAATACACTGAATATTAGTAATGGAGCCTTTACTGAATTTTACTATTTACTAAATTACCTGAATTTTACATAATTAAATAATTCGGATAAATTAAAAGCTGTGACAACCTTATGCACCCAGTAATGGAGCATTTTTTGTGTGGTTTCTAGTTTAGTAACTGAGGCCACCAAGATTCTGTTGATTAGCATGACCACGAATTGTTTTATTGCACAACTTTACGTACAACGTGTACATTTACAATCATTATTAGAGTCCAATGAGTATAATATTAAAAAGAGTTGCTATGTAATCGTTGAATGTATTCGGATTAACATTTTGAATATATACACAAGAAGGTTAAACATTTTTTAAGTAAAGAAAAAGATAAAAAAATAAAACATTTGTTACGGGGATCGAACCCGGCAACGCCGTGATCGAAGTCACTTGCCTCATCGGACCGAGCCAATTCGCCACACTGAAATTAAACCTGTGTAGTATATCAAAGAAGAAAGGTAGAGCGTAAAACGACGTGCGCAATTCCTGTTTCCCTGATATCTTCACTGTTCACGATGGCAACCGGCGTGCCGCGATGGCGATGTTTCTGTCTATTGATGATCTTCACAGCATCCATTGGTAGTCTCATTTATTAAAAATGTACCAGAGCACCAGAGCATTAGTCTCTTAGAGTATTAGGAGCAAAGAGCACCTAATATACCTAGTAATGGAGCCTTTTTGTGTGGTTTATTGTTTCGTAACTGAGCCATCAAGATTGACAAATTAGCATAATTAAAATAATTAAATTAATTTTAGAACCTAATGCACGTAATGGATGCACGTAATGGAGCCTTTTTGTCTGGTTTCTTGTTTCGTAATGTTCTTGTTTCTTGTTGAGCCACCAATATTGACAAATTAACTCTATTTTAAATAATTTAATAAGTGTGACAAATGAAAAGTTGTAAACACCTAATACTCTGAATATTAGTTATGGAGCCTTCACTGAATTGTACTATTTACTTAATTAACTGTATTTTACATAATTAAATAATTCGGATAAATTAAAAGCTGTGACAACCTTATGCACCCAGTAATGGAACCTTTTTTGTGTGGTTTCTAGTTTAGTAACTGAGCCACCAAGATTCTGTTGATTAGCATGACCACGAATTGTTTTATTGCACAACTTTACGTACAACGTGTACATTGACAATCATTACTAGAGTCCAATGAGTATAATATTAAAAAGAGTAGCTATGTAATCGTTGAATGTATTCGGATTAACATTTTGAATATATACACAAGAAGGTTAAACATTTTTTAAGTAAATAAAAAGATAAAAAATAAAACGTTTGTTACGGGGATCGAACCCGGCAACGCCGTGATCGAAGTCACTTGCCTCATGTGACCGAGCCAATTCGCCACACTGAAATATAAACCTGTGTAGTATATCAAAGAAGAAAGGTGGAGCGTAAAACGACGTGCGCAATTCCTGATTCCCTGATATCTTCAGTGTTCACGATGGCAACTGGCGTGCCGCGATTGCGATGTTTCGGTCTATTGATGATCTTCACAGCATCCCTGGACCTCTCATTTGAATATATATCCATGAAGGTATCATCGCTTATACAAATTAAAAAATAATATATGAAAAAAAAAGTTTTCCGGGATCGGGAATCGAACGTGTTATGCAGATGTCGAAGCCAGCTGCCTTCCAAACATGAGCTATCAGTCCGATGGGAATTAGAGCCGCTGTTTAGTGTATCAAAGAAGAAGGGCGGAACGTAAATATTGATAATTTTCCCACTTCCGGTTTAAATTTATTGATTTTTCTTGAAGTGGAGTGTCTAGCAATACATTGTCTTATTGTTGCCAAATTTCAAAACTCTCGATGGACCCGTTTGACTTTTAAAATATTTAAAATTTAAAATTGTAATAACTTCACTTCCGGTCAAAATGTTTGAGATTTTCTTTCAAAGGGCACTGCTATAAATATGACTCTATGTCTCTGCCAAATTTCAACTCTCTAGGACAAACCGTTCAACCTGTGGAGAGGGGCAAACAAATTGACCGTGCCTAACTAACTAACTAACTAACTAACTAACTAACATGAAAGTCAATCCTTGCATGTTTGAGGCCCAAAATTCACCCCGAAGGGATGATCGCAGCACTTTGATATTTGGTTAGGTGTTGTCAGGTGGCTAAATATACCCGATAACCATGGTTTTCAACTTTCATTTCTAAATGCTTGCATGCGTAGGGGAGAGCGGGGCAAGAGCAGCCTATGGGGCAAGAAGAGCCACTCAAATATCTCATGTATTATTATGTGTGTACCCTCCGTGAGGCTACCATAACGAAGGTAAGATGGCCGCGCATCTCTAGGTGAAGTTTGGTGGTGATCCGTTATAACACGTCAATTTTACAGGTAAATGTTTGGTTCTTTCAATTCTGATGTAATAATCATGCATGTGGACTTAAGACCTAATGACTAGTATATCATACTTATGTTATTGTGTGATATAGCATTGGAAAACTTGAAGTTTCCTCTGTTATTTTAGCACATGGTTATATCTCAAACATTTGAACTCTCGAGACAAGGGCCAATATATTCCAGCCAGACACTTTGGGGCAAGACGAGCCTCCACGGTGGGGGCAAGAGGAGCCACGGCTCTTCTTGCCCCATATAGCAAAATCCATGGTAAATTCTCATGACCTTGCTAGGGACAGAAAAGATAATTACTTCACTAATTAGTTTACTATACTTAGATTATCAAATTGCATTAAACCTTTTCGCAATGATATTATCGAGATTATCATAAATTTTCTTCTGTATAATATTATAAAAATAAGCTAAATGTCCCTTTCGCTGTTGGGACAAGATTGTTCAATCATTCTCATCAGCAATTTCAAATATCATTTTAATAATTAATAATAATTTTAATAAATTAGGATAATGATATCATATCGTTTATCACCTATAGGTAATCATTCAAATTCCTAAGTTCTATATTATTATTATTTCAGTGATTAAAGATGGTGAGGAATTATATTCGGATTACGGAGAGATCAAGTTATGGAGACACTAAACTGCAGGCGGCTATAACAGATGTCGTCGAAAATGGAGTACCTGTCCGCACTGCTGCGAAGAAGCACGGAGTTCCTCGTGGTACTCTGCAGAAACGAATTAAATTTGGGAAGACCAGTGTCTTGAGTATCGGTCGATTTAAGACAGTTTTTAGTGTCGAGCAGGAACTAGAATTGAAATATCATATTTTACATATGGAGTCTCTCTTCTACGGTCTAACTTCGTATGACGTCCGTAAAATAGCATACGTGTTCGCCGTGGGCAATAATTGCGCTCATAATTTCAACATCGAAAAGAAGGTCGCGGGAAGGGATTGGTTTTTCGGATTTATAAAACGTCACCATCTTTCGTTACGTAATCCAGAAGCCACCAGCATGGCCCGTGTGGCCGGTTTCCGCAGGGACAAAGTGGTGCGTTTTTACACTTTGTTGAAGGAACTTTTCGACGCCTATCATTTTGATGCTGACCGGGTCTATAATATAGACGAGACTGGCGTTACTATTGTTCAGACGCCCAAAAAAATTGTCGCATTGAAGGGAAGAAAGCAAGTCGGGAGGATTACATCTGCAGAGAGAGGAAAAAACATTACCGTTGTTGGCGCCATCAATGCTCTCGGTTCGTTCATTTCACCGATGATTATTTTTCCTCGGGTACGGATGAATGATCGTCTTCTGACAGGATGCATTTTTGGGACACTTGGAATTGCCAACCCTTCTGGATGGATTGACTGTGACATTTTCGTGAAATTTATTCACCATTTCATCTCGTGCACGAAACCCTCCAAAGAGAAACCAGTTCTCATTGTTTTGGATGGACATGCAAGTCACAAGTCTTTGGAAGTTGTCCAGCTATGCAGGGACAACAACATCCATTTATTGACCCTCCCTCCACACACTAGTAACAAGATGCAGCCACTGGATCTTACAGTCTACGGACCGTTCAAGACATACTTGAATCAGGAGATGGACACGTGGATGTCGAACCACCATGGCATGAGAATTACTGACTATGACCTAAGTCCAATAATAAAAACAGCATTTTTGAAAGCTGCGCAACCACTGTCCATCCAAAATGGCTTCGACAGGTCAGGGATTTTTCCGTTCAATCCCAATCTGTTCTCTGATGCTGATTTTGCAGCCGCAGACATGTTATCTGTGAATTATGAGGACGCAGGTAATCAGCAAGCAGAAGCAATGGAATTGGAGGCTATAGAATTCGAGGCCACAGCATTGGAGGCCACAGCATTGGAGGTCCCAGCATTGGATGCCCCAGCATTGGAGGCCACAGCATTAGAGGCCACAGCATTAGAGGCCTCAGAATTGGAGGCCGTAGAATTGGAGGCCTTAGAATTTGGCAGTGATATTGTTCCTGCAGAAAACCCCATTCTGCTGACTGATCGAGTACCGGAGGAAGCCGGTTCAGATGAAAACGAAGGCTGTGCTGAGGAAATTGGTGCTGAAGAAGATGGTCCCGCTCAAAATCAAGTTGGTGATTCAGTAGTTGCAAGTACGAGTGCCGCTGTTGTTAAGAAATTGAGTGTGGAGGAAATTTCGCCCATACCTAAGAGTAAGATTGCTGCAAGACCACAGAAGAAAAGAAAACAAGAAAAGGCTGAAATTATGACCAGCTCGCCAATGAAGCTTGTTCTCGAAGAAAAAATGGTTGCTAAGAAGCTGAAACAAGACAAAATTGAAGAAAAGAAAGCCAAGAAAGCTGAAAACGCTAAAATCCCAAAGGCTAAGAAAAAAAAGGACGTGGGAGTTTCAAAGACAGCAGCTAATAAGGCACACACGGCAACGAATCAATCTAAACCTACGTGTGCACTAAATACTGACACGGAAGATGTTGCATGTGCCCTTTGCGAAGAACTTTACTCCGAGACGTCAGCAGAGGAGTGGATAACATGTCCTGGGTGCAAAAAGTGGATGCACGAGGAATGCACGGATGGCACTCAAAACGTTTGCGAGCTTTGCCGATAATCAATTATCAATAACTTCATTCATGAATACCTAATGGATCGCATGTACCTGATTACAATTGGTCCAATTGCTCACAATTTCTTAATATCCTAAGTACTAATTTCAACGTTTTCTTATGTAGGTTATGCAGTTCCTTTACAGACGGATGGCACTCAAAAATATTGCGTGTTTCGTCGATAAACAATTTATCAATAACTTCATTCATACCTAATGTATCACATGTACCTGATTACAATTGGTTCAATTGCTCACAATTTCTTAATAAACTAATTACAATGATTTCTAGTGTACGTTATGCAGTTTCTATACAGTGGCCCCTCTTGCCCCATCACCTGGCTCATCTTGCCCCATATGTGGGGCAAGATGAGCCTTTTCCCATTTTCTGTATTTTAATTTATAACATATTAGAGTAATGTACTACATACATGCAAAAATAATAATTACTTAGCTAAAGTATGTACCTATGAGAAAAAAATTAATTGGGGTTCTTAATTATAATAATATAATATCTACAGCTATAGTCCCTTAGGGGGCTCTGGCTGCCCCACTCTCCCCTACTGACACCCCGAAATCGGGCCCGAAGCGCTTGCAGTATAAGTCTGGTAGTAGCTCGCACGTTGTATTAGAGCGGTGCTTGGCAGCGTCGAGCTAGCGCCCGACTAGATTCAGAAATCTATATTACAATGGAAACATCATTTGAGCAAAGTCCACAAGGAAAATTGTGGACAAAACAACATAAATTCACCAAATAACCACGAAGTAACTCACAAATCAATTCTTCATACAAGTCAATTTATCTGGTTTATTCTGTTTTTTTAAAACTGTTACTAAAACAATTTATAACTCTTTGAATATTAAACACAATGTTTGAAACTTGCACATGAAAATGTTTTGTGAAACGTGGAATTTCAGAACCTCTCTTTAATATTTGCGATGCCAATTGAAGGGCATAATACATTGTGTAATATAATATGTTGTGTAAGAAAAAAGGATTAAGAATTCACAACAAACAAAAAAAATACTATTTTCATCCAATATTCAATTTTATGTATTTGTATGTAATTTTATGTGTACCCAAACATTTTCTCTAATGAACTTAACTAGTTGCCCTGAACCCTTCAAAGATATAATCAAAACTAATTAAAACTTAAATGACTCCACAGTTATTCTTGATGACAAAATAATGACCGTACCTAAACTTTGTTAAGTTAGTTAGTGCAATTATTTGAATTGGCTTTCATGAGATACTTCATTTATACAAGGTACGTTTTTACAGACCCTGGCATCCTGAATTCATGTCTATGTCACCTATATTTGAGATTTGTGTGTTGACATATAACGCTATTGCAGTATTAGCAGTTTTCATTATTCTCCTATGCGATGTTCTCTTCATCGTATTAATTCTTCAACTAGCAACACACGTCGAAGTGTTAAGGTAAGTTGAGGCATAATTAAGGTGCTACAAGCGCTACAGATTATTATGGTTGTTGCAGACACTTTTTGTGAACGAATGGCGATGAAATAGATATTCGAAACGAATTGAAATGTATCTTCGTAAATTAGTAATGTTGGTTGATTATTGGCAGGGCCAGTTGTTTATGGTTTCCGCGATAAACGCGAAATGTTTAGAAACATGAATTTTCTGTCATATCTTTGCGTTTCATACACTCCTGATTCCAAATATATGTATCTTTTTCTCGCGAATTTTCGCGAAATTTGTGTTTTGACGCGATATTGACGAGTTATCGCGATTTCACGCGATTTTGTCCCAAACCTACGTGTTTTGCAACATTTCCCGATTCCGAGTATATATTTTACGAAAATTTCCTCGATCTGTGTCTAAAGTACCACGAAATAGAGAGAATTACACTGTTTTCTTTGTAAGCCAGCAGTCGGTGCCAGCCAAAGAGTGTATGGGGGTGCCAGCTCATTGGCTGCTGAGCATGGAATGACGCATCTACATGACCTTAAACAGGGGTGCGCATGCGCACGCGCCGAGTCTCGCTAGTGAGAGGGGGGTTGGTAGTATTGCGGCTCGCTCGCGCGTCATATTTCACACATCTTCTTACATAAATCATTTTTTTCCATTTCACCACCAATCGCGAAAATTAACATAATAATCACCACCAATTCACCACTTTCAGAATGTTGAAAACGAATTTTGGCTTTTTTTTATCACCAAAAACAACTGGCTCTGATTATTGGTAAAAAAAATATTTTTTCTTTTGTCAGTAAATGCCTCATAAAATTAATTTAAAATTCGAGCCAAGTAACAACCACCAGGACATCAATTAAAAACACGCTTGTAACATTTTACATCGATTGGTTCACGGGTTTGGTCTCCAATCGTTCCCGAATCATGCTTTTGCGCATTTTGTTGCAAAAATTGGCAATTATTGAACAATCACTAATCAAAAAATATCAAAGAAACCAAATGAAACCAACCATGTGAATTCCTATCAGATACCTTACATCAAACTATTGTTGCGAAATTAAGCAAACATTAAATTGTCCTTTACGTCAGACATAACTTGGAGAACGTGGGAGAGGTTGCTAAGACGGTGATCAAGTCAACTCCAACGGCAAACGCGACAAAAGAAGCAAAAGAATATAGAAAATATCAGAATGAAGCAATGCCCGGCAATTTCATCAACCTCAATGTCCCGGTAATTGAGACCAAACGAGCAGAACCAATTCGAATGAAGAAGAAGTTGTCGAAGAAGGCTCATGACGCTGCGTCAATGACAGATCGGCTTCATACAGAGATGTACCGCATCATTAAAGAATGTGTTGACCTACATGTCACAGTTTTAGTGTAAGACATAATTATAATTGTTTTTGAGCGAGCGAAGATAATGTCTCCTTTTCGAACTTTTGTCACAGACCTCAGATATTTTGTTATTCCGTAAAGCCGCTTTCACATAATACGCGTTTCGCGATTTTTTTATTAACCCATCAAAACCACCGAAAATTTCGCCGCACGCGTTTTATTTTTAAGCCACCCCATTTCGATTGTCGGTAGGTATTTTCAGTACCGCGCGTGGCGAAAATGACGTCACTATACGTAAACTATAAAATAAACTATAAAATAACTGCAAAATAATACTATAATGTTAATAATTACTAACCTGTGCATATTATTCCATCTAATCATATCTAATAACACTCAAATTGTTACTAACAATAATAATAAATTTATATCAACATTCTGTTTTCGACGGCCTCTTCTAGGCGTTATAAAAACTGAAAAACGCGAAACGCAAAACGCGAAACGCGCTTAATGTAAAACGGGCCCTACTGCCGGTATAAAGGTCGAACCGTTATCCGATCTTGCTGAAATTATGCACATTATGCCAGCCGATTTTTTTCGAAATCCATATTGGTTCAGATATAAAAATATATATATCTTCTGATTGGTTGATTTGACCAATTTGACATTTTGCAAAGTCATTAGAGCGGGATCAGTATAGACCTTACGCATACGCATACGCATACGCATACGCATACGCATACGCATACGCATACGCATACGCATACGCATACGCATACGCATACGCATACGCATACGCATACGCATTCGCATACGCATACGCATACGCATACGCATACGCATACGCATACGCATACGCATACGCATACGCATACGCATACGCATACGCATACGCATACGCATACGCATACGCATACGCATACGCATACGCAAACGCATACGCATACGCATACGCATACGCATACGCATACGCATACGCATACGCATACGCATACGCATACGCATACTCATACGCATACGCATACGCATACGCATACGCAAACGCATACGCATACGCATACGCATACGCATACGCATACGCATACGCATACGCATACGCATACGCATACGCATACGCATACGCATACGCATACGCATACGCATACGCATACGCATACGCATTCGCATACGCGTAAGCATAGTTTTACGTTTTTTTACCAATTCACTTTTTACCATTATCCTAAACTCTGATAATAATCAGTAATTGTCTTGTAGGTTGGCGAAGGATGTCACTACTATCTTCAAGCACATGTTGGCTTTTCAAGCGATTGCTGTTGTATCGATGGCATTCGCCACGGTTCTTGTATTTGTGAGTATACTAAAGTACCACTGTCTACAGTTTAGAAACAAACTAAAATACTTAAAATTTTTAGAGGTTGTCACTAAATGTGATGGTAAACTTGTCAGCATCGCACAAAATTAAGAAAGTAGGTATTATTAAAAAGATTGATTATTTTCAAAATTTAAAACACTGAACTTTAAGCGTCGTGATTTCAAAAATATTAAAAAGGTTACATTAATAAAAAAAATGGCTTCTTGACAATGTTGCAAACAAATTGTTTTATTTAAGAAATTGTGTTTTTCGTATTGTGTGTTGTTTAGTTAAATGTTAGAGTCACTCAAAAATATTAACTCAAATTAAACAAAGTATTTTGTGTACTTCTACGGTAATTTGTGAGATCAAGTACCTACAGATCATCATTATTTTACCATTAATCGTTTTTCTTTCTTGCTTTCGTATATAGTTGAGCACTTCATTAATAAGTGATCCACAGATGAGCCATCGCGCGACAATGTAATTTTTTTCTAATGGGTATTATTATATCTGCACGTTCTTGTATGTGTATGTCGTTTTTGTATGTCTTTCTTGTATCAAAAAAGAGTCTGTATTTTGCGCCGTATTGCACAATCAATTGATTTAACGTTCACAAAATCATCCAACTAATTACTTACATTATGATTAATTTACAGAGAAATGCACTGGACCCTGTGCTAATGGTGATCTTTGCTATGGGGATCTGTGGTACATACTTTCAGACTTGGCTCTTATGTCTAACTGGGGACGCGCTGACTACACAAGTAAGTTTTGCTAAAACTATTCATTCAAAGAATGTAATTGGTTGTTGCCATGGCAATCTAGTCCTAATCAACTGTATACAATTTAGCAGATTCTTGACAAACTGGGTGTGGAGAATGAAGTAGGTATACTGGATGGTCATGGGAACAACATATTATGTACACTTTCCAAAATTGCAGGAAAATATTATATGTATAATGTGTTGAGCGAGCGTAATGCAAAACTCTTACGGCACTATATGTGTTTGTTTGTTTCTTTGTTTGAATGTATTTTTTTGTATAGGCAGTTCTCATTTCACACAGTTCAACCAATCCATTTGAAATTTTGCACACACACTGATGTCATATGAGCGGTCACGTTAATAGATGTTTAACAAGATTGGTCAATCGATCGATCAATCAACTGCAAATGTTGCAGAACTTCATAATATGAGATACAACATTTATTTCACTACAACTTTATTATTTCCTTTGTCCATCTCACGTTAATAATGGAAACGAAATACTCAAAAACAAACTTTTAAATACACTCATTGACCGAATTACTGTCGAAACATTAGTTCGAACAAATCCGCTAGTAGCGCTACTTGTTCGAACGCTCGTTGCCTATATATTCGCAGAGTTTGCTGGTGCGTGACGCTGCGTTCGCTTGTGATTGGTTGAACGCACCGGAACGCATCACACGTGCGTTACGCATCATCATGTCAAGGTCACAACAACCCACGCACGTCTACGCAGGAGTGTATCTGTCTCAGTGGGCCATTCCAATGACCATGGAATCGTTCAGATATGTGAGTATCAGAAATTTTTTGAGCGAGTTGGGAGCGTGTCCTTATTGCTCATTTGGCACGGGCCACTTTTATTCTGTTACTTACGAAATACAGGTAGGGTGCCATGTCAAATTAAGGTTTTACGGTTTCCTATGCCTTACTACTCTATTCATAGCTTGCATGATCATCTTTTGTTTTATATCAGCAATGGAAAATTATTGAATTTTTCACCTGAGGACGTAAATGTGAATGTATACCACATCTCTCCCACACATCTCTCTCCTACCACATCTATACCACATCGACGCGCAGCGCTCGAATACGCTATCTGGTGGTAGATTTTTGAACTTGACTTTGGTGGATCAGCATTCACTTCGGGCCGCCTACACGGGCTAACTAAGTGCAACTAACGGAGATTATTTTCGTATTTCTTCCGGTTATTTGATGATTTGATTAGCTTGCACCTTTCATCCAACAAATGTTTGACACAATATACTATTTATTTAGTTCAATTAGATTTAAATATAATACATGAGAGCGTTATTTCCATGTGTTTTACTGATCATGTCTTCTAGTCTTAGCTGCCTTACATTGCGAGTTTCAGTGAATTTCGCACCTATTTTGTATTTTGTTTAATGAGTATAAAAGTTTTGTACTATACAACTGGAGCTTATAGCTAAATTTATGGGGTATACAAAAACGTATAAAAATGATACTAGACCGTACAAGAATATGCGATGGGGTGAAAAGACGGCTCCTATTTGCCAACGGGACGGAATATTCAAAGACATATTTTCTTACCACTTCGAGTGTTGACATTCTCAATTGCCGTCTATTGATTGAACTACAACCACAATTATTATTTAAGAAACCTTCAATATAAACCCATTCATCAGAACTTAATTTATATTTTTGCTATCATTACTGATCTTTTCCAGTGGAGAATTAAACAGTCATGCAATGCAATGAAATGCATAAATATCTTTGATATTCACTTAAATTAATAAATATTTAAAAATGTGTAGGTACTATGTTTGAATGAAAGAACACAAATGTTGCACAAATGTGTTCTATATATTGTTGCACAAAGAACATAATATAAAGGATAATCACTCCGAGGATAAAGTAAATAACTATCTCCCTTGCCCGCGAAACGAGTCACAGGTCAGATGAAATCAAATAATTTAATAAATATCTATTCAAAGACAAATATACATTTTGGAACTACATACTGTAAGACGCAATAAACAATTAATCTATTAAAACTTAAAAGTGAATTCGATTTGAATAATTCAACTGACAGCCCTCAAAGATATTGTCACAGATCAGGCTATAGTTTGTTGAAAATTGAAATAAAGAACTGGAGAAAAATTAACTAGGTGTGTCCATAATACAATAAAATAATTTTCATGATGTGTGGTTTTGTTATTACTTGTGGAAAATATAATTTAGGTACATACTTTGATTTCTAGTACAATTAAGGAAGAATGTGCCGTTGTTGTAAATGGAAAGTCAGTCTGAGAGATCCGATAATAATTCAATTTTTTAAGTGCTATGTCATCAATAACACCCGAAATATGTGTGCATACTTAATAGTACATCATAATAACTATCAATTAGATGTAACAGTTTTTGAATTCCGTCTAAAAATATGTAACTAAACGTCCCCGAATAACAGGTGAACCTGGCAGAAGGGTAGGAGAATAGCACTGTGCAAACACGTGACCGAAACTGATCCACTAAACTCGGCCACTTCCTGTCATGTGCGTTTCCGTTGCGCTTCCCAATGCGTTTTGTCCAATTTGTTTTCGTCGATTTGATATTTTGGTCATTAACATTATACTTTCACAATAATTACAATTTGTTTATTATACGGCAGCAATTTCCCCCTGGGCCCGGATCCACAAAGCTTTTCCCCCGGGGAAATTGATCATTTACCCCACGTTGGTGTATCTAGAAGCAAGAAAAGTAGAGGTTTCATTCTAAACTCCTAGAAGAGTTCCAGGGCCCTCTAGGGGGTCCTGGAACCTTAAAATTACTCACTGGGGGGCAATCATTACCGGTGGAGATCCATAGTACTAATGAGTTTTTAATTACAGTTTGAAAACCAGTAAATCACTTATTTGAAAAAATAGATCCCGTTTCTGACACCAAATGTAATTTTGAATATTTTCATTTCACTCAACGTAGATCTTCCAGGCGATTTAAATTAATATTTCTACAGTTTAAGATCTAGTGAAGCGGTCGTCCCGCCCAGCAAAGTAATATGCATTATGAAGAAAGTATTCGGCGATTTCATATTTGGTGACCCAAGATTATTTCTTAAAAATTAAAAAGATTTATTGTTTACGATTGTTTTTTGCTTTTTATAAGCAATGCAATAATTTAAGATTTTCCACCAAGGACGGACATTATATTGGCACGTTGACAGGTCAGATTTAATTTATGAAAGGAGTCAACTCGATGTATATGTCATTGTCAAGTATGTCAAATATTCGTATCAATGATTTCTCTGACGACTATTGCCCAAGTAACGATTAAAACTGTCACATAATTAAGAACAAGCAAATCATCAGTGCTATTCTGAATTCTGAATGGTGCCAGAAAGATGGTGGAAACAATGAGGGATTTCTCATGCAAACTTTAAATTTAAATAAGATTCTCTATTTTGTAACTTTTACAAAAGAGCACCCCCCCCCCTATTTTCAAGGGGGGGGGGGAGATTCCTCACTATTTGAGCCACTGCTAAGATATTGTTCTTATAATACATGTCTTCAATGGGCTTTATACAGAGTATAATTAAGTGTCATTCATAATTCTTCTCTTCTTCTTCTACCCGCAAAGATTGGGCTAAAAGCCCGTTCCGTCCTCAAGGTGCAGCCCAATTTTTCCTTGGCCGGCCAATGTCGCGCCTGCCCTTCGGATCATAGTGAAGGGCCCATTTGGGAATTCTCTTATTCGACATCCTTTCTACATGGTCGGCCCATCTTCACCTGTACTGTGATATATTCTTATTGATTTCCTTCATTCCCAATTCGGCCCTTATATCCTCATTCCTGATTTTATCTAACAAACAACACCCTTTTACCGATCTCAAAAAGCGCATCTCAGAAGCCTGAATATCTTTCTTGTCTCTCTCACGCAATGTCCAGGCTTCACTTCCATACAGCAATGTGGGAACTGCCATCACATTATAGAATTTTAATTGTGTCTCCTTTCGCGATTTATTTTTTAGACTTCTTCTTATAGTCCCACAAATATGCTGAAATTTGTGTATTTTGCTCTGAATATCATTGTCACGTAGATAAGTTATATCATATCCAAGATATTTAAAATGCGACACTTGTTCCAGGGTATTGTTGTCAATTACTATTTTTGAGCGAACGGGGAATTTTCCTTTGAATGCAATAATCTTGGTTTTAGCAAGTGAAATTTTAAGGTCATATGTTTTACAAATACTATTTAAATTGAACAGGGACTTCTGTAATTGATCTTCAGTTCGATGTATGACTACTTGATCATCGGCAAAGAGGAGTGTATTAAAACCTTCATGAGCATTGAGATATATATCAGGTTTACATAGTTTCTTCCATTCTCGCAGAACATCGTCAATGTATATATTAAATAGGCTAGGTGATAAACAGCACCCTTGTCGTACTCCTCTATTGATCTCAAGTTTACGTAAACCACCTCCTCCTATATCTATTGAAATGTGCGTCTCGTAGTACAATGCCTTAATGGCCTCTGTTAAATGTTTGGGGTAGCCACGCTTATCTAAAATCTTCCACATCGTCTCACGGTTTACTCTGTCAAAAGCCTTTTCATAATCAATGAAGGCCATGTGCGTCTCAAGTTTAAATTCAACCCGTTTTTGAATGACTTGTCTTAATGTAAAAATGTCATCCATACACGATCTTCCTCTCCTGAATCCACTCTGCTCTTCCAAAAGTAAAACATCAGATATATTCATTAATCTTCTATTCAATATTTTTGCATAAATTTTGTAACCTGTATTTAATAAACTTATGCCACGATAATTTTCACAACAGCTTCTATTCCCTTTTTTAAATAAGGATATAATTTTTGCTTCCCTCCACTTCTTGGGTATGTTGTAACTTATCCAACATGTATTTAGAAAATTTAAAAACCGCTCCTTGAAAGATATTCCACCACATTTTAGAAGCTCCACATTAATTCCATCTAAACCAGGCGCTTTTCTGTTCTTTGACGCCAATAATGCTTCCTGTAGCTCTTCAAATGTAATTCTATCTACATCTGCGTTACATTGAGGGACGGTCTTTGAGGATGTCGCATTAGAATCATACCATAACTTTTTATAATGCTCAACCCATTGGTCACCTTTAATAATGTTCAGACAAGCAGTATCTCTTTCTGTACTGTTTAGATGTTTCATAATTTTATACGCAACTGTTTGCCTGCCATGAACATCGCCTTCTACATTGCTGATGAATTTGTCCCAAGATTCGCGGTGAGCTGCTCGAACTATATCCTTTGCTTTTCTTCTTTTTGCGTTGTAATTGTCTTTTGCTTGAACATTTCTTAACTGAAGATAATTGAGGTAAGCTTCTTGCTTTTCCTTGACAGCAATTTCTATATCTTCGTTCCAAATCCTCAAACCTTTCCTTTTTCTTACTTTCTTCCTTTTTCCCAGAGCTTCGCTAGCTGCTGTATTTAAAATTCGCTCCAAATTACTCCATTCCATGTCTACATCAGTGACTTGCGAATACTTCTCCATCTGTGAATTAATCCTCTTCTCATATAGGTCTCGAATACTTTCCTCCTGCAATAGGTATACTTTATATACTTCTTCACACATACCTTTCAGTTTGCTCGTTGAATTTTTATTCCACTTTGTTAAAAGAGATATTTTTGATACTACCAAATAATGATCGGAATAGATGTCACTTCCTCTAAAGACTGTAGTGTCTTTAACTTGGGATGCAAGTTTTTTATTCACGATTACATAATCAATAATTGACTTTGTACCTCTAGCACTCCAAGTATATTTGTTGATATCTTTCTTACGGAAAAAGGTATTTGTTATCTTGAGATTATTGAAAGAGGCAAAGTCACACAATTCTCTTCCATTATTGTTCAGATGGGCTTCACCGAAAGTTCCGACAACATTAGGAATGGGCTGATTTCCAACACGAGCGTTCAAATCTCCAGCTACTATGACATGATCATTTGAGAACTTATTCATCTGCTTCTGAAGCTCTTCGTAAAATTCTGCAGTGTCCTCTTTCTTACCTTCCTCCGGAGCATATACACCAATTACTGTCAAGTACCCTCTTTCAATTTTCAGTCGCGTCAATATTATTCTATCATTTATAAATTCATAGCTTTGTATTCTAGTTTTCCACCTATTGTCTACTAATAATGCTACCCCACTACATGCTCTTCTGTTCTGTGGTACACCACTGTACAGCATGATGTAGTTGCGAAGATCTTTGGTTCCTTTTAACTTCAATTTTGTTTCAGTTATTACTGCCAAATTAATGTTTTTGTAATTAAGCTCCCTGTCCAATTCCTCTACTTTATTGTTTAGTCCACGCACATTCCATGTACCAAACTTAATTGTTTCGTTAATACCATGTCGTTTATCCGTTTTCTTGCTTTGTCCGTTACCGTTAAATCCGCATATCCGAGGCTTATTTCCTTGAAGATTATGAGTAAAGTAATTTCTACGTGGAGGGGTAACCAGCCCCTCGCACAACCCCCAAACTTGGAGGGCCAGGGTTTTCTGTCGGGGTTTTCCTTCCCTTAGCCAAAGTTGTTCCACTTAGATGGCGCCGGAGGTTCGCCATGCACCCTCTTCCGTCTGCTACATGACGACCATCCATTGGCCGCCATGTACCCAGGGGTCACGTCGTGGACGTGGAAGTAGGATTTGCTGGCAGGACTGACTCGCGTCGCGAGCTTGCCTCATGGCAAAATCAGTGGGCATTAACTAGGTTTTGATGGGAAGTACCATTTTGGCATAGGTACAACCCCCTAGTACCCATATCCAGCATTTGACACCCCTCATTCATTCATTCATTCCCTTCATTCATAATTAAAACAACTAATGTAATGAAGAGATACATTATCTTGTATTCTCTTATATGAAAATTTTTCCACATTATTAAATTTTAAATAATTTGTTTTTTCAGATTTGTGTTGCATCCTATCGCCTTTTGACAGTTCTCTTCGAGGTATTTGAAAATTAATTATGAAAAATTATTCAGGCCTGGCCAGCCGGTTTGGAAGAGATCCGAGGCCCTAGACCCAGTGGGAGCTCCCACTGTCTGACCTGACATCATTGTCGGAACCAGAAGAAGATTATTATTTAATATATAAAAAATATAACAAAGAAGTACAAGTAATACAGAATAAAGTAAAACAATATACCATAAATTACACAAATGTAATTGAAGCGGTTTAGTGCTAAAATATTACTTCACAGTTACTTTGCCATTATTTCCCTGTACAAATGTTAAAATATAAGTACCTAAAAGTATACTTGTAAATGCTATAAATATATGTGACATATTTTTTATGTCTACAAAAAGGCATATTCAAAAATATTCTAAAAATGCATTCTTTCTTAAAAGAAATGCTCCTATTGGAATATAATTTTTAATATTGTAAAATTCAATGTTTCTATCCTTCATAACCATCTTTATGTAAAAGTTTATTTCACTCATCCAGATTTCAGAGTAATGAAATTTGATTTTATTCACTCATGCAAATAGTTAGTACATTTTTTAATTCATGTATCAAATGTATTTTAATATATTGAAAAAAGTCAAGCGGGATTATGGTCAACCATGTTGTGTGGAGAGCTGTCAATAGATTGGTTGTCCTCATTCAATCTTAAGGCATAATACTCGATCAAACAGTTGCTTGAACTTGCTTGACAAGTCATGACGTTAATCGTGAAGAAACTTCTAACATTAAGATCTTCACACCCGGTTTTATGCCCTCAAGTAAGTTTGTCATGGAAGTTTAATGGAGTATGATGGCCTTAAAGTATATTTTCTGTCATAGAAGTCACTATTTGAGCATGCTATAATACCAATTTTCTCATGTCACTTACGATATGATATGTGTGAGTGTGATAATATTTATAAAATTATATTTATAAAATTATGAGTTCAAAATGATTAGTTATTATGAGATGTGTATACAGATAAAATGTTTAGATCGATGCATATATTTTATTTATACTCCATTTTATATTAATATTTTTTATCAACTAGGGCATCCACAGTATTCGCAATACCGTGTCTTCGTTTTAGATTTTTATCCTTAAACTATCGTTACTATGTGGTATGCGTGTTTAAATTGTGTATTTGACTATAACTTAGATTAAATCTAGTATTGTGATTTGGCAAATTAATTGAATCAATTGGATGAACATAAAAAATATCGTTGTACTCTCATTAAGAAATGAACAAAAATAAATTAAAAAAATATAGAAACGCTAAGACAAGAAACACTATTTTTTCTTTTACTAATATTTAACTAATATTAACGTAAAACCATTGACTTCCGCTCAGTATGGGACTCGTGACTGCTATAGCTGCAGCACTGAATACTTTCGCCGATGTCTGAGGCCGCACTGCAAGCCAAGATTCTGGCAATATAAAGACATATTATTCATTTTGTTCAATGCTACGACATGACTTTATATTTATAACATAGACTAAAATTAAGCATATTGTTGTGCTGCGTTAGCTTTCCCTGCAATCTTGGCCTATGTAAGACGATCTCAGCCGGACGAGTGAAGAATTTGACCTTGGTCTGTACGTAAGAACGGGGCGGTTTCGTTTGTCACTAGACATCGACGACAGATGACTGGCCAGTCGCATGTCCCCACCCCCAGTGTACGTCAATAGTAAAACATAGTAATAATTTCTTTAAAAGCTATTTCACGTTGTAAAAATACGTAGTAGGTACACTCAACAAATGATACAACGGTATTTGAGAGAACTGGATTGGCTGAAAAATGTGATGGCATCATCCGATGAAGTCTAAGTTTACTCGTCATCTACCTCTAATAGTTGATCTCATGATTTCATTGATAATAACAAGATTGATTGTCAAGGAACTTGACCAGCAGCCAATCCGTTTCATTCAAATACCGTTTTATGATTTGTTGTGTGTATATTTATACTCATACATTTATGCATACCAACAATTCTGACACATACAGATTTCAAACAGTTAAAAATGTCAACAAGTGCATACTTTTTTGATCGATTGGGCTGAAAATTTGTAAATTAAGAGAAAATGGTAGTTTCAATAGCTATGAAGTTGATCTGAAAATAAAAAAATTCAGGAGAAATTTATTTTAAGTTTAACTAATGAGAAATTCTTTAATCTGAAATTCATATAATTGAAACTATACGATGGCCACAAAAGCAGTGAAACATTTCGATTCATTGGGTCAAACGGTACTAGAGATCTACACGCCATTTTCATTATTCAACCAATCAGAGATGCTAAAAAACTATACATGATTTCTTTATAATGATATTAGTGTGTGCAAAATTTCAGCTCAATCGGAAAAACAATATGACTTTTGGCGTCCAAACAAACACGCAAAAAAACAGAGGAAGTGTCCAAAAGTGCCGAATGGAGACTCTCGCTACACTCGCTCAATAATAAATAATACGTAGCCATAGTAACCGTTTGAAACAATACTTTTTACTCTGCCTTATATTCAAGACATGCAATAAGACAGAATTTGCGCATGCCATGGAATATTACTGCGCATTAATCTATACAATCGACCGTAATATTTCAACATTTGAAAACGATAACTACCATAACAGAGTTTGAGTGATGTAGTATTTAGTTTGTGAAGACAGAAAATGGAGAAAGAAGTAAATAACATAGCGTCTTACAAATGAAATACAGTGGACTTCTCTACATGTTGGGTAATTGTGTGAAAATAGATACACATAAAGAGTGTAGATTTTCTGTTGATTAATGAAACATTAGGTAATCTTCTTTACCGATAAAACTCGCCTGAAACCTGAGGCCTGCAGTTGAGTGCCCTCCAGTCACGTAGGTGCATAGCCCCCGGAAAGCATTTTGGTGCGTTTTGGAACTGAGAAAAAGATTTAAAAAATGTGTTTTCTTGATCAATATTGTTTAATCATTCAGAAACTACCAAAAGTATCAGTAGTAAATTAGTAGCAAATTTCCTTTGAAACGGGGAAATAAACATAATGCATTTTTTTAAAGTATTTTTCTTAATTTTTTGTAACTTAATTGCGGAATTTTGGTTAGAGATGCTGCTCACCGGTGCTCGCTTATCAACGTCTTACACAGAGCGTTTTCATAATGGCTTTAATTAGTATATTAAATAGTGAATAGTGTTACTTTCCATTTTTACACTGTTCGGTTCTTAGAACGGCAGTTTGAAAACTTAATTCTTTCCGCCCTCGTGTAGGTATATTTCAGATTACGTAACACGAAATGTCGACTAGGATTGGAGTTCGGTTTCATTACAACACAAACAGAAACGAATATGAATATTCTATTAATATCCAATGAATAATACGTGAACGAGTTACTTGTGTAAGGCAGCTAGAAATGGAGGCTACAGCAAATAACTCAGCGTTTGGAAGAGAAAAGAAACGAATCTGTTTGAACAATACTGTGGAACTTCTCTACACCTTGGGTAAGTGTGACAATATGTTCTCGAAAAACAGAAAGTAAAAGACTATCACATTCTATTCTTCTCATATAAGTTTTGAAGCTGAAATAAAGCAGAAATTTCAAATGCAAAAACAAGAAAATGATTTGTACCCGGCTGTATAAATGCAAAGATTATTGGTGATAATACAGGATTAAATAATAAGAAAGGAATGTACCATAACCCGGGGTAATACTGAACGAAATTTGACTTCTTTTGCGAATAAAATCTTCAGAGCATAATAATTTTGTAATGTTTTTTGATTAAAAGTATTATTGGAGGTGTGTTTACATGATATGCTGGAAGAAAAGGAGTTCAAAAATGTCTATGAACCTGAAAAATGAAAACATAACGAGTATTCAGAATTATCTACTTCATTTTACGGTAATCATTTCTTCCTTCATGAAATTCCCGTATTCTGTACCGGCCGGTAACCTCTACGCGGTGGATATGCAACCATATGCAACTCTATATTTCCAGTATATACTACAGTATATACAGTTAGGATATCGAGAGCTCTAGAACAGGGCACCTATTAAATAACTTTAAATTGCTGATTCGGCCCGAATTCCATTCTTTGCCAGACTTAACATTGCACCAAATCTGTTTCTGGTCGAAATATAAGAGTATAAGAGTATGAAATGAAGTATCAAATGTAGAACATACAAAATATATACCCACGCATTTTTAAATGGTCCTCCTAGACTATTGATGGTGATGTTAAAACACGTTATGAATGCATTGCCAGAATTACTTACAACCAGCAAACTATTACCTCTGTCTCTTACAAATAAAATGTCTGGAATTGGTTTTCCTTCAGGTTTCTGGCCGAGCGACAGAGTTGAACCACGCAAGTACATCGTCTTCATTCGTCGCTGGTTTTCCCGCGTTCTCTATTTCCTATTCATTTTCTTTCTCGTACACATGGTAATTGGCATCATCATCCACGTATCAGAAGAAAACTACAAGAAAGGGTGTCTTGGTTTTTTGTACGTCCTATTCTCCCTAATGGCACTTGTGCGTTTGATGACCTTGTCGAGCCACCGCAATCATGGGATCCGAGACATGATTGATACATTTGACAAGATGTGTTCCGAGGCATGTGCGTCTGAGTACAGCATGGAGGTTTTTCGAAGAACAAACAGAATAACAGACTTCCTGATGAAGGACATTCCACTGGCATTTGGAATTATATCAATCATATTCTCGTTTCCAGTATGTGGACAAAGTATTATGACAAGAACCTTTTTGGTGTAGGTATACAATTATTTCAGATCCGTTGGTTGGTGTTAACCCTTTAACCGGTATGCACGTATCTCGTACGTGCTAGCATTCTACATATACAGAAAAAAAAATTAAAAATTTTTGCAAAAAAAAAAATTTTTAAATTTTTTTTTTTTAAATTTTAAAACTTTGTTTAATATTTGATAGCTTTGTTTTCTTATAATACAAAGATATGCTTCCTAACACATCGCAAAAAGGATATAGAATTTTTACCTATACCTACCTACAAATTAACTCACTGGTTAAAGGGTTAAGAGATAAATATCCAAATATTTAGATATCGTTATAAATGTCGTAATAACGTTTTAGAGATTATTATGAAATTGTGGCAAATAATTCACGTATCATTAAATACGAAATTTTCCCAATTGATAGAGCGTGACAAATAATGACCCTACATTTTGTTCAGTCTGTACAATTATTTGAATAAGCTTTTCTATGAGGTACGTTTTTACAGACCCTGGCATCCCGACTTCATGTCTGTATCGCCTATATTTGAGATTTCTGTGTTGACATACAACACTATTGCAGTGTTAGCAATATTCATATTTCTCCTATGCGATGTTCTCTTCATCGTATTAATTCTTCAACTAGCAACACACGTCGAAGTGTTAAGGTAAGTAGAGACCCAAAAAAACACTCCGTGCAAAAATTCCAGCCAAGTCTCTTCAACTTAAAAAAATAGAAGAAATCTAAATATTCAGCACTGAAAAGTAGTGATATCAAAAAATGGGCCAAGTCAAAACCTAATTTTAAAAACCAAAATATACTTGGCGCATCGTGCATATAATACCTAGATTGCTGAGACGTATAGGCCAGATGTGTAATAAACATAAAATCTACCTACCCTTTAATGCCGTAAAAAACGATGCGCCAAGTGTATTTTGGTTTTTAAAATTAGGTTTTGACTTGGCCCATTTTTTGATATCACTACTTTTCAGTGCTGAATATTTAGATTTCTTCTATTTTTTTAAGTTGAAGAGACTTGGCTGGAATTTTTACACGGAGTGATTTTTATGGGGATATCACTAATTTTTTTAGTTTATTCTCACAACTTGTAGCACATATCGGAGCAGTAATGACTAATTCCTTTAAAAAATAAGCCATTTCCGATTTGTATACTAAGAAAAGTTGCGTTTAATATTAAATAATGCTTAAAATGATAATACATGAAAAAAAGCGAAAGCTCCGTTCCAATCGGTCCAGCCGTTATCGAGATATGGCATCACTTCCGGTTAACAAAATGGCGTCTGATACCACTGCTACCTAGAATGATTATATATAAAACGTATGTAACATTATAGGCCTTCTGAATATGTAGTTATTGTAATAAGAGGTAATTTAGTAAAATTTTGCATATTTATGACGTCATTTCCGGTTTCAGTATTAATAAATTTATATTTTGTCTATGGATATTCCATGTAGATGACCGTCTGAATCGATTGGCCTAAATCTCATTCCTATCGGTTTAGCCGTTTTCGAGATATGACGTCACTTCCGGTTTCAAAATGGCGGCGGCTTCCGGTTGGTTTTATAAAAAGGCACCTCAGACGCCAAAAGTGCACATGTGGTAAAAATTTCAGAGCGATCGGTTCATCCGTTTAGGCTGCGGCGGTGATAGCAACGTTCCCTGATATCATCTGAAGAAGAAGAAGAAGAAGAAGAAGATGAAAGTAGTGTAATTTCACTGTTTTCACGGCCCTCTAGCTCGCTAATGGATAAACCTATTGTTCCCAAATTTGGTATACATGGTGGGGTGGGCCATAGCTCGAAATTAAGATATTTCGCAACAATGTGAGATTTTCCAATTTTAAGATCCAGTAGGCCGAAAATGCCATGTTGTTGCTTACAGTAAAAGTGTTTGGTCTGCTCCTCAGCTTATAAGCCAGTAACGGTATGTTGAGTGAGTGTGAGTGTATAGTACGACTTGGCTGGGTGGAGCGACCGCTCCACTAGATATCATTAAAGGTGCTTTTTGGGAACGATGGAGACCAAATGATGGACCAAATGAATTGAAATGTATACTATGATTAGATGAAAGACAAACTAAAGGAATTGTTAATTGCTGTATTATTTAATTTTTTCGTCGTATAAATAAGTAGAAGAAATTGGTTGATTTTAGGTAGAATTTTGAGTATTTTCTTTTGCCAGAGAGCGCTTTATCATATTATTGAGCGAGCGAAGCGAGCGTCACCTTTTGGCACTTTTGGCACGGACCTCTGTTTTTAGGATATAGGATAGGATATAAAAGTCAGAGGTTTTCTTCGGTCGAGCTGAAATTTTGCACACATGTAGAGACAACCTTTGTTGTTTGCAGACCTAATTTTTTTTGAAATCCATTCGTTGGTTAAAATTTAAATAAACATCTCCTGATAGGTTAAAAAATGAAAAAGGTCTTCGATAAATCTGATCAAACTCATATTTTGGCTATACAGGTCAGAGTTTTTCCCTGCGAGAGTTTTCCCTCAGAGTTTTTGACCCTGCTCTGTTCGGAGTTGTGGGTGGGGGGAGGGGGGATTGTTCGAGATATGAGGCGTTCTGAGTAACACAAATTCAACTGAAAAACATAAACATAATGTTAACAGACCAAACTGAGTTGCCAAGTTTAACAATAAAAAAAGCTTTGTCTTATCAGCCGGTAGTGTACAACAACATTGATATCAATGACCTTGGCAAACAAATTTACTTACATGAGAAAGAAATATCATATCAGCCCAGTTAAGATAATAACCTAATCGGTAAACATGAGCAACAAAACTATTCATAAGAAAGAACTTTGTTTGTTTGGATGCATCCGCCTATTTTACAAATAAACTGTGAAACAAATACACAAGAAATAAATGTTTTGCGGTAACAGCCTGAATAACAACAATAATTCATTTGCATTCATTCTTCTTGTAAACGCCCAACTCAAAACCCATAACAGGGCTCAACATAATGGACTCTCCCAGCCCGAAACAAATAATTTTCTTGACAAATAGTTTCTAAGTTTTAAAAAATTCAAAAGTTTTAATCAAAAGTTTAAAAAAAGTCAATCAAAAGTTTCAAAAGTCAAAAGTTTTAATCCACGTAAAGTTCACGAGGATAACAATCAGCAGAACCAAAACACAGAGAAACGTCATCAAACACATGACGTCCGGGAATACATTTCATGATAGTACGTACACTACCACTTACTAGATCTTTCCCCCTCACGCCCCTCCACCCCCCCCCCCCCCCTTCCCTTCACTATTGTAGAACTGGCTGATCCAATGCTATTTGAAAAACAACATTTAGTTCATAGATCCGCCAACAGATGTCTCGCGGGGACTCACATAGACTACTTTACCGACATTACAGCCTGCTCTTAGCTTTATTTTCATAAACGGCGGTGAATTTTCAAAATTCAAAAAGTCAATAGTTCGATTTCTAATAAAGAACAAGTTAAGTATTTTCAGTTACTGACGATAATAATCCATATTACCTATTATTATTATATTATATATTTGTGATTAAAAACAATGCTGAAATGCAAAAGGAAAGATGTAAGACATTGTATAGTGCCAGGATGTGATTATTTACATCCAGAAGAAGAAATTGTCAGGTCTTGGCAGAATTGCCCAGTGATAATGACCGAAGAAAACTTTGGGTTCATGGAATATTTGTGGACATTGAACGTAAGTTATAGCAAAGATAATTATTATAGTGGCGAATAATCTAGTGGAGCGGTCGCTCCACTCAGCCAAGTCTTACCGTACACTCACAGTCACTCAACATACCGTAAATGCCTATATAAACTGAGGAGCAGACCAACTACTTTTACTGTAAGCAACAACATAGCATTTTCGGCCAACTGGATCTCAACAATGGAAAATCTCTCATTGTTGTGAAATGTCTTAATTTTGAGCTATGGCCCACCTAACAACACATACATCACGCGACAACAACCAGTCATGCCGTTTACGACCTAGAGGGCAGTGAAAATCGTGAAATTACACCGCTTTCATCTGCTTCTTCTTCTTCTTCTTCTTCTTCTTCTTCTTCTTCTTCTTCTTCTTCATATGATTCCCGAAAAAGTTGCTATCACCGCCACAGCCTAAACGGCTGAACCGATCAACCTGAAATTTTTACCACATATGCACTTTTGGCGTCTGATGAAACCTTGCCTCTTAAAAATTTTTTGTGCCGCCATTTTTAAACCGGAAGTGACGTCATATATAAAAAACGGCTGGACCGATTAGAACAAAATTAGCGCCATTCGATTTGGATGGTCATCTATATGAAGTATGATACTAAAAAACATTATTTTCTTATTTTCTAAACCGGAAGTGACGTCATAAATTCACAATATTTAGCTTATTTCTTCAAATTATACTTTAAATACACATATAATTAGCTTACATTGTAACAATGACAATACAAAATAATTATAATTTCAATACAGTGTTCTCGGTCGCCATTCCTGAAACCGGAAGTGACGTCATATATCGAAAACACCTGTACCGATTGCCACTGAACTAGCTCCTGTCTATGCATTCTGCAATCTTTTTGAAAAATCAATTGGGATAAATGAATATACAAATAAACGGTACCGGAAATGGCGGCAGGAACCACTAAATGAAACCGGAAGTGACGTCATATATTGAAAACGGCATGACCGATTTGACGGAAATTAGCGCTAAAGAATTCAGAAGGTCATTCATGAAGTATCAACTAGATAGAACTAGATTGTTTTCTTATTACCTATACCGGAAATGACGTCATAAATATGCTTAATGACGCCATTAATATGCTAAATGACACTAAATTCCCCAATCTATACTTTTAAATAGATATTTAGAAACATACATTGTGAATAATTATAAATTCAAGATTGCGGTGTACTCGGCCGCCATTTGCAAAAACCGGAAGTGACGTCATATATCGAAAACGGCTGTATCGATTGTAACCAAATTTTGGAATTGTGTAGGACTAATAATTATGAATTCAAGACGACATTATTTTTGGCCGCCATTGTTTAACCCGGAAGTGACGTCATATATCAAAAACGGATGTACCGATTGCAACTAAATTATGTAATTATGTAGGACTTATATTTTTGAATTAAAGACGACATTATTTTCGACCGCCATTGTTAAAACCGAAAGTGACGTCATATGTCGAAAACGGCTGTACCGATTGCAACTAAATTATCTAATTATTTTGGACTTATAATTATGAATTCAAGACAACATTATTTCTGGCCGCCATATTTAAAACAGGAAGTGACGTCATTTATAGAAAACAGATGTACCGATTGCAACTAAATTATGTAATTATATAGCCCTTATATTTATGGATTCAAGATGACATTATTTTCGGCCGCTATTTCAAAACCGGAAGTGACGTCATATATCGAAAACAACTGCCGAGATTGCAGCTTAATTATGCAATTATGTTGCACTTTTATGAATTCAAGGCGGCAGTATTATTGAGCGCCATTTTTTAAACTGGAAGTGAAGTCAGATATCGAAAACATCTGGACAGATTGTAACGAAACTTAGACTATTCTTCTTGGATAATCATTTTAAGCTTGTACCAAATGCAACTTTTCTTACTAACCAAATCGGTTGAGGCGTATTTTTTTAAAGAAATTAGTCCTTGGTAGGACATGTGCTACAAGCTGTATGAATAAACTAACAAAAGAAGTGATATCCCAGAAAAAAACACTCCGTGTAAAAAAGGCAGCCAAGTCTCTTTACTTTAAAAAAATTCAACACCGAAAAGGAGTGATATCAAAAAAGAAGCCAAGTCAATGACATTTCCAAATATTTAATCGTATCTTTGAAATAAAAGTATAAACACCGAGAAATACTTTACAAAAGGACTTGGCGCTTCGTTTTTTTAAAGACATTTTTCTATTCATAAGCATATGCCATTTATATACAACCGTCATTTAGAATTTTTAGAATAATAGGGACACATCTTTCAATTACATATTATACATACCTACTGTAAAATATTTTCTATTTGAATATATACGCTATGAAACTTGTTGCCTATGTTTTCTATAAATACACAATAGTTATCTTCGTAATATTGTTTCGTGGTCAACATAATTAAGTCTCATGCGTTATACCTTCGCATCCTGAAATACATTTCTATTAATCCGCATTTTATAACAATACATTTCACAAAGTACACAGAGACGGCACATGGAATTTCTTTAAATTTTTTAACTTTATACACTTGACACTTCAAAAAAATATAATAGTGTTCCATAGATAGTTAGTAATTATTTTACAACGTTTCATGATTTCCCTCAATCAAGATCAAATTATGAAAACATACCCTTCTAATATCACCATATTAACAGTGCTATAAAAATATAAATGAGCCCACTTCCAATTGTTATTTAATTCTTCCACCCTTACATTACTTATCTATTACAACATGAAATCTTTCTTCTATCGCCATTGACAAAACTATAAAATAGCTATTACTAAAAGTAGCTTGATTCATAGATACTGGCTCTAAAAAAAAGAGGAAAATGTACCTAATTGTAAATTTCTTTCCACTTATAGGATAGAATGATGTCTTTAAAAAAACGATGCGCCAAGTCCTTTTGTAAAGTATTTCTCGGTGTTTATACTTTTATTTCAAAGATACGATTAAATATTTGGAAATGTCATTGACTTGGCTTCTTTTTTGATATCACTCCTTTTCGGTGTTGAATTTTTTTAAAGTAAAGAGACTTGGCTGCCTTTTTTACACGGAGTGTTTTTTTCTGGGATATGAATAACCTCTCACTCACTCATTTGACATTTGTAAAAATTGATGTCCATGACACAGCTGTCTGTTCGTTCCTTTAGTTCCTTTCTCTGCCACCCCGCCACTGACAGCGCTCGGATACGCACATGTCGGTAATGAAGAGATAGAAGAGCGTCATATTTAAATTTCATTAGATACCCCTGAGTTGCCAGGCAGTGAACAGGGAAGGGACTGGGAGGGGAGAGGGGAAGAT
The DNA here is from genome assembly GCA_934045905.1 of Leuctra nigra. Taxonomy (NCBI): domain Eukaryota; kingdom Metazoa; phylum Arthropoda; class Insecta; order Plecoptera; family Leuctridae; genus Leuctra; species Leuctra nigra. Next base: position 17,317,301 of record OW203771.1, read on the forward strand.
CTAGTAGGTGGTGGTACGTACCTTAATACAGCTCCTCAAACCATAGAATAATACATGGTAACACATTTATTATTCTATGGTCAAACCCAGTGCGTAATTGATAATGCTCTAAGACATCATGCATTGCCACTATTAGAACACTTCACAAATCGTAAATAAACAAACTGAACTAATGATAACATGCAACCACACTGCTGCCATCAAGAATGAATCAACCAGCCGCCAAGGTCGGTCAGGGGTAGCAAGCGACGGCAGGAGTGGAGGTCAACTACTAGCCACTGACGAGTGGACGGAGGTGGAAGGGGGAAACTTACTAGGAAGAATTGTCAACATGTAACTTATCAGGACATCATAAGATCAGGATCAGGAGATCATAAGGACATCATAAGATCAGGATCAGGAGATCATAAGGACATCTTGTTTTTGACATCAATTGGTTCACGATTTTGGTCTCCCGTTCCCGAATCATGCTTTTGTGTGATTTTGTTGCCAAAACGGCAATTATTGAACAAATCATGGAACAAAAATACCAAAGGCTACCAATGATGACACAATGATGACTCCCATCAGACACATCAGTTAATGGTCATTAAATTGTACTTTCCCTTAGACATAACTTGGAGAACGTGGGACAGACTGCTGTGACTGTGTTTAAGTCAACTCCAACGGCAAAAGCAACAAAGGAGGAGAAGGAAAGCAGAACAGAAGTTGAGCCTGTTGGAGATCAGCAGGAAACTTTGCCCGGCGATTTCATCAATCTCAATGTCCCGATTGAGACCAAACATTCAGAACCACTTCGAATCAAGAAGAAGTTGTCGAAGAAGGCTCATGACGCAGAGATGTACCGCATCATCACAGAATGTGTTGACCTTCATGTTGAAGTTCTAGAGTAAGGATAATATTATAATTATTTCGAGCGAGCGTCTCCTCATCGCTCTTTTGACACGTAACTCTGATGTCTTTAAATATTGCACACATGTACAAGAAGTTGTTTGTGCTCTATCTCTCTCTGCTCCATATAAAAACATGTTTATGATATGGGTCAGAGAGAGGCAGAGTGCGGCGATCTTGTTTACACCACTGAACACACTTGTTTGCATGAGGAAATATTCTGCGGTTTACCGGTCGACATCTTATCGAAATCTAATTTGGCTCAAATTTGAAAAAAATTCTCTGCTGATTGCGATCAATTTGATCAATTTAAATTTTTACAAGATAATGCAAAATTAAACTGTTTTTTAAGTACGATATTTGTAAAAAAAATAACGCAGAACGCAGAAAGGTCTATGCGGGCCCAGTTTTACCGGTCGTCATCTTATAGTCTTATCGTAGTTTTACAAGGTCATATAAAATTTCAAAATTATGTTATCAACCTATCAGACGAGATTTAATCAAATTTGAACCAATATTTGGATTGAGTGACCGGTAAAGCTGGGTCCACGTATACGGTATAGAACACAGATATTCTTCTAGTTTCCTTGTTGCTCACCAGGATGAGTTTCATGACCTGGTGATCTGTGTATTGGTCCTAAACTTTAATTCTGATAATGATCAAGTAAACTGTCTTGTAGGTTGGCGAAGGATATCACTACAATCTTCGAGCACATGTTGGCTCTCCAAGTGGTTGCTGTTGTAACAATATCAATCGCCACGATTTTTGTAATTGTAAGTATACTGAAGTACCATATTGTCCACAGTGAAGAAACAAACTTAAATACTTGTTTTGGAGGTTATCACATAGTGTGATTTTAAACATGTTCGCTTCGCACAATTAAGAAAGTATTTATTTTAAAATAACAGTGGTTACTAATTGATGACAAAATGCACACATAACATTGCAACGAAAGTATGGTTTCGTCAAGGGTAAAAACGCACAATGGGCGAGATATTGATGTGACGAAACTACAGTACACATCAGTCTGAACATTTTACATCTTACATACCTAATATAAAACTATAATAAGGTTTGTTGGGTGAAAGATCCAAAACAATGCTTTTGTATTAAAAAAGTTACATCTGTTTGAATTTGGTTGTCGAAAAATCGATAAGGAACGTCCGATGGCAAGGTCTCTGTTTCTTCAAAACTACGTACGATATCAAGTTAAAAAATGTCAATGTTTATTATCAATATCTTCTATCAATTGTGTAAAATGTTCAATACATTTGGATCTATATAACGAGAGTTAGGTTATCTTGAATTTGAGCTTAACAGCAGAATATGCAGGAGATAATTTCACACTTTTTTAACACGATAATTTCAAGCAGTGAAATTATTTCACTGTTCTGTTTCCAAGATTCCATAACTTTCGTTCCATGAATTCGAATTGATTGAAATTTTTACACAATCGATCATCATCTAGTTTTAATAAAATTTTAAAATTTTAGTTTGATCTTAAGCAGTTTTGAGGAAACGGTGTCCCGGCATTGGACGTTTTCTGGAAGATCGCTATTTGAGCTACGTAATCGATTATTCGACAACCAAATTCGAACAGCTGTAACATTTTTGCTACATTAGTAATGATTTTGAAGTTTGCCAACATCAAACCTTAGAATAATCTTTAAATAATGTGAAATTTTAAGCCCTCTGTGTGAAGTAGTTTTAGCACAGAGATCTCTTGACTACTGTGCGTATTTTTGCGCCAGCAGGTATAACATTGCGTTTTTGGCAATCTTCCATCTTGCATTTTACGCCGCATTGCGCAGTCACAAACTTCACAAACATTCACAAACTATAATCAAATATGATTCTTTTACAGAGAAATGCACTTGACCCTGTATTAATGGTTATCTTTGTAGTGGGGATCTTTGGAACATACTTTCAGACTGGTCTCTTATGTCTAACTGGTGATGCGCTGACCACACAAGTAAGTAGAGAATGGAAGTAATGGTCATGGTAATAAAGGTCGTAAACTTTCTGAAATTGCAGAAATATATTACGCAAAATTGAGCGAACATCAGTACGTAAATCCTACGGACTTTAACTAACCAGCAGTCATTCAATGTTCGACGATCATTTTTTAATTTGGCCAAGTGTACGTTTTGTCACGGTTAGCTCGCCTCTTTTCAAGTGACTTTTCAGTTGACATAATGGATGTTGGTACCAATCATTTTATTTTACTCAATTCACGGATTCCAAATCATTTTGCTAAGAGATGAGATGAAAAATCGTTTGCTAAACTAAACGTTTGAAGTTGTTAGAAAATGTTATGTAAGTTGATTTATCTGAGAACATGAAAAGTGTTTCAAAGAAACTGCCTCTGTACAGCCGACTCGTTATGTTTTGATGAAACCAGCGATACAAATAGTCTTGCAAATCACTCCTCTGTATACAAATATCAATATTTAGGCAACTTTTACAACGTCTGTTTACGACCTAGTATCGATAGGTAAGTTTTATCAGGACATGTAGAGGTGACTTTACACTGTCCGAATCGAAGAAACTAAGGTGAGATAAGAAAACAAGATAGTTTCACTGGAATGTAAAGAAATATCCTTAATGAAACTTTCAAATGCATACCTACATATCCAGCGAAACATTAGTTTCAACCCCATACACCCTGGTCCCAAGTAGCGCTCTTGTTCGAACGCTCGATGCCTATATTCGCAGAGTTTGCTGGTGCGTGACGCTGCGTTCGCTTGTGATTGGTTGAACGCACCGGAACGCATCACACGTGCGTTACGCATCATCATGTCAAGGTCACAACAACCCACGCACGTCTACGCAGGAGTGTATCTGTCCCAGTGGGCCATTCCAATGACCATGGAATCGTTCAGATATGTGAGTATCAGCAGTTTTTGTTTTACACCGAACATTTTATCAGGAAAAATATTCTTAATAAAATGATAATATAACACAAAAATAATTTTTTACCAAGGCAGGCAGTCAACATCAACATCAACATTTCTCAACAATTTTCATTGTTCAGATTATATTTCCCACCTTCCCAAGATAGTCAAATCTAATTCCAACTCAAAATTTGGATTCCGTGATTTAAGTCCGGACCACAATGGCCCGAGAAAATGTTGAAGTTATTAAGTGAATTATGACCATCTCTATGAGTTTTGTACAATATTTTCGTCGATTTGATAATTGGTTACCAACATCTATCTCTTATTCACAATAATTATAGAATTTGTTTATTACGCCCTTAGTTGCCCACTGAAGCTTTAAACTTAATTGGGTGGAATTCACATTCTGTTGAGAAAAACTGAGTTCATGATTTTTAAATTACATTTTGAAAACTAATTACTCGCTAAGTATTAAAAAAAATCCCATTTCTGACACCAAATGTAAAATGTGAATAGTTTCATTTCATTCAATGTTGTTTCTTCGAGGCGATTTAATTAAAAATTTCCACAGTTATATTAGTATTAGTATTAATTAGTATTAATATAACTAGTATTCGTTATATTAGTATATTAGTAGATATATTAGTTTCCTCCTGGAGCTCTAAAATTACCCCATTTGGTGGAATTCACATTCTGTTGAGAAAAACTGTGTTAATGTTTTTTTTTACATTTTGAAACTAATAACTCGCTAACAGTCTCATGCTAAAAAGAAGTTGCGTCCGCAAGTAGATTTACGGATGTCAGTCCTCAACACCACAAAACCGTGTGCTAATAATCTTATGGACGGAATCCAGTAGACTCTGGAGGCCAATTCTTGAGATTCACGTTTTGAAACCGTTTTACGTTTGCATTGTATAAAACTTGAAACAGTTGACAACTATAGCTTAGCCTTCAACTTTTTTACGTTTTAAACAGTGAAAACAAACATTTAAACAGTGAAAACAAACACGGTTTCAAAACGTGAATCTCAAGAATTGGCCCCCTGGTCACTTGCGTCGATAAATCTGGAAATTCTTTTGAGCATGAGGCTGTAGGTATTTAAAATCCCATTTCTGACACCAAATGTAAAATTTATATAGTTTCATTTCATTCAATGTTGGTTCTTCGAGGCGATTTAAATCAGAATTTCAAAATATATAAAATTTATTTTCAGCTGTAAATTTATCTGTAATATATTTAATTTTAACCCTATGGCGACTGTCATCTACGCTTTCATATCCAGTATTCTATTGAATATTTAATACGAAATCTTAGTGTGAATGTAGATTATAATTCCTTATAATTAAATTATGACTAAAATAAGAGTGTCATATAATAGAATATATAACATGAATGTACCAATTTCCTCGGAAGAGGGTCAAAGGTTACAAATAAACAAATATAAAAAAATATTGATTAAAAGTAATCAATTAAAAAAGTGTAAGCTATGAATAATCTTCTTTTCAATGAATCTTAATAATTATAAATCTAATCAAAATTATCCAACATTGCTGTGTATAATATCAGTACACTGCTCTAAGTGAGTTATTATGAAGATAAATATAGCTCAGTGGGCTACACACTGAATTAACCAACTCAGCATAATACAAACATACACATAAAAAAAGACGAAAGGATACTTATTTACGTCATTCCTAAAATCATTTAACGTTCTACATTTCATAATTGCCGCTCGAAAACTGATGTTTTCGGAAAGAGTAGTTTGTCGATGTACGATCGTCAATAATACATTCTTCATAAGAATAGTCCGCGGGTATACCAATCGTTTTGTCACTCATTGACGCTCGGTGTACCGATTTCACCGCCTCCTACATGACAGGTTGCAGACGGTATGTTCAGCTGACTGTCATCCAGGAGGCAGATACCAAGATGGCCGATGTAAACAAAGGGAGAACTGTTAAAAGCTGTTTTTATTTATATTTCATGACAGTTTTCACCAAAATTATATTTTTTGATGTAGAAATGTAATAAAACGTTGTAGGATAATGTTCATTGATTATAAAATAAAGTGAAACGAGACTAGTTTTGGCTTAGTGTTTAGTAAATAAGCGTGCCAATACGCATTTTGTTACCATAACCAATTTGTGGTGTGCTAAAGCGCTGCGAGGTGATTGGATTTAGGTTGTTGTTCACATATCTTATTTTATTGTTAGTTCAAAATATGATACTTTTGTTATTCTGTTTAGTAAGTAGAGTGTTTTAAAGAATGTATAGAAAATGCTGATGTGCAATACGGAGGGGCTTGAAAAGTATTTCGAAATTGATTTCAAAAATCAGAATTTATATAAACTTGATTTGGGTAAGTGAGATTAGAGGCATATATTTGCGAGTAAATAATAACAAATTATACATTGCTCGTTATTAAATATGTACATCAGAGGCAGAAAGCCGGATGTCCATTCTCTCGACTTTGTATTGCAGTTCTGGAAAGGTGTGATCAAGCACCATTAATTGCCATTTGACTGATTTCAACAAATATAGTTACATTAAAAAATTGTATTGAAACAGTTGTATTCTCTTACAACAAGAGTTCTCAACTTATTTTGCTCAAGGTATTCCCCCTTTCACCATTGTTCAGAATATTATACTCCCTGCCCTGCCCTGCCCTGCCCTGCCCTGCCCTGCCCTGCCCTGCCCTGCCCTGCCCTGCCCTGCCCTGCCCTGCCCTGCCCTGCCCTGCCCTGCCCTGCCCTGCCCTGCCCTGACCTGCCCTGCCCTGCCCTGCCCTGCCCTGCCCTGCCCTGCCCTGCCCTGCCCTGCCCTGCCCTGCCCTGCCCTGCCCTGCCCTGCCCTGCCCTGCCCTGCCCTGCCCTACCCTGCCCTGCCCTGCCCTGCGCTGCCCTGCCCTGCCCTGCCCATGATAAAAACGGGCATCTAAATAATATGCATTCTCTGAGAATCTTATTTTATCTATATTAGTAATGTGTTAGTTGTGGGAAATACGGTTGCGCAGAAGTCTTTCCAAACACATGCGGATCCGGAAATTTTTTCAACAAATATTTAAATTGAACAGTAAATTTGGACCATTGTCAATGCATTTTTGATAACAAGTTTCGAAGATTTCATATTTGGTGACGTAATAGTATTTATTTAAAATAAATATGAGGTTTCATCGTGCACGAACTTCTTTTGTTTTTATCAGCAATGTAAAATATTGAAGATTTCCCCTCAAAGACGGACATTATGTAGGTATGTTGAAGACTCAGATTATGCTTATAAATGGTGGTAGATCGTTTTATTTTTGTAATTGTGAGTGATTCCTTTTTTGAAATTAATATATCAAATAGAGCAAAACAAGCACAGAATCACAGCTATAATCTGAATGGTGCCATCAAGATTGGCAACAATGAGGGATTTCTCATGCTAAATATGAATTTGTATAAAAGTGTTTTTGTAACTTTTACTATATAACATAACAATAACTATCAACTATAACTATAACTATCAACCATCAACTATAACAATCTTCCCCTCTCTTTTTTGAGGAATTCCCTACTGGTCGAGCAACTGCCCCAAATTGCTTACCACATATCTGTGATAATGTGCGAGAAGGGGGGATGCCCAAGTAGAGGTCTCCGATAGATATCTGAATTAATATGCTTATTTAATAGATAATTTCCTTGTGCACCATATAAACGCAAGAAAAGGTGGTGTAGCCGAACTAATTTCCAAGATACATCACTTTATAAATTTGAGTAAGCCCTATCTTTAACATGGCAAGTCGAAATAACACGGTAATTTTCATTGTAAATATTAGATTTAAACTATTTTCCGCCGATAGATTTTTTCCAAAAAAAATTATTATGTGTATTAGACATTAAGGTATTTAATCAGATTTTTATATATACACCTAGCCGTACATTTAAAAGTTATACGCCAATTCTAAATAATTTTCCTATACCTCCTGTAATAAAATTTCCTCATTTTCTGAAAACATCATATTAAAAACTTAATATAAGTCTATAGTTGCAAGTTACAAGACATTTTATGAATCTTTTACATTAAAATATAGTTAAAATGTTTAAAAAATTATAAAAATTGTAAAATTCAACAAAAAATATTTTCGGAAAATGTACTTTGGCATCCCTACTTAATGTAATGAAAATTTAGTGAATATTTCTAAAGGAAATATGGAAGTATATTGTGTATCCTCATTAAACGAGTGTATTTTTTTTAACATTATTCAATTAGTAATTAATTTGTTTATTTCAGATTTGTGTTGCATCTTATCGTCTTCTTACAGTTCTCTTCAAGGTATTCGGAAAATAATTACGAAAATGGTGTTGAATATAAATCAAGCAACACCTTCTTCATGAAGAAGGTGGTGATAACCAGTTATACTCAAGAAACAAGTAGAACATCAAACTTTATTTTGCAAAAATAAAATTGCATCGACTTATGAGTGGTGAAGTATTACATCACAGTTACTTCACCAATATTATTTACCGTTATTCACCCTGTACAAATGTTTATAAAAGTACCTAAAAATATACATGTAATTTAAATAAGTGTGCAAATATCTCACATATTTTATCTTTAAAAAGATTCTATTCTTATGAATATTGAATGCATTTTGTAATTATTTTACAATGTTTGAAAAAAATTGTTATTTTTTAATTAATTCAACTATTATTTACATTATTGTATTGAATAAAATCAATTTTGATTATATGGCAACCTTGTCTTATGGCAGCTTTCAATAAATTAGGTAATTTTCATAATATAGGGAATATGCATGAAATTATTAAAAAGTATATACTATATTTCTTGGTCAAACACACTATTTTCACACTCAAAAGTGTAATTTTCATTCATCAATATGGAAATTAAACTCAGTTGACATTTTGCGAGAAAACAGTATTCCTGTCGTTGAGGTCATATTATATTGTAACTATGACAACATTATTGATAGTAGATAAAAATTGTATCACTCGACATAACAGGAATGCTGTTTTCCCGCCCAAATTTCCACTGAGTTTAAATTGCATATGTGAAAATATTACGTTGTGTTTTGCCAACATGCCGTTATTAAAAAAAATGCATTAATAAACTTGGCATATTCCCTATAAGTGCAACATTCCTGCGTTATATTTGAAATGCCCCGCCCCCCCCCCCCCCCTCGACCCTCCCACACACACGCACTTTGAATATTGAATATCTATTTATTGGCTGTAGGTGCAAAATTTCAGAATGATGGTGCATAATGGTATACATAATTGGTACAATATTTCTGCATTACAAGAACAAACAATTTCGCCATTGTGGGGGCCAACCGATCCCCAAATTCAGTATAGAATGGATGAAAAAGTATTTAAATATTTATATTGTTTAACTTGAAGTATGTATAAAGTGAACATAGTTGGGCGTATTACATCAGTTTACAATTTTGTCGTCGGAAGATCAAAAAAAAATATGGTTTACGCCCCCTTAATAATATCCAATAAGTACAAGAATATCGACATAACAAGACATTTTCTTATCACGCAACAGCAATAACAACATCCACGAAATAAAAGATTATAACCTATGTATTTCAAACATGGAGATTGAACGAACAAACAAAGCACGCGAAGAAGACTTATTGTCTTGTAAAGGCCATCGACCCGGCGCCTGAAATGTGGCGGGCAATTATATAGTCTTCACACAATTTTTCTGCTTGCACATTTTAACCGCAAATATTTTTATTTCCCTTTAAAATGTAGTTTAATTCCTCTTTTGACTAACATTCGAAACAGTAGTTTTGCGCCTTCTTGTACTTTTAATACACAGTCGTCTGCTTTCGAGAAATTATAACGTTTAAAAAAATGTGAAATATAATTTGCGGTGGGTAATTTTTGAAAGATAAATATCAAGCCCCAACCCGCGTCAAAGATGAAAAAATAAAGAAATTCCTGCTTTCACGAGTATTCACTAATATTGTTTTTATAGTTGGTATTTATATGGCTCAGGTTGTATAAAAAATTAGCTGTGCTAATTATGTCTTTCACTTTTATCAATTAGAATGGTATAAAAGTTATAACAAGATTTAGGAAATATTATGAACAATGCTTATCTTCGAGTGTAGAGGCGACTCATTGGGACGGTTTTCAATAATCTGCTAAGACCAGAAGTTAAGTTCAAAACGGTCATTTAAGCAATGTTATCGTCTGTTGCCATGGCAATATTGTCCTAAATAACTGTTTAAAATTTAGCAGAGTATTGAAAAACTGGGCCTTAGTATGACAGAATTTTAATATTGCATTGGGTTTTGCTTTATCACGCAACACTTAAAGAAATGTTCGAAGAATGAATCGATCTAATCGACCAGAATATTTCAACCCTCAACAACGAGCGACGAAGAAAAAGGGTTTGTCAAAGTGTTTGGTTTGAGAAGGCAGCTGGAAAATGGAGACAGCAGCAAATAACTTGACGTGTGGCAAAGAAAAGAGACGAATCTGTTTGAATAACACAGTGGAACTTCTTTACATCATGGGTAAGTGAGAATAGTTTCACGGAAAGCATGCAGCATTCCTGTGGTTGAAAGAAACTAAGAGTGGACTTTACCGACAAGTGAAAACATGATAACATACAATGCATATTTGAAGGTCAAATATTATTCCTGCTCTTTTGAATGGAACGAAATTTCAAAACTCTTATTAGCGGGTGAAAATTTGAATTAATAGGAATGTAAATGAATTCCTGGTAAATCCAACATATTAACTTTACTGTTAGAAGCTTCTTGGAACTTCCATACATATCCCAAGTTCAGCCCTTGCTTTTGCTCGAACTAATTTTACTGTAAACTATCGAAGTTCTTTCATCGCTGAAGAGGAACACTCGGTTGACCATGGCAACAGCCAATGAAACACTGCCATCTAGACCGCTAGTCTACTTTAGGCTAAAGTGAACTTTATCTTTCGGGACATCGTACAACCGGGCCTAAGTCGTTAAAATAAAAAAAATAAATAGTTTCTAAATAGTATTAGCTACTTAGGCCGGGTAGGACCAACTCTGGATTAAGTTAACTCTCGATGATTAGTGGAAATTAGTTAATCCTATTGGCTATGGAATTCGCGCCAACTTGTTTCATTGGTTAACCCTCAAGAGTTAACTTAATCCAGAGTTGGTCCTACCCGGCCTTAGGACATTCTTCAAAATATTAAATATATTAGTCTCGGAACTGTAAAAACAATATTTTAACTTCATGTATTTGCATGTCACAAGACTTAATTTTCTTTTCAATTGATAACAAAAATATACTATTTATCGTACTCTTTTTTTTAATGTTCCATTGAATTCAGCAGTGTTCGGGATCAGGAGAGGAGAAAATGAAGCTAGTAGGTACTGTTTAGAAAAATCACTTTACTCCAACTTACCCCTTCTACACGCTCACTTTAATAGAGTATGTTAAACATGCATTTAAATGACGACCCATGTTAAAACATAGTATGCTTGATCATCTACATGGTCTACTTAGGGCTAGTCTTTCAATACTCTGCTAACTTTTAAACTGTCGATTAGGATTGTATTGTCATGGCAACAACTAATGACATTCCTAGAATAACTACTAACTAACTGTTAAGGGCTAATTGAGACTTTAGTAGAGTATTGAAAGACCGGGCCTTAAAGTGAGGCTACTAAGTCCTCTGTTAAAGTGAGCGTATAGATGGTGTATAACTCCAAGTACGTTTACATTTCTCTCTAGGTTTCTGGCCAAGCAACAAAGATGAAAGACGCAAGTTTGTCATCTTCATTCGCCACTGGTTCTCTCGCGTGCTCACACTCATTTTCATTATCTTCCTTGGACATATGACCATTGGCATCATAATCAACGTATCCGATGGCAAATTTGTAAAAGGGTCTCACGGCATCAGCAACTTTCTCTTCGGCCTCTTGGTGATGGCGCGATTAGTGACCTTGACGAGAAACCGCCATCGAATCCGAGATATGGTCGACACTTTTGACAAGATGTGTTCCGAGACTTATGAGTCAGAATACAACATGGCAGTTCTGCGTAGGACAAACAGAATAACGAACTTACTGACGAAGGAAATGCCGCTGGGATGGGGACTGACTGCAATCATATTATCGATTCCATTGACTATAAAAGTTTTGATGTCAAGACGTTTAATATTGTAAGTATCAAATAATACAGAAACCGTTGTAACAGAATGTCTTATTATATTTGTATTGTAAATTTGTTCCAAAATAACATCAAAAACAATAAAAGTTAACACATTTTGCACCCGAAAAAATTACAATTTCATTCACAAATGTAGAATTAAAATTTCATATCACGTTGGTGGTATGATCAAGTTCCGATGACATTTCAAAGTCCCCAGCAATGGGTTACCTTGGTGAAGACTTTGTCGCCATGGATATGCACTTTTGTATGACATCAATTTCGATCTTGTATTTTAAAATTATGAGATTCTACTAATCAATTACTTGAATACTATTCATCCTCGAATCTCTGTGGCCAAATATTTTTAAAATCCCACATCCACTCAACCAAAAATGTTCAGTAAAGCCCAGAATTTCATCAAGAAACATTTTATGATTCTATAAAGATGTTCAATGTAAACCTATTGATTTGATTTTCGCTTTTCATACTGATTTCGTGTCTAACTTCTGCAGGCCATGGTATCCCGCCGCCATGCTCGAGTCACCGCTATTTGAACTAATTGTCATGACATACACGACGATGGTGATATCAGGAGTTGTCGTCGTCCTCACATGCGATGTTCTGCTCATCGTATCGATCCTTCAGCTCGTTGGCCTCTTCAAAGTGTTAAGGTAAGACGATCATGAATTACTCACAGAGTTCCTACGTTCCCGCATCCCAATCTCCTGCCAATGTGCGTCTTCCAGACCTCTTGCATGCATACAGGGCCGGAACTTGACTCTTTGACTTATGTTATAGATTGATAATATGCCCCCCCCCCCTTTTATGGGGTACTTTAAAGGCCCCCACACAGGCGTGTAGGAACGACATTCATGATTGGGGGGTCTAAGCCAAGAACTGCCAAGCCCCCCAGTTTTAGCGCCGCAGGGCGCTTTTTTTAGGATTTAAACAATTAAGAGATTCTGGGTCTCCAAAATGATGCAAACAAGCATCCAATAGGGAAGTCTCATGAAATTTTATTCTAGTAAATTTCTATAAATAAACACAAATAATAATGACAAATACACTTATTACCTGTGAAATCTTAAATTTTCATTCATAAAAATCGAGTTCAAATATCATATGATTTTTGGCGGGAAAAACGGCTTTTAACAAGAATCAGAACTGTGATGTCATTTCCAAGTCTTGAACATTGTGTTGACATGGGAATTCCCTTGTTGCCATGGCAATATAGCAAACTGTGATGTCATTGCCAATTTTCCTGTTTTTAAATGAGAGGAGATCTATCAAACTTTGTAAATTAATTACATGAGAACTATTCGTCCAACAACAAAAATAATACCACATCTGTGTCCAGCAACATCTCAACTTTCATAAAATAAATATTATTCTGAATTCTAATCTTCACGAGACTTCCCTTTTAAAAATGATTCTGGGACGCTGAACTGCTCAAATTACAACAAACAAATCTCCCCTCCAACGCGCCTGCCCCTACAGTTCACGGGGATCCGGGGCGCATAGCCCCGGAAAAATTTTGGTTTTCTGGAATAAAATTGATAATATTGTATCAGTTTGGAGAGTACTTTAAGGCCCCTCTACATTTTGAATCTCTTCTGTAATATTTTGGGAGTTTGCGATTTACTTAGTAATTTTCAAATTTTTTATGTTTTCCCCTAAAAGTCTTAATTTACGGAAATAAATATACAAAAATATATTTATTATTTTATAGTTTGATAATAAGGCGCCTCCTAAATCTCGGCCCTAGGTGCATAGAATCTCTCCTCTTTATAGCTCATTTTTCATATTTTTTTTTTGGTAATCTAAATTTGAAAATCTTTTGTGGCTATCTTTCATCTGTCATCCGTATCACATGTCCGTACCATATTAGCCATTTCTTTCTATTTCATTTAAAATTAAAGTCTCAACGCCTGCTCTTTTCTTACATGAAAACAAATGAGAAGCTAGTTTTCAAATCGCAACAAGTCCAACAACCTCAAACAGAGATAAAAGCGATTATCTATTGACTGTAGCATGAAAGAGATACGAAATAAATAATGATTAAAAATGAGTTTATTGTGATTTGAGTATCAGGTTTGGTAAGCATTGTTGCTCTTCGTGTGTTTCCACCCTAACAGAAACATGTGCTCGAACTAATTCCTAAAATATCAATTGTCCTTTCCCTCAGATATAACTTGGAGCATGTGCGAGAGATTGCTCAGAAGGTGATCAAGACGGCAATCAAAGAAGATCTGGCACCTCGAGCAAGAGATCAGAAGATGCTGCCGGACTTGGCAACACAACATGGTAGCATCAAAATCAACGTCCCGAAGGAAACTAAGGCTTCTGAACCACTTCAAATATGCTCTAATGATCTTAATGAAAATGTTGAGATAACAGCTAATGTTTCTAAGAATTTGTCGAAGAAAGCTCTTGATTCACCGTCAATGACAGAACGGCTTAACACAGAGATGTACCGCTTACTCTCAGAATGCGTTGATCTTCATGGTTCAGTTTTAGAGTAAGAAATTAAACTTTCTAATTAATGATTTGAAAGGTTCAGGCGAAGAACGCTATAAGTATTTTTTTTAATTTTTTTATGAGCTTTCAGAATATTCCCTCGGATTTTGGAAAATATTGCTTCGAAGTCTTGAAAAATGCAATTGAAAGTGTGTGATGGACTGTATGGAAGATCAGTATACAAGTTTCAACATAAAGCTTCTTTTATCTCAGTTTCTTCCGAATGTGACTTATAGCGTTCTTCCCCTCATTTGTATGTTCTCCTCAAATTGGCCTCTACAATGCAAATGATTGTTTTAATCTTTTTATAGGTTAGCGAATAACATCACCACAATCTTCGAGCACATGTTGGCTTACCAAATAATTCTTATTGTCTTAACTCCAATCGCCTGTCTTCTTGTCTATGTGAGTACTGACGTAGCATATTGAATTACTACTAGCTCTCCTTGTGCCTGACTTAATTGGTAAATTTCTTGTTCAACTTCTTTGTCACACTACGTGATAGAAATTAGCGTGCTCTAAACAAAATGAGACAAAGGCTGCTAAAGAAATAAAGAAATAAATACCCGTTAGAATTACGTGTCCAATTCAAAAATGATTTTTTATGGAGATTATTACCTGTTCTGAATCTAGGTAGCTTCTGATTATCAAGAATTTCAATCTGATTTCATATAGACGACCGTCTGAATCAATTGGCGCTAGTTTTGTTCAATCAGTCTAACATATATTTCAAAACTCACGGTTTAAAATATCGGAAGAAATTAATTTTTAAGAATGGGGTTCATGACACCAAAGTACTTGGTGAATATTTTAAAGTATTGGTTCAGCCATTTAGGTTGTGCGCCGTGTATTATGAACTCAATTATGTTACACACCAAGTATTTTGTGATATCAAAATGCTGTTCATTATACCTTCTTTAATTTTCAGCACAATCTAACGTATACATCAAGAAAAACGATGTGTAAATGATAATTATTAAAATAGTTAATAATTATTGATTCATTAACGTATTTTTTACAGGCGAATGACCTTGGTCCTATCATATCGGCTGTCTTCGCATTTGCAATTTTTGGAATATTTGTTCAGACTGGGATCTTGTGCCTAGCTGGGATGCATTGACCACAGAAGTAAGTGCCAAATTGATATTCATATGATGAAAATTTTAAATAAATTTAATTTGTAATTGAAAAATAAGGAGTCAAAACACAGAACGGCATCAAAACAAAATCATATGATTGATGATGTTGAAGTAGAGATTTCATCTCAATCGGTTTGGTTGAAATATTCGCAGAGTTTGCTGGTGCGTGACGCTGCGTTCGCTTGTGATTGGTTGAACGCACCTGAACGCATCACACGTGCGTTACGCATCATCATGTCAAGGTCACAACAACCCACGCACGTCTACGCAGGAGTGTATCTGTCACAGTGGGCCATTCCCATGACCATGGAATCGTTCAAATGTGTGAGTGTTATTTATTCACAAATTACATATTAAATAAAAAATTTGGTGTAAATAGATTTTACAATATCAGGTTTACACATTTTCTTTGTTTCATATTTTTTATAAAAAATAAAACAAGACATACACTTTGAAGACATAAAATTATTAATTTTAATACGGCCAACGATCTCAGATTAAATTACAAAATACAAGATTTTAAGATATCCCAAATTAAATTAAAATACAAAGAAAATGTGTGTCTACAAGAAGAAAAAGTGTCACAGATATTTTTTAAACTGCTAAAAAATTCCAAAGTCTTATTTTGAAATTGTTTCTTATTTCAGGCTTGCACCGTGTCTTATCGTTTTCTTACAGTTCTCATCAAAGTCATTCACAAATGAATTTCTAAGAATTATAAATACAACTTATTTCTTGTAAAAAAATCCCAAAAGTGAAAAAGTAAAAAAATAATTAAATTCATTTCTTGCATAATTTAAAAATTACACCGCGTTTTTAGTTATCTCTTTAACACCTAATGGCGCACGAATTTGAATCTCTATAAAAGTTTTAAACTGTAACTTCGTTTTCAAAATGTCAAAAAGATTTGTCTCTCGAACTCCAACTTTCAAAAAGCTGGAAAGCGAAATGTTTATTGCGTGACATGCGGTGTTTCATTACATATTTACCTATGTGAGTTAGGAATTGTATTTCTGAGTATATTTTCATCTATATCAAGGCATTCAATCAGACTTGAATGTTAAATTGACACTGACTTTTGATGCACATAAAGGAATGTTTAAATCGATAATAAGAAAACGAATATTTTCAACATTTGAGAAGAAAAAATTCATACAAGTGAAGAGGTATTTGCGGTGAGTTTTTGTCAATAGTTTCTATAGTTTTTGTCAAAACTCCCGATGGTTTGAAAAGTGTAAAAATCCCTTATCCAATCAAGTTTTAATATTACATAAAATATTAAAATTATGGGACTGCAATTAACATATTTTTTCCTTCAAGAATCTAAATAAAATCACGAATCTTTTTTTCACAACTACTTCATCAACTCCCACACAATATTTTTGTTTGTACGCGTACGTTACACAGAACTAGTTCTAAGTTTGTACCATTGTTAATGCAGATATTTGAATATCCATATTTTCCTAACAACATACGATTATAGGTTGATAATATTTTATAATTTTTCAGTTTCAATTTAAAATTACTTTATTAATAATTAATTAAATATACGATTTTCGAATACGATACGAAATACGATGAAAGTTATCAATCACAAATTAATAATTGAAAACATTGACAATTAGCAACCTAACTCCGAGTAAAAGTCACACAACAGCTAGAAATAATTAAAATTAATTCAACAATATGGAAAGTATACCTATTTTTAGTAGGGAAAAATAAACTAGGAAAACGCTCAGTGTAACGCGTTGATGAGCGAGCACAGAACATGCAACATCCCCATAGTAACGATGCACGACACGGCACAAGACGATTTTCTCTGCAATTTTTCAATCTCCATAATACTCTGGATGAATAATAAATCCATTGTGTCGTGAAGTCTTACCTACATACCTTCTCCAGAAATCTCTTGTGACATCCCATACTAAACTCGTAAAATTACAATTAATACTTGACTGATTCGGCTAACAATATGTAAAATTTAATATTAAGTTGGTCTTGATCACCATGCAAAATTTGAACTTAATGTGAACATTTTTATTGTCGACCAATCAGAAGACATTATTTAAACTTAAACCAATTAGAGGATTTGGCCTTCGTACTGCATCCGATTTTATGAGCTAGCTCAAAAATGCTTTCATTTTACTGTACAATGTGAATAGCTTGGCTGCTCTACAGGCCTTGCCTTGGAACAGAAGCTTAAAGAAGGCAGGGATGACAATTTAGTATAAATTTTTCAAGATTATGGAATAAAATGACCTTAAAATGACAAAACTTTTGAAAATAACGACAGATTAGACTGAAAATTGGCAAAAATACCTAAAATGTTGGTACCAATGACCACGCGAAGTTTTAAGTTGATCGGTCAATCTGTTCTAGTTTAAATGTCAAAAATCAAATGAAAAATGGTTTTAAATTTGAACCAATAGGAGGATTTGGCTGAAACTTTTTATGATTGGGTACAATGTTGGTTGCAATGTTTTTGCTAAATTTCAAATTGATCGAAGCAACCAATCGAAAGAGAATTTTTTTAAAATTTGAACCAATCACGGGAGCCCATTCAAAAACGATCCCAGGGACCGCATAGAGTACGTTAGTATGTGTACAAAATTTCAGATCGATTGCTTGAGCGGTTTGACCTGGGCTGTGACCACAAATAAAAAAAACAAACAAACAAACAAACAAACACACAGAGAAAGTGCCATAAGAGTACCGTGGTGACGCTCGCTACGCTCGCTCAAAAACAGTGGCACAGTGTATATATTTTTAACTCAACTGATATACCAATCGTTAATTATTTTAAAGTATATAATTGTGTAATACTTTGATAGTATTCTTCTAAACCTTTACTCAATCAGTGTAAGCGCACAATATGTTTGTAAAGTATTTCATTAAAAATTAATGTAAATATAAAAGTGCAAGTAATATTTTCTGTAATTATATTCAAGGTTATCATAAAAATGATATGTTTTGTACCCATTATAAAAAATTATACTATTTTTCATATTGTGAACCTTTACAAAATCTTAGTCATGTTCCCCTTCGTGTTATAGATCCAGTAATAAATGAACCCCATAAAAAACACTCCGTGTAAAATTACCAGCCAAGTCTCTTCAACTATAAAAAAATATAATAAATCTAAAAATTTAGCACTGAAAAGAAGTGATATCAAAAAATGGGCCAAGTCAAAACTTAATTTTTAAAACCAAAATATACTTGGCGCATCGTGTATAAATAGTTAAGAAGTATATGCCAAAAATCAAATGTACGTCTATACATAAAATATACCTATAATGCCCTTAAAAACGATGCGCCAAGTATTTTTTTAATTAAGTTTTGACTTGGCCCATTTTTTGATATCACTACTTTTCAGTGCTGAATTTTTAGATTTCTTCTATTTTTTTATAGTTGAAGAGACTTGGCTGGTATTTTTACACAGAGTGTTTTTTATGGGGATATCACTCCTTCTTTTAGATCATTCTCACAACGTGTAACACATATCGGAACAACAATGACTCATTTCTTTAAAAAAATAAGCCATTTCCGATTAGATAAGTTGCGTCAAATACAATAATGCTATAAATGATGTTACATGAAGTAAAGCGAAATCTTCGTTCCAACCGGTTCAGCCGTTTTCGAGATACGTATGGCATATCTTTCGGTTTTAAAATTGGCGGCTGAAATTACTGCCACCTAGAATTAATTTCTATAAATGTTATGTATTATTATAAGCCTTCTGAATATGTAGTTATTGTAGTAAGAGATGATAAAAGTATGACCTTCATTTTTATGACGTAATTTCCGGTTTCAGTAATAGTACTTTTCTACTTCAATTATTGATATTCTTTAAAGATGACCGTCTGAATCATTTGGCGCTAATTTCAATCCGATCAGTCAAGCCGTTTTTGAGATATGACGACATCACTTCCTGTTTCAAAATGGCGGCTCCCGGTTGGTTTTATAAAAAGGCACCTCAGACGCCAGAAGTGCACATGTGGTAAAAATTTCAGATCGATCGGTTTAGCCGTTTAGGCTGTGGCGGTGATAGCG
The DNA here is from genome assembly GCA_934045905.1 of Leuctra nigra. NCBI lineage: Eukaryota > Metazoa > Arthropoda > Insecta > Plecoptera > Leuctridae > Leuctra > Leuctra nigra. Next base: position 17,336,960 of record OW203771.1, read on the forward strand.
GTGTTTCCTGATATCATCAGAATCAGAAAGTGGTGTAATTTTACGTATTTCACGGTCCTCTATTACGCAAATGACATAACATATTGTTCCTAAATTTAGTATATGTTGTGGGGTGGGCCATAGCTCGAAATTAAGATATTTCACAACAATGTGAGATTTCCCAATTTTGAGATCCAGTAGACCGTAAATGCCATGTTGTTGCTTACAGTAAAAGTGGTTGGTCTGCTCCTCAGTTTATTAGGCATTTACGGTATGTTGAGTGAGTGTGAGTGTATGGTACGACTTGGCTGGGTGGAGCGATCGCTCCACTAGATCTCTTAAAGTCAGAAGAATCATCGATAAATTATATTACATTTATTCACGACATAAAATGATAGACAGGAAATATCTAAAACACAACATTACTTGACTAACAATGCAGTTCTTCTTTCTACTTTTCATCTTCTCACTGGCTATACACCGGCATCCAGAACCGGGGGTGGGGGAGGGTAGTTAAAACATTAGAAAAAATATTAAAAATATTAAAACCAATAATAATATAATATCGAATATGTATCTTTGTAGGGGTTGCAACAAATTGGTGCATGATTGGTGCAATATGCCTAAGTTATCAGGTTAAAAAAATAGTTGGGCGTTAAGTTGCGGTGCCCCAAATTGATAAGTTTATTTATTGGGGGAAGGGGGGGGGGGGGGGGGGAGTTATCAAGCTGTCAAGGTTGTGGGGTAAAATTTAAAATCGTGATATAAATTTCAATTATACCTAATTGCAGTAGTATATTTTTCTGATAAAAAAAAATATATTTTGCCACTGTAGTTAATTTGGATACACCTTCATCGATAATTGAATATCATATTGCGGGATGTGGTGAATATTTACAAAATTCTTGTACAAATTGTACACAATTGATGTATAATATTCCGAACTCGTCAGATAAAAGAATGGACATTGGTGTGTGCGAGCCCCAATATCAATTATTGATGAACTTTTTAGGGGTTGTGGTGCAAAATTTTTAAAATGGGGGTGAAGAACGTTGCAACATTCTTTGAGGGCTGGCGTCAAGATGCCCCTTCTACCCCCCCCCCCCCCCCCCCCCCCTAAACACACACACACGCAGACATTGGATATCTTTTACGGGCTGCGGTGCAAAATTTAGAAATGGTTGTTTAAAACGGTGCATATATTTCTGCGTTGAATGAATCAAGAAAAGTTTTTACATATTTACAATGTTTAACTTGCAGACTTGGCGTATTCATAGATTGCACGTGTCATCATCTCATTGTTGGCGACCATTTTGATGGCACGACTCAGAATAGCTGTAATTCTGTGCTTTTTGTCGATATTTGATGATTTTAATAGTTACCTGGGCAGTTGTAGACTCCAGAGAAATCATTAATACGAAAAGGAATCCCTTAATATAATAAATCTACAAAATAAGATCCGTCAACGTGCCAACATAATGTCCGTCCTTGGAAGAAAACTTAAATTTTTAGCATTGGTGATATAAAACAAATGAAGTTCGTGCAAGCTATGAATAAAGTGAATAAGCTTGACATACAATTTTGTCTTCATAAAGATAGTTACTAGGAAAACGCTCTGTGTGACGCGTTGATGAGCGAGCACGGATACAAGCAACACCTCGAACCGAAATTATGTCAATCGAAAATGGCATTAAAAGCCAATAATTCTTAAATTTCGTCACAGACTTATATAAATATCTCCAAAATCTCCAAAAATATTGGTCCCAATAACCCTGCTAAGTTTTAAGTTGATCGATTAAACCTTTATGATTGAACGGTTCCTTGTTAATTTTCAAAAATCACAGGATCTCGTTCAAAAAATATACCTGGGACCACCCATATGATATGATATGTAGTGTGTGTACACAATATCAGATCAATCTGTTGAACGGTCATTATTAGTTTCATATCGTTTAAAACTTTCTGCTCTAACTACCTTGCCTTGTAGATTCGAAGTCGCCGTGAATTTGACAGCCAACACGCAAAATGTCCCTAAAATTACAAAAACTTTTGAAAATAACGACAGATTAGAGTGAAAATTGGCAAAAATACCTTAAATGTTGGTACCAATGACCATGAGAAGTTTTTAGTTGGTCGGTCAATCGGTTCCAGTTTAAATTTTAAAAATCACAGGAAAAATGGTTTCAAATTTGAACCAATTGAAGGATTTGGCTGAAATTTTTTTTGATTGGGTACAATGTTGGTTGCAATGACTTTGCTAAATTTCAAATTGATCGAACCAACCAATCGAAAGATAATTTTTATAAAATTTGAACCAATCACAGGATCTCGTTCAGAAAAGATCCCAGGGACCGCATAGATTACGTTAGCATATGTGCAAAGTTTCAGATCGATTGAATTTTCGGTTTAACCTGGGCTGTGCGAACAAAAAAAAAAAAAAAAAAAAAAAAAAACACACAGAGAAAGTGCCATAAGAGTACCGTGGTGACGCTCGCTACGCTCGCTCAACAACAGAATTGAGAGGAAAAATTGTTTCTTAAGTGGGTGTAACTTTGATATAGGATGCTCTCATGATCAGTCTGACTGTATATTAGTAGCACTTCTTCATTTTTGCTTCTTGCATTGTTAATTATTCAACAAAACAGCTCAAAACTATGAAATTTCCGATACGATTTGAGACCATAACCGAAAACCAATTTATCACAAATTTTAATCATGATTAGATAAAAGACAAACTTAGGGTTATCACTTGGCACATTTTTTAAATTAAATTTAATACGCCACCCATTGAGATAAGAAAATATAAAAAATTTCACCAAACATCAACTATTGATAACTAATTGAGCGAGCGTAGCGAGCGTCACCACGGTACTCTTATGGCACTTTCTCTGTGTGTTTTTTTGTTTTTTTGTTTTTTTGTTTGTTTTTTTTGTCCGCACAGCCGAGGTTAAACCGCAAAATCAATCGATCTGAAACTTTGCACATATGCTAACGTAATCTATGCGGTACCTGGGATCGTTTTTGAACGGGCTCCTGTGATTGGTTCAAGTTTAAAAAAAAATATCTTTCGATTGGTTGCTCTGCTCAATTTGAAATTTAGCGAAGTCATTGCAACCAACATTTTACCCAATCATAAAAAGTTTCAGCAAAATTCTCCCATTGGTTTAAATTTGAAACCATTTTTCCTGTGATTTTTGAAATTTAAACTAGAACCGATTGACCGACCAACGAAAAACTTTGCATGGTCATTGGTACCAACATTTAAGATATTTTTGCCAATTTCCAGTCTAATCGGTCGTTATTTTCAAAAGTTTTTGTAATTCTAGGGACATTTTGCGTGTTGGCTGTCAAATTCACGGCGACTTCGAATCTTCAGTTCAAGGCAAGGTAGTTAGAGCAGAAAGTTTCAAACGAAATGAAACTAATAATGACCGTTCAACAGATTGATCTGATATTGTGTACACACTAATATCATATCATATGAGTGGTCCCAGGTATTTTTTTGAACGAGATCCTGTGATTTTTGAAAATTAACAAGGAACCGTTCAATCATAAAGGTTTAATCGATCAACTTAAAACTTAGCAAGGTTATTGGGACCAATATTTTTGGAGATTTTGGAGATATTTATATAAGTCTGTGACGAAATTTAAGAATTATTGGCTTTTAATGCCATTTTCGATTGACATAATTTCGGTTCGAGGTGTTGCGTGTATCCGTGCTCGCTCATCAACGCGTCACACAGAGCGTTTTCCTAGTTTGTAATAAAATAAGGCTTTGCATGAGTCTTCAGAACAGTCCATTGAAAAAATTTCATAGCTTGGAGTGGTTTAATATTTTTTTTGTCCTACAGATGTTTAGTGCCTGAAAATTAGTAAAAATATGGTACTAAATATCTGTAGGACAAAATTTAACTAATTACCTACCCATTCCAAACTATCAAAATAATTTTATTAATCTGTTTTGAAAGTTCGTACAAAGCCTTATTTTATTAACAATTAAATTGGTAAAATATATAAATAAAAATATGTTAAAATTCTCTTCGAGGCCACGCTCACTACCCAGCCGTAATAAGTACGTAGGTACTCGTTTGTACTACGACATTCGACATTCCAAGAAATTTTCAAAACATGCAACAGCAATAACAACGTTCCACGAATAAATGGACTTCCCAACCTGAATATTTCAGTATGGAGATGGAAGCATAAGGCAGAGCACACGCGAAGAATACTCGTGCAGGCCATGGACGGCGCTAGAAATGTTTGCTAGTAGCGGGAAAATAATGGGCACACAATTATTTCTCCTAAAAGTATACAGGTGTAAAGGTAAAAGAGACGCCACGCATCTCTTTTAACGCTTTTTACAGGACGCTTTTACAGGACGCTTTTTGGGTTTTTTAAATCCATATACACAATAATTTGTGACGCGGAAATTACCACATCTGGAGTAAATTTTTTGGAATAATGTAAAACTAGAGTGGTTTGTATTGTTACCAAATATAGGTTTGATCTATACCTAATTTCAATTTGATTTGCGGAATTATATGGAAATATTTAAAGAATGTAGAAAAATTCGTTTTATTAAATTATATACTAGGTATTACCCAAAAAATTAATAAACAAAGTTAATAATAATTAAACTTCGTTATTTATTGTGCGGTTGAGGGTGGCCAGGATACATTTTTTTGGGTGGGGGGACTGCGTTTACCCCTGGCTGGTGACGACAGCTAGAAAATGGAGGCAACAGCAAATAACATGGCGTCTGGTTTGGAAAAGAGACGAGTCTGTTTGAACAATACAGTGGAACTTCTTTACATCTTGGGTAAGTGTGGAATTAATAATGTGATGAAAATTGCAGTGGAAGGCGGTCGTGACGAGATAAAAACATAAACCGGGTGGCGCAAAAAAAATCACCCAGTTTGAGAGGTCACTAAATCAAAACTATTATAGATAGAATTCTGAAATTTTTACACATATTAGAAAACATACCAAAATTTAATATGTGCAAGTTTCAAAAATATTGCTATTGTAAGAAAAACGTTATAGCTGTTCAAATTTGGTTGTCAAAAAATTGATTATACGGAGCTCAAATAGCGCGCGTCCAGAAAACTTCCAATGGCCGGGACGCTGTTTCTTCAAAACTACGTACGATATCAAGCTGAAAATTTCAAATTATATTCAAAATAGATTAAGATCGATTGTTTAAAAATTTCAATCAATTTGAATCAATGGAACGAAAATTATGGAATCTTGAAGTTGAGCTTGGAAACCTAATTGTGGGAAAAGAATCACTTTTATAACGTGTGTAATAAAAGTTGAGAAATAATCTTCATTTTCTGATTTTACGCTCAACTTCAAAATTACATACATTTCGTTCTATTCATTCAAATTGATTGAAAATTTTACGCTATCGATCTTAATATATTTTTAATATAATTTGAAATTTTCAGCTTAATATCGTACGTAGTTTTGGAGAAACAGCGTCCCGGCCACTGGAAGTTTTCTTGACGCGCGCTATTTGAGCTCCATATAATAAATTTTTTGACAACCAAACTTGAACGGCTGTAACTTTTTTACTACAATAGTAATGTTTTTGAAACTTTCACATATTAAATTTTGGTATATTTTCTAATATGTGTAAAAATTTCAGAATCCTATCTATAATAGTTTCGATATAGTGGCCTCTCAAACAGGGTGATTTTTTTTTGCGCCACCCGGTATAATATATTAAAGGTCCCCAGAACTCGTTTTTTCTGTCCGTTCTCCAATATCGGACACCCAGTTTCTCCAATGGAACTAATATCACTTAGATATCCCCCGATTGGTTAAAATTAAAAAGTACTTCTGATTTTTGTATTTAAAATGATCCGATTAAGTTCAAATGTAATCACGACCAACATTATCCATAATTTTAAACAAATACGACCAATCAGTCAAGTATTTACAGACTTATATATTTTTTTAATATTTTACATACCAGTCAAAAGTGGTTTATAAAAAAAAATCACATCACATTGATATGCAGTTATTCAATTGCTACCAGAGATGGCATACGTATCTACAACCCCAGTTTGTGGCTAAGTGTATAGGCACCGAGTGTTGACTCACTTTTGTTTCTGAAAATGAGAGACAGCGCGATGGGTGGAAGAAATTAGCAACTCTTGGTATGATCCTCATATCCTTAGTTGCAGCTATTAGTAAACATTACTCATTATATGCATTCTTACAATAATACGCCAATGATATTTCGCTGTGCATAATGTATGAAGTGTAAACAATTCCACTGAATCTGATAAAATTATTAATTTGATCCTCTCTTTTACCATTTCTGAGCTATTTTGAGTTATCTGTGGATTTTTTATCGGTTGCTATGGCCACGGCCAATGAGAGATTATAAAATTGCTGATTTTTCGCCTCACATTTTTGCCGATTTATCTCGCTAGTGGCGCTGGGAGTATGAACACTCGGTGCCTATTCGCCACTAAAAGAATCAATAGATAGCGCTGTCGTCACTGTGAATATTTTCAAGATGGCGAGAGGTAAGGGTACTCTGTTCACGTCCAACGTGAGTTCTTATGGCAAAACATGGTTTAAAAACACGCAATTAGCAGGATATTCAGACAATTGAAGTCCTTTATAATCTGACACTAAGTAAACTTATGAATGTATGAACATTCATTAACTATTCGTTTCTGTTGATGGTTACTTGATAATTGTTAAATAAAACTTTAAATTCTAAGTAATAACACTTCAGGAGTGACATGATTGGTTGGTCGATGGGCGGAGCTAGCTTCTCATTGGCTGACGCATTTCATGTTGACATCATTCTGAGACTGCAATTTGAACTCGGATTAAAATTCTGAGGTGACAGATCGAAAAAGCATAATCGTTTTTATACTGGTAATTATTTTTAAGGTTCTACGTTTAATAGTGCCTGATCTAGAGGTGTCTAAACTTAGCATGTTGCTTATGAGAAATTGGTTCAATACCCCAACCACTAGTGCCACTTTCTGCCGGCAGAGCGCTCAATGCAACTTTTAGTGACGAAGTTTAAAGAGTTTATAGTGATTTTTTAAAATTCTTTAGACGCTTTGGGGGTACGGGTTACGCATTGAAAAACAAGGTCAGTCCCCTACCTTACGCAGGCCTCGTAACAGTCCTACATTTGTGTGATTAAATATCAACTCAATCAAATTTATAAAATATCTCAATTAAAAACACGACGCATTAATATATTGCGAAGATACAAGAGAGATTTATTACATAATCTAATTGAGCGATGAAGTGTTTTTTTGAGGGGTGGCCAAAAAGCCACAATTTGGTAAATAGGTTCGCCTTTGTTCTACCATGCATAACTTTTCAGCCGTTTGAGCTTGATTTTTTTTTGTACTTTTCAACTATTTTCTGCAGAGTTTTAACTTTTGACTCCCCCACAAAAAAAAACGTTCTAAAAATCTCATTAAATTATATTGTGAACGTCAGTGGTACTATTTGTTGTATAAGCAAGCACATTGAGTGGGCAGACTTCTAGTTTGTTCTAGTTTTCGAAATTTGTCTTCATACTAATAATTTTAAAATATCAGATAGTCAGCGACCCATTACAGCCTAATAGACTGAATATCGCCACACACTGGAGCACTTTATGACCTCTGATACGACCTCGAAGAATAAATGCGATAAATGCGATATTTATCGAAAAATAATCGTATTTAACACTTTGAGGTCGTACCAAAGGTCATAAAGTACTCCAGATTGTAGCGTTATTTAGTCTATTAATCTGTAATGGGTCGATACTAGCTTATTTCTTAAAATTCTGTAGTGGGAAGACAATTTAAACCTAAATATTAAAACTAAATATTCACTGTTATACCTTGAGCAGTCTAAACAAATTGGCCCCCACTACCACGGAAGGTCTAAAAGTGATTTTCTGTACCTCAAGTAGGAACATTATGTACAGTCACATTCAAAAGAAGCCGGCCAAAACCCCATGTTGGTATATGGGAAACCGGTATACGAACTATTGAATGTCGCTGTACCTACACTTCCGTGTACTGGTGGTTTTAACCTGATGATTATTATTGTATCCTTCTTTTGCCTTCAGGTTTCTGGCCGAGCGACAGAGTTGAACCCCACAAGTACATCGTCTTCATACGTCACTGGTTCCCTAGAGTCCTCACACTCCTTTTCATCATCTTTCTTACACACCTTATCATCGGCATCAAGATCAACATATCCGACGGCAACTACGTAAAAGTGTTTCTTGGTATTATCTATGGTCTGTTCGGTCTCTTGGTGCTGGTGCGTTTAGTGACCTTGGCGGGAAACCGCCATCAAATCCAAGACATGATCGACACATTTGACAAGATGTGTTCTAAAACATACGCGTCAGAATACAACATAGAGGTTCTGCGTAGAACAAACAGAATAACTAACTTACTGACGAAGGAAGTGCCACTGGGATTGGGAATTACTTCGATCATATTATCGATTCCAGTGACTGTACAAATTATGATTACGAAACGACTGACAATGTAGGTATCAACATTAATACAGAAACCGTTGCCGTTGTGAATACAGTTAACCGAGAGTTTTAAGAACGTCATAAGGAATGTTTTTGACTATTTGATTGTGTACCTAAAATATATAATCAAACCAATGATTGTACCTGCTCCAATGATTACAAAACAGTTTTCCCTCATTTTCTCGGAACAGTTTTTTTGTCATTTATTACTTTAGACGTTCTTAAAATTCCCTTTGAGAAGTTGTCCTTTCATCTCTTGTTCAGCCGTCCTATTCTTCTTTTACCTCGGGGTCGATTGTCTCGTGCAATTCTAACTAATCGCCCTTGATCCATCCATGAAATGTGCTCATCCCATAGAAGTCTTCTTCCCTCCAATCAACTACATCTGTAACTCTGCAGCTGTCCCTTAAATTGTCATTTCTAGTACCATCAAGATACTCATTATAATTCAAATTTACACCAATGCTTGGAGTAAGATGTTAAATGTATTGGTATCAACAATAACTTTTTCTCGCTTTTCCCGGTGATTTATTGTGTGATTCTGCAGGCCCTGGTATCCCGCCGCCATGTCTGCTTCACCATTATTAGAAATTACTATTCTGATTTACACGGCGATGTCAATATCGGGAGTTGTAGTTCTCCTCACATGCGATGTTCTCCTCAACGTGTTCATTCTTCAACTCGTTGCCCACTTCAAAGTGTTAAGGTAAGAAGATCGTCAACAGCTGTAACATGATGCGATAAAACACATTATCCCTCACCTATGAACTGACACATTGACGCGGAAGTGGGGCTTAGGGGCCACCTCACATTACGAGTGTTGGTCCCAACTAAGTGCAGTCCAGGGTCGACCTATACCCTTGCCTGTACCCATTCGCGGGCCCCTCGGGCTGGCCTCCCCCCTCGAGATGGTGATCCCCCTGAAATCGGGACCCACCGGCCCGAAACCTCCCCCCCTGGTCTGTACCCATTCTGAACTGGCTTTTCCAGTATTAGACTTCTTCGGATCGGGCCCGTTAGGTCGACCCCCCTCATGTCCTCCACTAGTGATTAACAAAGTTATAAAATTAAAAATTAATGTGCGCAATATAACCTCGTCGTTGACGCGCCGTTAAACCATAATAATCTAATCTTATCTAAAGCAATTATCTACCTTTCCCTCAGATATAATTTGAAAAATGTGCGCGAGATTGCCCAAAAGACAATCAAATCAACCCTTTTGGCAATTACAACTGCAGCATGCACCTCTGAAGAGAATGAAAGCAATGAAGACTTTGCAACTAATGTAAGGACTCAGAAGAATGTAGCTCATGGTTGTATCAGTATCAATAATCCACAGTATGACACTAAGTCGTCGGAACAACTGCTAAATTGTTCTAATACCAATGATGATGTTGAGAACACACCAAAGAGAGTTTCCAAGCAGAAGTTGCCAAATGAAGCTTATGATTCTCCGTCAATGACAGATCGACTTAATACAGAGATGTACCGCATCCTCTCAGAATGCGTTGATCTTCATGTCACACTTCTAGGGTAAGACGTTTTTCTCATGGTTGGGATATCCTAAACTAAGCATCTAATTAATAGTTAATTACGTAATTCTCCTTCAGGTTATCGAATGATATCACTGCTATATTCGAGCACATGTTGGCTTTCCAAATATTTGTCGTTGTCTCGGTGCCAGTCGGAATTCTACTTGTCTATGTGAGTACTGGATTGCGAGACAAGATGCAGGATTTGTAAAAAGAAAATGTGAGCGTCAACACTATTTCAAGAATTGCTACTGAAATACGCATATGGATAGCACAGTGTAAAAAAATCTCAAGTTACAAATCGGACATTATGAGCTAGAAACAATTTGTCATAAATGCAAACACGCTCTTTAACACGCGTCATTCATGTTTTCAATGTAAATGTTCAAAGACGATGTCTCAAAACGATGAAAATTGATTTCAGAATTTCATAAGTATGTAATTGAGCGAGCGAAGCGAGCGTCTCCTTTTGGCTCTTTTGGCACGGACCTCTGTTTTTTTTTGTTTTTTTTTTTTGTTTTTTTCTGTTACTGACGATATACAGGTCAGAGTTTTTCTTCGATCGAGCTGAAATTTTGCACACAAGTACGTAACATTTCTGATTGTTGCAGACCCTAATTTTTTTGAAATCCCCTGATTGGTGCAAATTTAAAAAAAAATATCTTTCGATTGGTTGGTTTGATCAATTTGAAATTAAGCAAAGACATTGCAACCAACATTGTACCCAATCATTATAAATTTCAGCCAAATCCACCCATTGGTTCAAATTTGAAACCATTTTTCCTGTGATTTTTGAAATTTAAACTAGAACCGATTGACCGATCAACTAAAAACTTTGCATGGTCATTGGTACCAACATTAAAGGTATTTTTGCCAATTTTCAGTCAAATCTGTAGTTATTTTCAAAAGGTTTTGTAATTTTAGTGACATTTTGCGTGTTGGCTGTCAAATTCACGGCGACTTCGAATCTTCAGTTCAAGGCAAGGTAGTTAGAGCAGAAAGTTTCAAACGAAATGAAACTAATAATGACCGTTCAACAGATTGATTTGATATTGTGTACACACTAATATCATATGATTTGAGTGGTCCCAGGTATATTTTTTTAAAGAGATCCTGTGATTTTTGAATATTAACAAGGAACAGTTCAATCATAAGGGTTGATACTAACATTTTAGGAATATTTAGAGATTTTTATTCAAGTCTGACGAAATTCAAGATTTATTGGCTTTTAATGATATTTTCGATAGACATAATTTCGGTTCGAGGTGTTCCGCGTATCCGTGCTCGCTCATCAACGCGTTACTCAGAGCGTTTTCCTAGTATCTTCTAAATTGCCGGTTATAGTGTTTTATTTTCGGTACCTCTAAATTAAGATAAAAAACTAGTTTTTTTAAATATTAATTAATATTAATTAAAATGTATTTAATATACGTGTACTACACTTCCAGGCCAATGAAGTCGGCCCAATGGTAGCGGCTCTCATCGCAATTGGGATATCTGGAACATATATTGAGACCGGAATGCTGTGTCTAGCCGGCAATACGCTGACCACTGAAGTAAGTGTTGAATCAAGGTGCAGTCATATTCAGATGTTGTCAGCAAGATACCTGTATGGCAACCGAATAAGTATGGTAATCCTGTTCATGTAATAGGTCTGAGTTATAGAGATAAACAAAATGTCAGGAATCGTCCTTTCTTGAATAAATTCAAGTTGAAATTAATTAATACATTTAGGACAATTCACACAAACTTTATTTTTGAGTATATATTATTGTGCCAGATCCCGGTTTTTACTGCATAAAAAGTGAGTTCAGGTTGTGAAATTCGTCCAAAGTATAGCATTCTTTGTTAACATCCGATCTTTCAATCGAAAGTCCAAAAATCTTACTTATAATAGTTACCCCGTTCTGTCTGTCTGTCTGTGGGAACGCTTGCGCGCGCCTCACGCTAAATCTAACTTATAGTTGGATTACAATCCAGCAATCTATTAAAAACAATATATTCACATTATAGACATCAGTACAGATATTTTACAGTCATTAAAATTGTATTCAAAATTGAGCTAAACGACTATAGCTTGAAAGTAGATTTCAAGGTCATCATTCGTACAGTGAATTGGTTTAACATCGATTTGTAGTAATAAGGTAACTCATCTCAATCGATTCATGTTTATAACCTTAACACACGCGTGTATATATTCACAGAGTTTGCTGGTGCGTGACGCTGCGTTCGCTTGTGATTGGTTGAACGCACCGGAACGCATCACACGTGCGTTACGCATCATCATGTCAAGGTCACAACAACCCACGCACATCTACGCAGGAGTGTATCTGTCACAGTGGGCCATTCCAATGACCATGGAGTCGTTCAGATATGTGAGTGTTATTTATTCACTAATTACATAGATACAAATTTAATTTTTGTGCTAAAAGAGTTTAGAAAATTAGATTTACATTTTTTTTAGATGTATACAAAATTAAGTCGTATTCTGAAGAGATAACATGAATATTTTGCATACGGTGAAGTTAAGAATCACGCAATTTACAAAATACCAGATTTTTTGATATCCAAATTTAATTTAAAATATAACGAAAATGTTTGTCTACAAGAAGAAAAATAGTGCCACATTTATTTTTCAATCTTCTAACAAATTATAATGCTGACATTTTTAAATTTGTTTGTTGTTTCAGGTTTGCACAGTGTCCTATCGCTTTCTGACAGTTCTCATCGAGGTCATTCAGAAATAAACTTGTACAAATTATAAATACAACGATTATTTCTGAAACAGTCAGAAAAAAAAGAAATTTATTTCTACCATAATTTAAAAATTACACCGCTTTTAAGTTTTCTCTCGAAACCTAATGGCACACGAATTTGAATCTCAATAAAAGTTCAAATTAAATATTTAAACTGTAAGTTGGTTTCAAAATGTCAAAATGATTTGACTCTCGATTTCCAACTTTCAACAAAGCTGGAAAAGAAAATGTTTATTGTGTGACATGTGGTGTTTCATTACATATTTATGTGAGCTACTGTATTTCTGAGTATACAGTAATTTTCATTTGCATTCAAGACATTCAATAAGACTGATATGGAGCTGTTCCACAAATTTCGATAAATAAAACACGAATATTTCAACATTTGGGAACAAAAAACTCATAAAAGTGAAGAGGTATTTGGTGAGACGGTTAGAAAATGGAAACAACACCAAAAATAATCGAGTCAAGCAAAGAGAAATGACAAATCTGTTTCAACAATACAGTCCAACTTGTCTCTATCTCAGGTAAGTACGACTTGGCTGGGTGGAGCAACCGCTCCACTAGAAATAGCCTAGATATCTCTTAAACTTTTGAACCTATGTAATTATGAATAATTTGATAAATAATAAGTGTGGCCAACTCTTTAGTCTAGCTTAGATGGCTTAGATTTTAACGACAGTATTTGTGGCCAAACTCGATGTCACAGCTAAACAATAGAGAAATTATAGATTTTACACGAGTCTGGAACAAATGTTGTTTTTACAAACATTTGTTTATATTACTCAAGACGACAAAAAAATTAGCTATACTAATTTGTTCACTTTCATCATAATTTGAAAAGTTCAAAAGATATTGAGCGAGCGAAACGAGCGTTACTACATGACTCTTATATCACTTTCTCTGTTTTTCATAAAGTTTCCATTCTCTGAATAAGACAGAGTTTGGATGGCTTTGAGTTTTTCTTCATCACGCCATACTAAGAATGAATCGATCAAATTGACCTGAATATTTGAACCCTTGCCGACAATTGCGACAAAGGGATTTGTAAGAAGTGTTGGTTTATGAAGGCAGCTATGAAAAGGAGACCACAGCAAATAAAATGGCGTCTGACGAAGAAACGAGACGAGTCTGTTTGCAAAATACAGTAGAGCTTCTCTACTTATTGGGTAAGTGGGGAAATGGCACTTAATCTATTAGATTTTGTTTTTTTGTCGGTATCGCCAGGTCACACGAACTGCTTAAAAGATAATTGAGAAATATTGAGCGAGCGTCTCCATTCATTACTTTTGGACACTTTCTGTTTCTTTTTTTGTATTTTTTTGTTTCTTTCCCGACGTTACAGGTCACATTGTTTTTCCGAACAAGCTAGAATTTTGCACTCCTACTAATATTATTCTAAATAAGTTTGCTATTGTTTTTGGGCGCTGCCCTCTGATTTGTTGAAACGTGAAAATGCCATGGGCCTGTAACTCACACCGTTTGACCTACCGAAACGAAATTTTTCACTGATTTTGAGGTTGTTGTACTAGGATTATACATTTCAGTAAAGTCTAAAACATTTGTTGAAGTTATTACGTTCTTGTACATAGCATATTAAAATAATCGATTTCGTCATTATTTACAAATTGACTAAAATATTAGTTTTGTGAGAGATAACATTTTAAAATGATACAAATCGATCTAGTCAATGTTTTCAGGCAGGATGCTGATGTATATGTTTTCTTGAGTTACGAAATTCAAGTGCGAGATGTGGCACGTATCTGTGCTCGCTCATCAACGCGTTACACCGAGCGTTCTCCTAGTAAATTAGGTTGGCGAGTCTCAGATCAGATAGAATGTTCACTTGATCAGTATTGATCAGTTTTATATTTGCTTTTATATTGTGCATGTTTCAAACGTTTGAAATTAATAGAAAAAATGTTAGATATTGTTGAAGTTACATTAAAAGAAACAGAATGATTACAAGACATTTTATTGATACTTCGTGGGATTTTGGTTAGTTTATGTTGTTCGATCCACCATTTTTCTTGTGGACCGATGTTTCAATTGTAATATAGATTTCTGTGATACCGCGAAATTAGTGCCTATACGAATCATTTTTGTTTTCAGTGCTGTTACAGGTCTGTTCAAGTTTTAAAAAACTGTTTAAACTGTTTTAACTCAACTGTCTGTAACTTTTTTCTCATTAATAAAAAATGTCTGAAAATTGCCAACACACTATTTTCATATTTTTTCTATAATGTGTGAAAGTTTCAGCTCATTCTTTTAAAGTTCTGATGTAGTGACCTCTAAAAAGGGGACCATACTTTTGCGCCATCCTGTACAACGATTTCTTTCAGGTTTCTGGCCGAGCGACAGAGTAGAGCCACGCAAGTACATCGTCTTCATCCGTCACTGGTTCCCTACCGTCATCACGCTCCTGTTCATTTACTTTCCCGTAGTCATGGGAATCGGCGTCATTGTCAACGTATCCCTTGGCAACTACATGAAAGTGTGCCACGGTCTCGTCTACATTCTCTACTCAATCATGATACTTGTTCGTATATTCACCTTGTCGAGCAACCGAATACGAATCCGCGACATGATCGACACATTTGACAAGATGTGTTCTAAAACATACGCGTCAGAATACAACATTGAGGTATTGAGTAGAACAAACAGAATAACTAACTTTCTGATGAAGGAAGTGCCACTTGCGTTTACGATCACTACGACCATACTCTCGATTCCACTGTGTATACAATCTATGATAACAAGAGATTTGATGGTGTAAGTATCGAATAGGGTGCATTTCGAAACGTGTTAGTCAGTGGTCGAATTGGAAGTCAGTCCATGGGGGGATGGTGTTGGCAGGATTTCTGCCAAGGGGGGCAAGTGAAGGAACAAAACTTGCCACGCGTTGAGGGCGGTGTGGGGGGCGTACCCCCCACGTTGCCCTGCAGGGCATTTTTTGGTTTTTTGACACTCTGAAATCAATTTTGAGACGTTCTGAAGTACGTATTTTGATTTTTAACATTGTTTATTTTTCACAGTTTTCACTCCAATAAGGTGTGGGAAACATGCCTCAAAACCTTGCCCCGCAGGGTTTTTTTTGGTTTTTTGACACTTTGAAATCAATTTTTAGACGTTCTGAAGTGTATTTTGATTTTAATTTTTAGTATTTCTCACAATTTTCACTCCAATGCGGTGTGGGGGGCCATGCCCCGAATATATTAATTAATCTCTCAAGGGGGGATGGTGAAGTGGACAAATTAGCCATGGGGGGATGGAGCCATCAATATATTCCCCATGGGGGGATGCCATCCGCATCGACCCCCAATTCGACCACTGGTGTTAGTTTGTACTTACTTGGGGATATGTGTGCATAAAGAACGTCACGTTGCATGGGGTTAGGAGGGTTGTACCAATGCGTTAAACTGTGTGACAGGGGCGGAAGGAGTCATTGAGTCCTTTATGCACCCTTGTTACTGGATTACAAAAAGTATGGTCTGAAAACTACTAAAACCAAAGATTATTATTATTCATTGGTGACTTTGTGTACGTTTCTCCAGACCCTGGTATCCAATTGACGTCTCTACGCCACCAATACTCGATATTCTTCTAATGACACACGTGACCATGACAATATTATCCGAGTGTGTTGTGGTCGCATGTGAAATTCTCTTCGTTGTTTTGATTCTTCAACTTGCAGCGCATGTCAAAGTGCTAAGGTAAGAAGACACGACATTTTCTAAAACTGTCATCATAAGTATTATGCCACATGAGCGTGAAGAGTTGTTGTGGACAGGTGATGAATATTGGTGATGGGATTTGCATCAGGAACACAAAAGGACGCAAAATAGGTGGTCCTACATTGACTTAACAATATCTTGATCTGGGATGCGCTGCCATTGCCATCTAGGGTAAATGCACCAGGGGCCAGATTCACAAAAAGTATCATCTCCTAATACGTACTATCTTTGGTATTATCTTTCATTTAACATGGTGATTTTGGTATTAAATCAAAGATAATACGTATGAGATAATACTTCTTTGTGAATCCAGCCCCAGTAGTTGGCAGTGTACCAGTAATTGACACTTTGTGACTTAATTAATATTTTTTATAATTATTAAAGAGTCAAAACTAATATTAAATAGTATCTATAGACAGACGAAGGTGCTAGCTTTAACTTTCCATAGTCATGTTCATCATTCAAATACTCTAGAAGGCAGTAGAAATTTTATTTCAAGTCTCTCTGGGATTTGTGTTATTTACTTGCCTAGTCGTAACAAGAGGCTAGTTTGCAGTGACAAGTAAATTACTCAATTGAAACCTATGTTCTGTTTTAATATCTATACCAATTTCAAACCAAAGAGTGATGATTATTGTGCAGAAGGCATTGTAGTTTCAACGTAGAATGTCATTTTTGTGATATTTTCAATGATTTTGATATAATTTGGGACTGCCAATTACTGGCCAATAAAAATTGGCCAGTAAATGTCAATTACTGGAACAATGGCATTTCTTTCAATAACTCTAATTTTTACTTTCCTTTGGTAATCATATCACAATTTGGAATTACTGTGAGTGTTCCAAGATGTATTTTTATTACTTAGTTAAGTTGTTAAGCTGCCAATACTGGTGCCTTTAACCTATGTAATTTTTTTTAAACATTCTACTGGCGTCAGTTGAGCTTATCATGCATTTTGACTAACTGCAAATAATTACAAAAAAAGTTACATTATTAATTGCATGGTGGCGTCATTTGATACTGCCATGCACGAAGAGGTAATATAACCCTTCTTATCTATATGGTAATACAATTCGTATATTCAATACATTGTTTTTAGATATAACTTGGAGAATGTGCGAGAGATTGCTCTAAATATGTTGACGTCAACGGATCAAAGAAAAGAAAATCTTGCACCTCGTGTAAGAGATCATAAAATGGTAATGCGAAACCAGAGCATCAATCTCAACGTTCCAGAGAATGAAACTATGTCAACTGAACAACTTCAATGTTCTATTGAACGTAATGAGGGCACAGCTGGTGCTACTAAGAAGTTGTCGAAGGAAGATCGGTCAAGGACAGATCGACTTCACACAGAAATGTACCGTGTCATCACAGAATGTGTTGATCTTCATGTTACAGTTCTAGGGTAAGAAGATTTCTTCTAACTTGTTAAATGCTTAACTAAACCTCTAATTCAATGATTTCGATTATATACATCCCACAGACTCATAAATTGATTGAAAATTCTAAGTCCTTTTTTACACTTGATCATCCATACGTAGCACAATATAAACGCAGATTTCGAGCTTGTGGGGTTGGAGGGTTTGATTATAAGAACCAAACCAACCACCTCATTCATAATAATTATTTCTCCATTCAACAAAATTGCAGGTAATTCAAGCACCAACTATATCGTTCACCGTCAATTAAATCCGTCTGTTTTCTTTTAGATTGTCCAAAGAGATCACTACAATTTTCGAGCACGTATTGGCTCTCCAAATAATTGTGGTCGTCTTACTGCCAATTGGCATCCTTATTGCCCATGTAAGTAGTGATGTTAATTCTTATAACTAACTCTTAAGTCCTTGACACACTACGCAATTCAAGTCTTCAGATTGAAATTGCCCCATTCGGCATGTTATAAGTTGGTATTACACTATAGAATTCAAGTTACTCAAGGCTTCAAGATTCCATTTGTCCCAATTCAAACCTTGTTTGTGTGGGCAAATTTTAAGGTTTGAGGTGAGGTTAGTTGTTCACTCTATTTCGAAGATTTGCTTCAATTCTAGTGTCTCATCTCAAATCGTCCAATTTCAGTTGGGAAAATAGAACAGATTCTAAACCAATAATTATAAAGATTTTGATGTTTTTCTAGTATCACACTTGCCGAATTGGGAAATTTAAATCTGCAAATTTAAATTGCCCCACTTGAATTTTAAAGTGTACTTAATAAGGACTTTGCACTGAGCGTTTTCCTAGTTTAGAAGTATACTTTTAATAGAACTTTATTATGCAAATATAAACATAATACAGAGTTTGTAAACACAGTTTCAATATTTTTCTTCTTACAGACCAATCAACTAGGTTCTGTATTGACGGCTGCTTTTGCATTAGCTGTTTGTGTAACATATTTCCAGACTGGATGCCTGTGCTTTGTTGGAAATATGCTGACCACTCAAGTAAGTATCAAATGAAGGTACACTTGGCCAAAAGCGGTATTCTATTGAAACTGAATAACTGATCAAGATTTGATGACATCCGATGAAATCTGAGCTAATGTGGCTAAAGTATAGTCTGAGCTAATGTGGCATATACTCTATATTCAGCTCGGATTTCATTGATAATAACAAGGATTTATTGTCAACTTGACCAGCAACAAATCCGTTTCATTCAAATACCGTTTTTACTTGGCCAAGTGTACCTGCATGGTACCAACAGAAGTACTGCATACTAGCTTCTAAAAACTGCTGGAAAACTTAAATACTTTACACACGCGTTCGGCGTTATATTCGCAGAGTTTGCTGGTGCGTGACGCTGCGTTCGCTTGTGATTGGTTGAACGCACCGGAACGCATCACACGTGCGTTACGCATCATCATGTCAAGGTCACAACAACCCACGCACGTCTACGCAGGAGTGTATCTGTCTCAGTGGGCCATTCCAATGACCATGGAAACTTACGAAAAAGTGAGTGTTATTTTTTCACAAATTAGTAATTATATTACATTTAAATGTTTGTGTTAATATAATTTAGAAAGTCAATTTTAATTTCTTTTTTAAATGTGTAAAGTTCAAAAGATTGTGTATTTTCCCTAAATAACAATATTGTTACAAAAATTGAGTGTACAGTAATTTGCATCCGGTCAAGTTGAGGATCACGCAATCTACAAATTACAAGGTTTTAAGATATCAAAATTTAATTTAAAATATAAAGAAAATGTTTGTCTTTAAGAAGAACATTGTGACACAGTTTTTTAAATCTGCTCACAAATTATAATGCTTACATTTATAAATTTGGTTGTTATTTCAGGTTTGCACCGTGTCCTATCGCTTTTTGGCAGTTATCATGGAAGTCATTAAGAAATGAACTTTTAAAAGTTGTAAATACAACTTATTTCACCACAAGTGAAAAAAAAACATTTCAAGTCATTCCTACCATAATTTGACATTTACAACGCGTTTGTAGATCTTCGACACCTAAACGAGCACGAATTTGAATCTCAATAATTGTACGAATTATTATATTTAATCAATGTTTATTTTCAAAAAGATCTGTTCCTAGATTTCCAAATGTTGACAACAAAGTGTGTATTGTGACATTTGGTGTTTCATTGCATTATTTACGAGAGTAAAGAATTCTTAGTATACAGTAATTTTCAGTTACAGCCGAGACATTCTATAAATAACACTGAATTGTAAATTGTAAAGGAGATACACCGAACGTTTCAATCGATAAATAAAAACACGAATATTTCAACATTTGAGATCATTATCTCATACAAATGAAGAGGAATTTGGTGAGACAGAAAATGGAGACTACGGCAAATAATTTTGGGTCTAGAAAGAAAAAATACGAATCTGTTTGAACAACAGTGAAACCTGTCTCTTGGGTAGGTAAAAATAGTTCGTAAGTCCCCACAAAGGGTGGATGTAACAAACCATAAGGGGAAAAGGAACAGTAATAACCGAATGGGACATTTAAGCATCATACGCGAAATTTGATGTATCACAGACGTATCTCAAACATATCAAAGTTCTATCACACACATACCATACCATAGGTACAAATCACAAATTCCTACTATACGTATTATTTGTGTGAAAATAATAAATCGTGATGATAGGTGGTGTGTAGTAGGACGTAACGTATTCCACATCTCCTTTATTCGGGACATGCAAGCAAACTAGTATGTATTATAGCTTATTGCAATGAATGTGTGGTGGTGGGCCATAGCTCGAAATTAAAATATTTCCCAACAATGTGAGATTTTCCATCTTTAAGGTGCTGCAAGCGCGAGCGATTTTGCTGCTTTTTGTAGACACTTTTTGCGATACGATTGGAGACGAAATGGGTACACCAAATTATTTGAAATTTTAATCGTGATTAGATAAAAGACAAACTAAGGGTTATCCCTTGGAACATTTTTAATTTTTTGTTTCTTTAATTAGTAATAATTAGTGGATTTTTGGTGAAAAATTAGCTATTTTCGTGTCTCCCTGGGCGCCGTATAAAATAAAATTTTAAAAATGTGCCAAGGGATAACCCTAAGTTTGTCTTTCATCTGATCATGATTAAGATTTGAGATCAATTAGTTTACGGGTTTGGTCTCCAATCGTATCGCAAATTTCATTGTTTTGCGCTGTTTTTTTAATAACCGGCGCCTAATAAACGATGCAATAAGCAAAACTGAAAAAGTGCTACTAACATACAATCAGACTGATCATGTGAACATTCTGTAAAAGTTACACTCACTTATGAAACAATTTTTCTCTCACAATTTTCTAAAACGGCCGAGCGCTTGCAGCTCTTCAGCCTTCTCCGTTTAAGCTAGGTATTTTAACGGCATGTGTGAGTGTGCGTATTGTACGACTTGGCGGAGTGGAGCGACCGCTCCACTATATTATATGTGTGAGGTGAAACTATATATTTAAATTGACTAAACTGTTCTTGAACACTTTTAGAAATGTTAGTAAATTCTTTTGTTTCTCTTTGTTTACTAAAAAAAAAATTATGTATTCATACAATATAGGAATATATTTTTAAATATCTTGTTTTATAAATAGAAAATATCGCGAGTTTCGTTCGATTTTGGTAAACCTGAATATTATAGATGTCAATTTCAAAACCTCAATTCACAGTTAAACACTCTTTTAAAATGTATTCTGTTTTAATTCAAGCCAATTTTTGTGCTTTAGTTGTATTGTAATTATTATGTGTTATACGCTTGTGTTATATTGCATATCACACTATAGTGAATTACATTTTGTTTGTGAATAAAATGGTATAGCTCTTGATTGTACAAGAAGATAGGCCACAGTAGATGACCCAAAAAGAACCCCGTCCGTGTACGAGTTTCAAATAAGTGATAGCCACACATAAACAAGAATATTTGTCATAATCTTGACAGAAACCAATGTTAAACGAAATGATATTGAAATAACATTTGAAACTGGAAACTTACCTGCACAGCTGAAGCACGAAAACGTCATTTTAACGCGACGTAACTCACGACTTTTAACTGCGTTAAGAGCGACTTTATGACAGCTGTAAGTTCACGATGTCATGAGTGTGTGTGACTAATGCCTCACTTATCGAACTAGTACTCATTTACCAAAACCTTGTGCCCAAAGTCGGCGATAAACAACCTAATCACTAATCAGGTGACCGTCGTGATAGGAACCAACGTATCGAAGGAATTTCTCTGTAGATATTACTATGGGGAATAGGTGAATGTTGAGATTATATTTTGTTTATATACTGAATAACCTCAAAGAGCAATGTGAAATTTTATTTTATTTTTTTTAATTATATTTAATTTATTAGTTTTTGACATTTCACTCCTCTGCAAAAAACAAGCTGTACGTTACACGCCGTGTTCTCTGCGTTACGGGATGCATAGAACTGGCTCTGGCTAACATTATCTATACGGCCCGACTCGGCGTGTGACGTCAAATTGTGTTTCATGGACAGCTACAATCTACCAAACTTTGTAAATTCGTTCCTCGAAAACTATCATCACACAACAAAAATAATACCACATCTGTCTTCAACAACATCTCAACTTTCATAAAATATTTATTATTCTAAAATCTAAACTTCACTTCACTTCCCTATTAACTTTGTTTGCTTTGTTGACCTCGTATAGCCGATTTCCCATAAAGGCCGATGCACAATTGACGCAGACGGACGACGCGGACGGACGACGGAGACGGATACAATGTTAAAGTCGTCGTCAATCCGCGTCCGATTGTGAACGGTCAGAGTGAATATGTCATACCTAAAGGCCGATGCACAATTGACGCAGACGGACGACGCGGACGGACGACGGAGACGGATACGATGTTTAGTTATGACATATTTACTCTGGCTGTTCA
The DNA here is from genome assembly GCA_934045905.1 of Leuctra nigra. Classification (NCBI taxonomy): domain Eukaryota; kingdom Metazoa; phylum Arthropoda; class Insecta; order Plecoptera; family Leuctridae; genus Leuctra; species Leuctra nigra. The sequence goes on from OW203771.1 coordinate 17,359,835, forward strand.
CAATCGGACGCGGACGGACGACGACTTTAACATTGTATCCGTCCGCGTCGTCCGTCTGCGTCAATTGTGCACCGGCCTTTACTCGGATAACGCTCAGTGTAACGCGTTGGTGAGAGAGACTTCGTACTGAATCCGATATGATATGTGTTTGAAAGTATCAGCTGCTCTACAGGCCTTGGAACTGAAGCATCAAGAAGGCAGGGATGAAAAATTAGTACACATTTTTTTTTAGAATAAAATGTCCTTAAAATGGCAATAACTTTTGAAAAAAAAAACGACAGATTAGTCTTCAAATTGGCAAAAATACTTAAAATGTTGGTCCCAATGACCATGCGAAGTTTTACGTTGATCGGTCAATCGGTTATATAGTTTAAATTTCAAAAATCACAGGAAAGATGGTTTTAAATTTTAACCAATGAGAGGATTTGGCTGAAACTTTGTTAGGGCAATGTTGGTTGCTATGACTATGCAAATTTTCAGCAAAATGATTGGAACAACCAATCGAAAGATAGTTTTTTTTAAATTTGAACTAATCACATGATCCCTTTCAAAAACGATCCCAGAGACCGCATAGATTGCTTTAGTATGTATGCAAAATTTCAGATCGATTGGTTTTGCGGTTTAACCTGAAAGTGCAGGCCAAAGAAACATAGAAAGTGCCATAAGAGAACCATAGGGAAGCTCGCTACGATCGCTCAATTAACCTACTTATTGTAAATAATATTTGTAAAATATTATAAAGTAGTTAAGTATGATAAGTATGATTTTACTTAAATTATGCTAAATGCAATTATTTAAAAAATCAGACATAAAAATCTAAACATATAAAATCTAAATCTATGACAATACATTCGTTTTAAAACTACGGATCTTCAAAATTGAGTAAAATAAGTCGAAGTTAAAGGGACCATAAATTTTGACAGGATCATTGTAATTTTTATTTAAGCAAAATCTGTTTCCAATATATTTTGTGTCAGGTGGTTGACAATACATTATCAAACCAATTAAACAAGGGCTATTATATTTATTAACCGGGTAGCCGGGCCGGATAAAATTTCATCATCTACATCTTCTTCCTCTTCACTCTCTCTTCCCCCTCCATCTTCGTAATCAAATCATTCCAGATGTTGCTATCTTCCCACCACCGTTCCTCTTCAACCACCTGCCATTCTTCCCCTCTTGCACTCACATCTTCTTCAATCAAACTCTTTCATTGTGCTCTTGGTCTTCCAACACTTCTCTTTCTTACAACATTCATTGCTTCAAGCTCTCGTCTGGCTATCCTTCCAACATCCATTCTTTTCACGTTACCAAACCACTTCAATCTCTCCCTCCCCAACTTTAATCCCAATCGTTCTATAGGTACCTAAAAATAATATTAACTCATACAGATATACATAGCCAATTTCTTTGTCCACGATATCATGTTTCTGCTAACTTACATCGTTAGCTAACTGATAACTGACATTTCGTGGTTATGGTCATGGCTACGCTTTAACGTAACATAGTTGGCTATGGTTAGACATTCTATATAATCAGTAATTACCTAACTGCAGAGAAAAAATCACCAACAGAGTCTTTGAGTTAGAGCTAGGTAAGTGCCTTCGTGTTTTTCTATAATGTCATTGTATCTACTTAATTTTAGTTTAATATTGCAACATTGTTTTTGTTTGTATCGATTTTTTTTTTAATTATTCATTTTTGCATTACTTACTCGCTGAGAAAATAATTTAATTGTATTTTGTGTATTGCAACTGTAGTAAGGATAGACGGATAGGAAAGACGGCTTATTTGCAGGAAACCTTCCCATCATTTGCCTATCGACTGAGATAAACCCCGAAAAACCTTCAGTCGTGAAAGACGTCCGCGGGAATCGAACGCGGGACCTCAGGTGTTCATATCTAGTGTTACTGGCTGAGACAACTTGCTCCAAGTAAATATTTCCTATTCCTTTTTAATTTAAGAGGCAAACGGAAGCGAACGGGAATCGCACGGTTCTTCAGAGCGTTTTTTTGAAATTGTGTCTTCCCACTTACTAATTTTAAAAAATCAGATAGTAACGACCCATTACAGCCTAAAGCTGGCTTTCCATGATCCGTCATCTTCCGTCAACGTCCGACACCGTCCGACGAAAACGACCACGTGACCCGTCTCGACCAATCCCTCGCCGTCCGAGATTTTTGATGATGGCTCTGATTGGTCGAGACGGGTCACAAGGTCGTTTTCGTCGGACGGTGTCGGACGTTGACGGAAGATAACGGAGCATGGAAAGCCAGCATAATAGACCACATAATGCCGCACACTGGAGTTCAATATGACCTCTGATACGACCTAAAAGTGTTAAATACGATTATTTTCGTTTTTATTAAAATAATCGTATTTAACACTTTGAGGTCGCATCAGAGGTCATAATGAACTCCAGTGTGCGGCATTATGTGGTCTATTGGGCTGTAATGGGTCATTACTATCTGATTTTTTAAAATTATTAAGTGGGAAGACAAAATTTCAAAAAAACGCTATGACAAACCGTGCGATTTCCGTTCGCTTTCGTTTGCCTCTTAAGCGAGCGGAGCGAGCGTATCCACTTAACTCTCACGGCACTTTCTCTCTGTGTGTGTTTGTTTTTTTGTCGCGTCAAAACCAGGTCGCACCGGTCAACGGATCGATCTGAAATTTGGCACACACCTTCATCTCATACTAACTTGGATCTGTATAGTTTTTTAGAAAGATCCGTCAATAAATAATAAAATTACATGTATTTCATATAATATGCGTAGTAGATTCAAGGAGTCCGTTTTCCGTTGCGGCCGCTCGGTTTTCCCCAATTCAAACGAAACGCGGAAACGATCAGCTGCCTACGTTTATATTTATCAACGTATTATTGTTAGAAAACGTAACAATTATTACATGACTGTTAGTTTTAGTTAGTTTACATGCGTGGGTGTATATACATATATAGTTTTTTTCTTTGCTTGAAGAAGAGTATGTAGTGATTATTGATTATTGGAGTTTTCATGCGAAGCATTTTTCAGCTTGCAAAGGTTAAGAAAACTCTTTGTCGTCATGCGAAAGTTATGATGAATTGCAGAAATAGATTGGTATGTTTCATAGAAATTATGTTTACGAAATTTGATTTTAAATCGACAAGTTTCTTCGTTCATAAAACGTTGAGGTAATTACGCTCAATACAGACAGGCTTACTGTTTAGATAAGTATACTTTTTAAAATATATTTTTGCACTTACATTTAGCTAATTGCATATTTTGTATGATAGAAATGACTGAATTTTTTAATAATTTTTTGAACTTTTCAAAATAATTTTGTTTTGTTTAATATTTTTGAGTGTGGCTTTTACTTAGTTGCATTGAAATGCAGGTGATGCAGTAATTTTTTATTATTTTACTGGATTATTGAAGTGTTTTAGGTCATTTGAATTTTCACCAAAATCCCTACGTGTTTAAATTACAAACAGTATTAAAGTATTAGTTAGTAAGCTTACTTTGGTAACAAGATTTTACCACGAATGATTTTACACAATGTTGTTTTTAGTAAAACAAGTTATATTGGTTTGTATTGGATTTGATTTGTCAAGTTGGAAAACGTAAGTTTTGGAAGATCGTTCCTCATTTCAAAATTGCCGCTCGAAAACTGATATTTTCGAAAAGGGTAGTATTTTCGATCTTCCGATCGTCAATGATAAATTCTTCATAAGACGTCTTCGTCCGGGTGTTCGCGGGTATGCCGACCGTCTCATCCACTCATTGGCGCTCGGTGGTCCAATTTCACTGCCTCCTACATGACTGGTCGCTGACTGCATGTTAAGCTTGGTTCCGCGGACTGACATCCACCAGGCCAATGTCCAAGATGGCCGTTGTAAACAAACGAAGAACTGTCAGAAAGTGTTGTAAATGATATTTCACGCTAATTTTCACTAAAATACTTGTGTTTATTAATTTGGAACATAATAAAAGTGTTGTAAGGTATTTATTTAATATGTAATCAATGTTAATTATTTGTTGATAATAACAAAACAATTGAGACAGTGAGAGAAGCTGTGGCCGTCCATGCATTTTCAAGGTTCGCTTTTGTCAGCCCGTTCAAAAAATAGGCCTTCAATTTTGCACACGTACTATCTAGGTATTGTAATCCAAGTGGCCTCGTGATAAGTTGTTGAACATGATCCTGTGTTAATTTGAAATTTATACTGGACGCTTGACATAATAACTTCAAATTTTGCATGACCATGGACAAACATTTAAGTTGTTTTTGTAAATTTTCAGAGTAATCTGTCATTTCATGCGTTCTTGGATATATTTGTCAGGTTTCGTGATAGAAATGTCAGTTTTTTATAACTTCTCCTTTGTTGATGCATTTCGTTTCGGCTCTTTCCAAGATTTGAGAGCAGAAACTTTCGAATTCGCATGAAATGGGAAGGCTCGCTTATGAACGAGTTACACAGAGCGTTAATCCATACAGCCTTGAGTCAGATTCCAGCAGAATTAGGCATTTTAAGTTAATAGAATACGGCCCCTGATAATACTAAATGAAAGTAGAAATGCAAAAATATCATATTTACACGTAGGTGTAATAGTTTGCATATTATGTAATGAGATTCAGCCCGTAATGAATACCTTCAATAATAATTATTAGGTACCTACAAATAAAACTATTATTTTGCACGAATATATCAGCAGAATTAGGCATTTTAAGTTATAGAATATGGTCCCTGATATAAAATAGACCAAATAAAATTAGAATTGAGCTAGATTTATCATAATATGCATAAATGTCATATTTATAAATACGTAGATTAATAATTGCACATTTTAAATTATCTAGATAGCTCTGCTTTTCAAAAAATTTCATATGCAGTACCGTGATCCTCATATCTATTAGTGTTTTTCAACAATGGATAATAACATACTGCATATGAATTTTTTTGAAAAGCAGGGCTAACTAGATAATTTAAAATGTGGTCTATTCCTACAAACAAAACGAATATTTTGCAAGCTCATCAATTACTCAAATATGGACTTATATCTTTCTTCCCCTGTACCATTCATATGTCAATACAATCTATGTTTTTTTTTCTACCATTATAACCTACCTCCATTTTAGGTCAACTTTGCAATAAGATCAATAACTCAGGTTCATTATCCTAATAGACTTGTGCGCGTTTTGCTTTCTTATCTGTAGCAGTATTTCAAAGGGTTTGCTCACAAGACCAAGTTGTGAAATAATTTCAACAAGTCTTTTGCCAGGAGTTTAGTTGGAAACAATTCTTGTAAGAGTGTGGAGGGGAATTATCCACTCAGAATCAGAAAGTGTTATTCAGATGTGGTCAAAATGAGAGCTCTAATATTTGGTAAGATACTTTATGTGGTATGATATACAGGTTTATTATGGAACTAACGTGTTTTCAGAACTTCTTATAATCGGAAGTTTCTTTAGATGTTGCGTGAATTAAAGATCACACCTTGGAAGGTGCGAAGAAATTACTTAAATAATTTACAAATTCTAAAAATATGTCTCGGAAAAATAACTCGATTGTTAAATTATGAGGAAACAAAATAGGAAACATTATTAGCTCTGAAATGTGAAAATATTTTACGTTTTAAACATGTATTATGTAAACACAAACTATTAATATTCGTGTGAAAGTTGCTACTGGAAAAGGCAAGGAATCCATCCATTCAAATTTGTCAAAGGAGCAGTGATAATTTAACTCGTGAATTTCTGACTGATTTTTCTGAACAATTATAAAAACACCTAAAATATATGAGTTATTCGGTCAAACGGTCCCATTTTTAATTTTCAACGAATCAGCGGATCTTTCAAAATCTATAGTACTTATGATCTCGTTTTAATGACATTAGTGTGTGTGCAAAATTTCATATCAATATCCTTCATATCCTGGCGAGTTTATACATCAATTTGCATGAAATCTTCTTCGTCACTGTCCAGGTTTGTTTGTCGTCTTCGTACTGCCCTCGTCGGTCGTCACCAAGCCGTGGTCCCAGAGCGCCCCAAACTGCCCCCAGTGTGACTTGGCGGGCGGGGGCTGGGTCGGGGGCTGGTGGGAAAATGGGTCCAATGATTGGGGCCCGGTCTGTGCGGCAGGGATGAAAGGCGATCTCATAGATTTCCCGAATAAATGCGAACTCTTCCGATACAACTGCAAGAATCCTGACGACAGTAAGTAATACAATCATGTGTGGAAACTTCAAAAACTCTTTTTGAAGAAGCTTGATTTTTCAGTTATTAGAATCGAATTAACTGAGGATTATTAGTAGTACTCTCAGTCGAGAGGTCATGCTAGAACGTGTCTATTACCATCAATTATATTGTCATTTATCTCACCTTTGAACTAGTTATAGAACATAAAATACGGCTTGTTAACTTTAACCTTGTAGATTTCCTCGCAGATTGTAGCATAGGACGTTACAAAATTTGAACTTCGTCAGATAATTTTGAAGTGTCAAAACATTCGTTTTCAATTTAAAACAAATAGTGACATTTGGGTAAATTTCAGTCTGCAAACACTAGAGGTGGTCTTTATTGGTATAACATAAAAACAGGGCAGTACCAAATGAGTTAAAAGGAGTCGCTCACTAAATGAAACAATTTTGTCTTTAATAATATACAGTTCTAAATCATATTGAAACCATTTTTATGAATAATTCCTTGCCAAATCGTCATACAAATTTCCATTTTCTCTTCAAATATTCTGAAAGTGTGTCAATACTTCCAATGTCAAAGCAACAGACACTGTTATTCTGATTTATTTTTTACATAATGTTACAATATTGAGTTACAGATTTATTTTTGTCCATAGATCATATTTTGTCAAGCTTCGAATTTGAATAATTCACATGTGTGAATAAAAGAGAATCTATTCTTGTGCATTTCTCATACTTGAATGATTTTGTTTCTCTTAGTCTACACTCTTGTTACCGATGACACATGTGCATCACTGGGACATGAATGGGCAACAATGATGACAATGCCTCCTGACACAACAATGCCGCCCTCGAACACCGGTAGTGGCTCATCAAATACCCCAATGCCACTAACTCTAATGACAATGATGCCTTCAAAAACGACAATGATGCCTTCAAATTCAACAATGATGCCTTCAAAAACGACAATGATGCCTTCAAATTCAACAATGATGTCCTCAAAAACGACAATAATGCCTTCAAATATGACAATGGTGCCGTCAAATTCAACAATGATGTCCTCAAAAACGACAATAATGCCTTCAAATATGACAATGGTGCCGTCAAATTCAACATTGATGTCTTCAAAAACGACAATGATGCCTTCAAATTCAACAATGATGTCTTCAAAAACGACAATGATGCCTTCAAATTCAACAATGATGTCTTCAAAAACGACAATGATGCCGTCAAATATGACAATGGTGCCTTCAAATTCAACAATGATGTCCTCAAAAATGACAATAATGCCTTCAAATATGACAATGATGCCTTCAAATTCAACATTGATGTCTTCAAAAACGACAATGATGCCTTCAAATTCAACAATGATACCTTCAAATATGACAATGATGCCTTCAAACTCAACAATAATGTCTTCAAAAACGACAATAATGCCTTCAAATATGACAATGATGCCTTCAAATTCAACAATGATGTCTTCAAAAACGACAACAATGCAGTCAAATATGACAATGATGCCTTCAAATTCAACAATTATGTCCTCAAAAACTACAATAATGCCTTCAAACAAGACTGTGACACCTTCAATTACATCAACAATGTACTCAAACACAACAATGACTCCAACAATGCAGTCGTCAACACATGTTCCAACGTTGCCACAACCATCAGCTACAGGTAAGTTCTAAATGAAACGTTGCAACACTGTGCTTTGTGTGAAGAAAGTATAGATGTTTAGATCGCATCCCTCAGAAAATATATGTATTAAAAATTGTTCTTTCATGTACCTACCAACCCAGTGCGTTCTATACATTTTATGGTGTACCTAATGTTTTAAATTATATTTGCTACATGCAGTATATGGGTATAGGCTGTATAGGCAAAGATACTATGGAGTATTCAATTTCATAACATCTTTGGTATAGGTTTATCATAATGTTTTAACATTTTCTCATTTAATATGCAATATTATACAAGATTTAGACAAATTTCTACATAATTTATGTCATAACCCCTTTTTATGTCCCTTTTAAAGGGACTCAGTGGAAGAGTGTTTTGTACATTTATTTTTTGTGAAAATGAAAGAGGTGTTCAAACAAAAAGAACGAACAAAGTGATTAATATTTAGAGGGAAATAAGAGGGCATAATTATGAATTTGTACAAAAATAGCTGTAGACTCTAAAACATACCCGATAAGCTAAGACTTGTCTTGTTAGTTGTAGACGTGTCTTCACATCCTAATCTGGGGCTCATCAACGCGAACTGCGGTGTTGCGACTGCGAATGGACCTCTCTTGAATGGATACGAAGCCCAACTCTTTCAGTTCCCGTGGATGGTGCTCATCATCGTGGAGTGGGGTGAGTTGGAATATGTCAGATACTCATCTTGAAGTAGGCATAAAGTGTTGAATAGTAACATGATACAAAATAACATGTTAACTTTTTCGAGTTAAAGTAACTGTAACGTGTTACTTTGAAAATAAAGTATTTGTATTCCTAACATGTTACTTATTTTGAGTAATTTAACTGATTGTAACATGTTACAAATTTATTTTGTTTCCATAGAATATCCAAGTCGGTAAACACACAAAAAGACAATTTAAGGAGGATTTAAATCACTAAATATTTTGAAAATGCCTCTTGGAAGGCAATTTTGGTGTCTTTTTTAACTTCTTCATATTCATATTTATTTGTGTATTATTCATGACGTAATAGGTTCACAGATTTTTAAAAAGGAAAGTAACTGCTGACTTAAGCAAGTAACTGTAACTGTAACACTGTTAGAAATTTGGACAAGTAACTGTAACTGTAACACTGTTATATTTTAAAAGTATCTTTACCAACACTGGAAAATATTCAATCACTCCATTTACAGTTGCTCAGTTGGTGAAGCTCTCGCCCGGTAAGTGAGCGAATATTTGTTACCTTTTCACAAACATTCCAAATTGAAAAACTAATACAACCAAGGGTTGTGTGTAAAGTAATGGAAATTTGGGCATAACTATGCTGTTATTTGAAATATCGTTCAAATTACACCTGGTGATAGAGTTTTCCTTCCTCTATACAACAGTATGACTAAACATTCTCTGAGTTTCTGAGATTGCGAGATGTTAAACCCAACTCTACAAAAATATTCGGGAAAAACTCCCATGGGGCTGTCGTACCACTTCTTAGCCAAAACTTTCTTTGTGTAATCAAACCGTGTCCCCAAAGACTGCCCTTTCGGCTTAACCACAGACTTATAATTGCCTTCGGCATGGGAGCTATAACAAGTCTGTGGTTAAGCCGAAAGGTCGAAGTAAAATGATTGGGGTCAAACCAGCACCTCCACTACGAAGTTCATTACCGAAATTCAGCTTATAATCTCGTTTTTGTGTTGCACAATTTTGGAAGTTTTGTATTCAAGTTGCGATTTGACTGATATCAACAAATACAGTTATATTGAAGTATCATCATACACAATGACTCATGTCGCCATTACAAATATGATTGGATGAAGGCAGAATTACTGGTTTTTGAGCTTGAAACATTGAAATGAACTTCCGGCCTTCTACTTCTGAAGTACACCATTGATTCATGGAGACGATGATGTTTCAGCCAACACTGCAAGCACAAGCTGTGGAGGGACTTTGATCAACAACAAGTACATTGTGACGGCTGCGCATTGCGTCTCCGGTGCCAACTCAACCATTGCCGCGTAAGTAGGTCAGAAACTCAGTCGAAGATGAATGGTGCAATAAGATTTATAGCACAAAGTTTTTGAAGACGTTAATGTAATGAGAAGGGTAATGTTGGAAGGCAGAGCAATGTAGAGGTGTTGGTTGAAGATGAAATGTCCAGATCGTACACGCTGCTTGGAGTGTACGACTACTCGATGGACTGGCAATGCACGCTGCGCTGTCATGTGTGTTACTCATGTCCAGATCGTACGCGCTGCTTGGAGTGTACGACTACACGATGGACTAGCAATGCACGCCGCGCTGTCATGTGTGTTACTCATGTCCAGATCGTACGCGCTGCTTAGAGTATACGACTACACGATGGACTGGCAATGCACGCCGCGCTGTCATGTGTGTTACTCATGTCCAGATCGTACGCGCTGCTTGGAGTACGACTACACGATGGACTGGCAATGCACGCTGCGCTGTCATGTGTGTTACTATGTCCAGATCGTACGCGCTGCTTGGAGTGTACGACTACACGATGGACTGGCAATGCACGCCGCGCTGTCATGTGTGTTACTCATGTCCAGATCGTACACGCTGCTTGGAGTGTACGACTACACGATGGACTGGCAATGCACGCCGCGCTGTCATGTGTGTTACTCATGTCCAGATCGTACGCGCTGCTTGGAGTATACGACTACACGATGGACTGGCAATGCACGCCGCGCTGTCATGTGTGTTACTCATCTCTAGATCGTACGCGCTGCTTGGAGTGTACGACTACACGATGGACTGGCAATGCACGCCGCGCTGTCATGTGTGTTACTCATGTCCAGATCGTACGCGCTGCTTGGAGTGTACGACTACACGATGGACTGGCAATGCACGCCGCGCTGTCATGTGTGTTACTCATCTCTAGATCGTACGCGCTGCTTGGAGTGTACGACTACACGATGGACTGGCAATGCACGCCGCGCTGTCATGTGTGTTACTTATGTCCAGATCGTACGCGCTGCTTGGAGTGTACGACTACACGATGGACTGGCAATGCACGCCGCGCTGTCATGTGTGTTACTCATGTCCAGATCGTACGCGCTGCTTGGAGTGTACGACTACACGATGGACTGGCAATGCACGCCGCGCTGTCATGTGTGTTACTCATGTCCAGATCGTACGCGCTGCTTGGAGTGTACGACTACACGATGGACTGGCAATGCACGCCGCGTTGTCATGTGTGTTACTCATGTCCAGATCGTACGCGCTGCTTGGAGTACGACTACACGATGGACTGGCAATGCACGCTGCGCTGTCATGTGTGTTACTATGTCCAGATCGTACGCGCTGCTTGGAGTGTACGACTACACGATGGACTGGCAATGCACGCCGCGCTGTCATGTGTGTTACTCATGTCCAGATCGTACGCGCTGCTTGGAGTGTACGACTACACGATGGACTGGCAATGCACGCCGCGCTGTCATGTGTGTTACTCATGTCCAGATCGTACACGCTGCTTGGAGTGCACGACTACTCGATGGACTGGCAATGCACGCCGCGCTGTCATGTGTGTTACTCATGTCCAGATCGTACGCGCTGCTTGGAGTGTACGACTACACGATGGACTGGCAATGCACGCCGCGCTGTCATGTGTGTTACTCATGTCCAGATCGTACGCGCTGCTTGGAGTGTACGACTACACGATGGACTGGCAATGCACGCCGGACTCCCCGCGCTGTCAGAACCCCGCTCAAGTCGGCGCCATCAGCGACGTCCTCGTCCACCCCTACTTCGGCAGCACCACGGCGTACGGCGGGGACATAGCGCTGCTCATGCTCAACGCACCGGTCGTCTTCAATACAAGTAAAAACATATGAATTAAGCTGCTGCAAGCGCTAGCGATTTTGCCGATTGTCGCAGGCACTTTTTTGGATACGATTGGAAACAAAATGGGTTGACGAAATGATTTGAAATTTTTTAATCATGATTAGACAAAAGACAATCTTAGGGTTATCACTTCGTAGATTTTTAATTTTATGCTGCGTTAATTTGGTTAATTAGTAATAATTAGTTGATTTTTTGTGAAAAATTGTTTTTTTCTTGTCTCAATGGGTGCCGTATGAAATATAATTTTTAATATTTGTTAAGTGATAACCTTGAGTTTTTTTTTTTATCTAATCATGGTTAAAAATTGAGATCAATTGGTTAACGGCTTTGGTCTTCAATCGTAAAGGAGATTTCATATTTGAGCCATCTTGTTGAACAACCGGCACCTAAATAAAAATGCAAGAAGCAAAAATGAAAAAGTGCTACTAATATACAATCAGACTGATCATGTGAACATCCCATCAAAGTCACACCAACTTATGAAACAATTTTTTCTCTCAATTTGCTAAAACGGCCGAGCGCTAGTATCAACAAGCGCTTGTTCCTAATAGGAACATAAACGAGATTATAAAATTGTATTAGAACTTTAATAAAACTACGAAATGTAATGAGCACGTGATTCTTCTTGATCAATCATGGCGATTGTTAAAACTCTTGTCGATTAGCGTCAACAGTTCAGTCATAGATTAAATGAGTAGATAGAAGTTCATTAAATCTGTGGTTAGTCATCCTCATCTTTTGGCGTGGTGTCTAAACTCGACCATAAAAAAACACTCCGTGTAAAAAAACAGCCAAGTCTCTTCAACTAAAAAAAAAATTATGAAATCTAAAAATTCTGCACTGAAACGTAGTGATATCAAAAAATGAGCCAAGTCAAAACTTTATTTGAAAATTAAAAAATACTTGGCGCATCGTGTATATAAATAGCTTAGAAGTATAGGCTAGATATAAATACATATACTTATAGTACCTATACCTACAATGCCCTAAAAAAACGATGCGCCAAGTATTTTTTAATTTTCAAATAAAGTTTTGACTTGGCTCATTTTTTGATATCACTACGTTTCAGTGCAGAATTTTTAGATTTCATAATTTTTTTTTTAGTTGAAGAGACTTGGCTGTTTTTTTACACGGAGTGTTTTTTTATGGGGATATCACTTATTTTTTTAGTTTATTTACACAATTTGTAAAACTTATTAGGGCAACAATGGCTAATTCCTTTAAAAAAATACGCCTTTTCCGAATTAGTTACTAAAAAAATATTGTTTGGAGCTAAATTTAAACTTAAAGTGATATACCATGAAGAATTGCGAAAGCATCGTTCCAATAGGTCCAGTCGTTTTCGAGATATGGCATCACTTCCGGTTTTCAAAATGGCGGCTGAAAGCTCTTACACATTGTAGGTATTAATATGTATATAAATACTAATATTTCATTATAAGCCTTCTGAATATATAGTTGGTTTTTATATAAAGGGAAGTGAATTTAAGCAGATTTCGCTAAACTATGACGTCATTTCCGGTTTCAGTAATTAGAAAACTTTAATTTAACTATTGTTATTTCATAAAGAGGACCGTCTGAATCGATTGGCGCAAATTTCGTTCCGATCGGTTAAGCCGTTTTTGAGATATGACGTCACTTCCGGTTTCAAAATGGCGACTACCGGTTTGATTTATAAAAAGGCACCTCAGACGCCAAAAGTGCACATGTGGTAAAAATTTCAGATCGATCGGCTAAGCCGTTTAGGCTGTGGCGGTGATAGCGGTGTTTCCTGATATCATCAGATAGGTTTTAAAAGGGGTGTAATTTCACTGTTTTCACGGCCCTCTAGCACGCAAATGGCATAACCTATTGTTCCCAAATTTAGTATATGGAGTGGGGTGGGCCATAGCTCGAAATTAAGATATTTCACAACAATGTGAGATTTTCCAATTTTATGATCCAGTAGGCCGAAAATGCCATGTTGTTGCTTACAGTAAAAGTGTTTGGTCTGCTCCTCGGTTTATTAGGCATTTACGGTATGTTGAGTGACTGTGAGTGTACGGTACGACTTGGCTGGGTGGAGCGACCGCTCCACTAGATATTGTAATTAAGATATTGTACCTTAGCTAATCCTTAACTACAACATAGACACCGTCCACAGACACCGCCATTAGTTTAGATTTAAGAGTGACCGCCGTAGAAACTAACGTCTGCATCAAATTTTACCTAAATTTAATCATCCACTCGAAGCTCGATTTTTATTCTACTTTGGCGCAATTTTTGGATTTAGTTTTAATACCAATTTTTAGAGAACAATATAAAGAAAATAAAACTTAAAGTAAATACAAATAAAGAAAATATAACTTTATTCCTTGATATTTTTCCTAAATAGTGTTCCTAAATTTGTATTTGTTAAGGTTTCGCTATTTCTACAGTGGTCCCTATTAACACATGTTTGCAATGTAGATGCGTTGGCGCCGATTTGCCTGCCTGTTGGACTGACCGAGCAACTCCGGAACTTCGACGGACAAGGATTAACCCTGACAGGATGGGACATTTATCCCCAAGGTATGAGTCAGAAGAGTCATAACTTACATTATTAGTTCATTGTGTCAGGACACATGATATGTAGTCGTATGGAGAATATGGTACTATTTAACTATATATTAATACGAGTCACTCAAAAATATATATATATATACCTATTTTTTGAAATTACAGTTCAATCATTTGACAAGTCAAATGGACTAATGCTAGTTCAAAACAAAACATTTTTAAATAGCAAATTCTTACTTTAATAATGATTGTAATAATAACTTAGCCTCATTCATCGCGATGATAATTTTAAATTTCATCCTACATCTGCCACCATTTGAAAAATTGGATTTCCGAAAATAAATGTTGATGCGTTACTTCTTACTTTCATTTCTGTGTTGATTCTGTGTGTGAGTGAGTATTTCATGTTCTCTGACTCTTCAGTTGCACCTAACTCCGTCCTGGAGGCGGCCACCTTCACCGGCGTGTCCCCCACCGCGTGCAACGTGCTCGGCAGCAACGCCACGACGCCTGACGGCACGGCGATGTCAGTGGGCGCCAGCGAGGTGTGCGCGGCGCCCGGTAACGCCAGCATCTGTGCCGGCGACGGCGGCAATCCCCTCACGCACGTCGGCCTGCAAGGAGGTGCCATGGTGCTGTACGGACTGGGCTCGTATGCGCCGGCGTGTGGTGCCGGCAGCGCAGTGCCAGGGGTGTACACAAGGGTCGGGTACTACATGCAGTGGATACTGGATAATATCTCACAGTGAGCTGGAGACTGGTCAGCCCTGGGGTGGCAGAATGGGAGAAGGACTGGAGTCCATTTCAATGCTTTTCAGTTGAGCTGACAGCCATTATGTCTACCATCAGGCACGTAGGAAATAGTTTCTGCGACAACTCGGAATATAGCGTAGAATTTTATGTAGAATTTAACCATTTAAAAAGCGATTCAGAGGCTCTCAAATGCTCAAACTGAAGCAAACCATCCTCCAATTGTTGTCCCGCATGGCGTTGTTTTAGAATTTAAGCAATTTATAAATGATTCTGGGATGCTAAACTCATGTGAATGGAGGTCAGACTGCTAGTGTCAGACCCCCCTTCCTACTCGCCTGTGTACCTTCATCTTTTTATTTTTTTATGGACTTCTGTCATATTGAATGAGAATACTTACAGGCTGTACAGGTAAATACAGTGTACCTATCAGTGTACTTCAGTCAATCGGTAGAGCTTGAGTAGGAATATTCTCGTACCGTCTATAAGTAAGGTAAAGCATTTAATTGTCATATTATAGTCTTGTTGGAAATGAATAATGGAATATGCTATTGTATACTTATTGAACTTATCGTATGCTGCTGCATAAATTATGAAAGTAAGTTTAGAAGTAAGTTTGAAATGAAAGTTATGAATTATGAAAGTATTATATTAATATTATTATTATTATTAATATTATTAATATTAATATTAAATATTAATATTATTTATATTAATGACATCACAAGTAATATTCGTTCACCTGTTAAATTATTTGCAGATTATTGCGTTATGTATAGAAAAATTGAAGATGACATTGATGAGGAGATACTTCAGAGGGATTTAGAGACGTTGACAGCTTGGTTACAGTCTAATAAACTATCTTTAAACCTGAATAAATGTGAGACAGTTCATTTCTCTAGAAAAAGAAGAAAAAGGCAAGTCAATTACCATTTAAATAATGAAGTGGTTAAAACAGTTTGTGGGTATAAGTATTTGGGGGTATGGATGGATGAAAGATTGGACTGGAAGGATCAAATAAATAGAGTAATATGAAAGTCAGTAAGGAATCTCAATTTTGTTATGAGAAATCTCAATGATGCTGATAAGGGAGTAAAAATCAAGCCTATAAGACATTGGTTAGGCCCATAATAGAGTATGGAAGTACCGTTTGGGATCCCCATAAAAAGAATGAAATAGATTTATTGGAAAGGGTCCAGAGAATTGGTATCAGAAGAGTATCAAATGAAATGAAGAAATGGAAAGTAGTAAGGAACGAGAAAGGTGTTTTGGAAAAGTTGTGGATAAGTCCTTCGGAATTAATGAAAGATTTAAATTGGGAAACATTGCAGGACAGGCGGAAATCCTCACGCTTGTGTAATCTCCTTCGAATGGTTAAAAGTATTGGTGGATGGCAAGAGCTCGGATGTAAATTGGTTGGAAAGGAAAGAAATGGAAGGAAGAGGCATGGCAGACAGTTGAAAGAATGGAACGCAAAACGGAAGTAGGAATGAATGGAATCATGCAAAGAACGATTAGGGATATGGAATGGGTTGGACAGTGTTGTGGTTGAGGTAGGGCTTGAGAAGGATTGTACGATGAAAAGGTTTAGGAATGTTTTAAGATCTATTGATGAACATTAGTTTTTAAGTATACCTTACATAACCTATAATTATTTATTCAAATTCTATATTTCCTTACCTTTAATTAAATTTTATATATCCTTGTATATTTAGGTATTGTACTATATTTACTGTCATATTCCATTTGTTAATTAGTGTTAAGTTTATATTATGTATTCCTTGCCACCTGTAACTGTACTATTTGCAAGATGTAATAAATAAATTGAATTGAATTGAAGTAAGTTTGTAAAATGTTATAAATTGAAATCTAATTGGCATGTTACGTTACAACTGTGTAATTTTCGTAAAGTTGTAAAAATGTAATAAATTGAAATATAATTAGCATGTAACGTTATGGAGTCAGTAGACCTTAATTTTTTCCCAAAATTATTCGTGAACATTTCCTATTCTGAGTAAATTCCTTTGATTGATAATCAGCTGCATAGTCAAGGAAATTAGATGGTTAAACTCTATCTCTCTCTGCTCCATATAAAAACATGTTTATGTTATGGGTCAGAGAGAGGCAGAGTATGGACCATCTAGTTTCCCTGACTGTACCTCTGGGATAGAAGAGTGAATGCAATGATGCAATGATGAGACAAACTTAAAAACCAGTAGGTAATTCAAAGTTCATCCAAACATGATTGTATTGGTGGCATGAGTCATTGTGTAAGAGAATACTTATATATAATTATAATCTTTATTTAATAAAAAGACTCTGCTTCAGAAATAAGGTTGCTAAAAAGCACAGAATAATAATCATATAATCCATATAATCGAAACTAATTATATTTGATACAAAGTGAACTAAAACTACCAACTAAACCAGTGGTACTCAACCTTTTTGACTTGCGGGCCAATAATACGAATTTGCTTTTGTTCGGGCCGCATTTTTTTAAAAAGTACAATAATTCTCAGGTGGGTTCATTTCAGGCGCGTAGGAACTACTCTTATCACGGGGGGGGGGGGGGATTGCGACACTAGAAGGGGTCTGAGGGCGAAACCCCCAGAATTTACATTTCATCGCTTACTGTTATAACTTTGCTCCTACTATGTGGTCAGCATTTTGTCGGGCACGAAAACGCTCCGTGTGAGCGAAGGACGAGCGACGGAGCGTTTCCGTGCCCGACAAATGCTGACCACATAGTAGGAGCAAAGTTATGACAGTAAGCGATGAAAATGTTGATAAAGGTCATATATGTCACATCTGGCTTGCTATTTCGATATTCATAACCGTTTTCCAAAATGGCAATTTATTTTTTTGTATATCGCTCTAATACAGTTCTTAACCGACCTTTGGCGGGGAAAAAAATATGACCGCCCTTAATTATTTACATTTCGTGTTGTGACGAAAAATCCCTTACACACTTATATCATCATGCTATTGTGTTTTTCAACCAATACGTTCATACAGTGTGTTTTCATGGTTCCTACAAATAATTGATAGCATGTGTTGCCACTAGAGCTGATGTTTCTTAGTAGAAGACTTTCAGTTCTGGCAGGATGTGGGCTGAAGGAAGAAGTGAGGATATTAAACTCTTCAGCAAGTACATCCGAGTTCTCCACTATTTAGGTAAGACATTTATCTAACAATAAACTCCTTGCGGTTGATGGTTTTTTAAGCGTACGTAGAGAGGTTTAACTCTGTACTCTTTCCACACATTCTCAGTCATTTCTTTAGTTCCATAACATCAACACAAGTCTAGTTTTATTTAAATCCTTAGATTATTTGAAAAGTTAGAGGAAAATGTTTTTATAATTATTATACGTTTTTATGGATAAACTGATAGAGAAACGATGGTCTAAACGAACCGCTTTTCCGATGAAATTATAATTTTGCATTGTCATTTGTACCAACATTATAGGAGTTTTAAACAATGTTCAAACAAATCTAATATGCAGTTTATAATATAATATTCTAATATGTATATGTTGTTATGAGTAAAGCTGAACTTCAATTAGAAATATACAATTTGTTTATGGGATTCGATGAGCGGAAAGTGAACTGGTCCACTTTGATCACAGTTATTAGATGCCAGGGGCCATATTCCTAAAAAAAAAGTGAGAGTGAGTATGAGAAAAAATAGTGAGAAAATTGTTATCAACCAATAGGAATCCAGCAGGCTTAGATTCCATTGGCTGATACCAATTTTCTCACTATTTTTTCTCATACTCACTCTCACTTTTTTCAGGAATAGTGCTCCAGGACTTACAGAGTATTTTATTAACGTGAACTGAAGGATCAATACAGACATTTTGATAAGGAGTTTTAAGTACAATGATTTGATCTAGTGGAGCGGTCGCTCCACGCCAGCCAAGTCGTACGGCGCGCGCACACACTCATTTAAAAAGGCTGGAGCAAACCCACTTTTACTGTAAGCATCAAAGTGGCATTTTCGGCCTACTGGATCTTAAAATTGGAAAATCTCACATTGTTGCGATATATCTTAATTTCGAGCTATGGCCCACCCTACAACATATACCAAATTTGGGAACAATAGGTCACGCCCTTTGCGCGCTAGAGGGCCGTGAAAACAGTGTTTTAGGGCGGTTTTCATAATAATAATAATAATAATAATAATCTCAGTAGTAGTAGTAGTAGTAGTAGTAGTCTCCTGGAATTTAAATCCGGTAAACAGGCCACAGCCTAAACGGCTGAACCGATTGATCCCACACTTTTACCACGTGTGCACTTTTGGCGTCTGATTTAACCTTCACCCCATAAATTTTTTGTGCCGCCATTTTGAAACCGGAAGTGACGTCATATCTCGTCAACGGCTGGACCGATTGGAACGAAAATTGCGCCAAACGATCCAGACGGTCATCTTTATGCATGATAAGTAGCAAAAGACTAAACATTATGTTAAAGAAACCGGAAATGACGTAATGAAATTTGAAAATCATCGATTGGCTTTTTGGCAACAAAGGTTGATCCGATTATTTTGATATTTATGTAACGTATGTACTTTTGACGTCTCATGTGACTTGTTATAAAACCAACCGAGAGCCGCCATTTTGAAACCGGAAGTGACATCATATCTCAATAACGGCTAAATAGATTTCAACGAAACCAGCGCAAAACAATTGAGACGGTCAACTTTATGTATTATCATCAATAATATTTGCAGTTTCTTATACCTAAACCGGAAATGACGTCACACATTTTAATAATCTCACAAATTTTTATTTTGATGCAATAAATATACTATTTGAGACAGCTTATAAAATTGTAATCATGTTTCAAATATACTTCAAGGGGTCAGAGATTTCAGCCGCCATTTTTAAACCGGAAGTAACGTCATATCTCAAAAACTGGTAGACAAATCGGTATGAAACTAGCGCCACACGATTCGGAAGGCCATCTCTATGGAATATGAACAGTACAAATAGAATTTTCCTATTTATGAGACCGGAAATGACGTCATTCAAATGTATAAATTATTATAATTCCCTCCTATACAATAAATACATATTCAGAAAGCTTAAAATGATACACATCATTTATAGAAATAAATTCTATGTGGCATTGCAGAAAGTTCAGCAGCCATTTTGAAAACCGAAGTGTTTCCATATCTCGGAACTGGGTTGACTGATTGGAATGAAACCTTTGCTATTCTTCGTGAAAGATCATTTAAAGCAATTATTTAGGACCATACGCTGCTATTCATTAGTGGTAACGAAATTGTAAAGGGTGATGATTTTTTAAAAGAATTTAGTAATTGTTCATTTTATATGTGTCACAAGTTGTTATAGAATAAACTAAAAAAAGGAGTGATATCCCCATAAAAAACACTTCGTGTAAAAATACCAGCCAAGTCTCTACTAAAAAAAAATATATGAAATCTAAAAATTCTGCACTGAAAAGTAATGATATCAAAAAATTTGCCAAGTCAAAACTTTATTTGAAAATCAAAAAATACTTGGCGCATCGATTTTTTAGGGCATTTTAGGTCTACTATATGTTTGTATATTTTATGTATATTTTATATCTGGCCTATACTTCTAAGCTATTAATATACACGATGCGCCAAGTATTTTTTGATTTTCAAATAAAGTTTTGACTTGGCAAATTTTTTGATATCATTACTTTTCAGTGCAGAATTTTTAGATTTCATATATTTTTTTTTAGTAGAGACTTGGCTGGTATTTTTACACGAAGTGTTTTTTATGGGGATTCAATATACTATACCAAGAATATCGGTACTTTAATATTCATTCTATGAATAACAAATGTGAGGATTTACATGAACGAAGCTGAAGTGTGGACAAGAATTGTTGAACAAATCGTCTTACTATTATACTTCCCCATGAGCTAAGCTGTTCATGTTTGTCCTGTTCTTAGAAATAGTATATTTTGTTTCAATGTAAGAACGTTGTCCCTTTTTTTCACCTTACATCTTATTTATAATTTAGGTGTTGTGCTCTAGAGTAGTGTCCTCTATGGAGTTGCAAGATTCCAAATTAACTAATAACCCTCAATGTATAAATCTAAGATAAATCATATTTTATAACTAAAACTAATCTGGTTCACACAGCATACCGTTAAAATTCTAAATTAAACAAAGGCTATAGATTTACCAAACACATTTTCACTAAATTGCATTTAGACACAATCCAAAACAATTTTGTTCTATTCCGAGTAGGCCAAAATGAACATCAATATTTCAGAATATATTTGTTTACCAAGATGCGATTTCCGCGATCAAATTAATTTCGAGAAATATTGGACTTTTGCCCTTTCTTCAATAAGAATAAAGATGGCAATGGCAAGATTATGGCAATGGCAAGATCATGGCATGGCAAGTTCATGGCAAGAGCAATATCTTCCAGGTCTGTGGTCGACTTCTTCTGGCAAAGGATGTTTCTGGTATCTCATCCCACGACTCATAACAATCTACATCCTCTTCGAAGTCCTCGTCATCAGATTCACTTACATCCTTTTCTCCTGGAATGCAATGTCTGCCGATGAACTTTGCGTTCAAATGGCAAGTGCATTTTGTGCACCATTGATACTAACAGTCATCGTGAACCATATGATGAACAGGCATCGTGCGGTCGAGTTGGTGATTCTGATGCAGAAGACGAATCACCAAGGAATTATACAAGGCAAATATCAACTAGATCTGATTGCCAAAGTGAAGAAATTCACTGACAGAATTTCCTGGATCCCGTGGATCGTCATAGTTGCATCTGGATGTATTAATAGCGTAACTGCACTGGATTTGATCGATAAGAAAGAAACATTATTTGGGTAATGTATGCTTGGATAATAATTTCTTGTTATGCCGCGTATTTTGTGTTTCTTACCAAGAGGGCTATTGTTCAGGTGCGGTCTGCTTCAAAATAGATAAAAGAACGGTAGCATAAAAAGTGACACATCGAATTGGTTGGTTTGTTAGTCCGTCTGATGTTTGCATAATTGCTATAATACGCTTATTGGTAAGATTTCCGTGATATCTCGCAGAGCAGTTTAATTATTTTTGTTGCGTTCAAACGGCCCACCATCTTTATCTTGAATATCTGAAAACAAATTTCTTTGATTTGTCACTTAATCGGCTTATAAATATATATTTTCGGACGAATTTTTTAATTATGTACTACGTGTTAAACGGTGCTGGGAGTACAAACGAACCAATAAACGAGATTATAACCTATTCAACGAAATACCATTTTCGATCCACACAAAGAGACGAATTTCTCAAGTCGAATTTCGAAATACCCATTTCTAAAGAGATTTTTCTATAACACGAACAGTCTTTCAAAAATTGAAGAGTAACTCAAAACTCACTAGACGAAATAGTCCATCAACTGGAATGCATCTGACATCTGGACTTTTAGGTACCAATTGATAGCACGGTACTAACTAGCACCCTTTGCAGGTGCTACCTATTCTCATAACCCGCAGTAGCACCGACCTTTAACTCAGCACCATCGTAGAACCAATGTTTGGCGGTATTAGGTAAGGGTCCTTGTATCAGTTTTCGTAATACACATAGAATGTGAAAATGTTGGAATTTTATGTTCGTGTTACAAAAATTAAACAGTCATTTTGCAGAACCACGCGCGGATCCTGTTACCCTCTTTTTTGTTACGGCGTTACAGGACTAGTAGTCCTACTGCCGCCTCACCAACTCTACTCCTTTGACGCTGCGCCATTATAGGAGGTGAAGTTGGTTGAGGATTCGTAACTTTGGGATGTTTAGCGATTGAGTAGTTAGCTTCCTGCGCTCTGCTGATTTTAACGTCCCATCCCAAGGACGGTGTAACGCCGTCGAGAGACTGATATCAGGTGGAGGGGTGTCGTTACACTAACTCCCAACCACCCCAGTCTCTCTGGCCCAACGGCAGCAACTGGCAGGACAGAGTTGAATGGTCACCCATCCAACCGCTGACCGCGCTCAATGTTGCTTAACCTCGGTGATCTAACGAGAACCGAGGTATCCGTTAGACCAGCCGTTGTGGTCACTCTCTTAATGAGTGTTAACTCTTACAGTGGATATTACCCGTACAACGTGCGAGCCGCACCATACCTTCACCTGACAGTCATCGTGCAAACATTCATCGGTACCGTTTTCTTACCGTCATCTCTGGCGATTGGACTTTTCTACATCTCACTGATGTTGAGAACCGAGGTTCTGTTTCGCATACTGAATCTCAATCTACGCAACATAAGAGCTCATTGCGTCGCTGCTCTGCGCAATGCGTCACTCTTGAGAGACGGAGAAGGAAAGGGTAACTACGTCAGGCCCAAATGGGTTACCAAGATGGCGGCTCAGTTTTAGTGCTATTTACTGATCTAAAATGTTTCTCCTTGCTTTAACTCAGATTCAGATTCAGATTCAGATTCTTTATTTGTCAATTGACCATATACAATGATATATGACATCGTCAAAGATACAATATATTTTACATATACCCGATAAAAACAGGGAACACAAGAAATCAAATAATGTTATATTAATTCTTAACAAAATACCATATTAAGCCTTATACACTAAATATGATCATTTTGATCAAATGTCAAAAACTCATCAGTGGAATAAAAACAATTTTTAATAAGAAACATTTTTAAATTATATTTAAAAATATGTAACCTATCGTAATCAATTTTACTCTTTAAATTTACACTTAACTTATTATAAAACATAACACCAACAGATAAAGGACACTGTTTATTATATTTTGAATTAACTACTGATGTTCTTAGGTCCTTATTATTTCTAGTAAAATGCGAATGAACTTCATTGCCCTCAATTGTCAAATGCTTATTTTCAATAACGTACATAATAACATAAAAAATATAGATACAAGGCAGAGTCATAATATTAAACCGTTTAAATAATGGTCTACAAGAGTCCTTATAAAACACACCTGCTGTACAAGGGTCATATTTAGCGTCTGCCAAATATCTAATAGATCTCTTTTGTAGAATGAATAGTCTCTTAATACGAGATGAATGTCCCCATAATATAACTCCATAAGTTAGCCTGGAATGAATATAAGAATAATAAATTAATTTTGCGGTAGTGAAATTACTAATACTCAAAATTCGTTTAATGAGGAAACACCCGGACGCAATTTTACTCCCAACATCTTTAATGTGTTCTTCCCAATTCAATTTATTATCCAATGTGATACCCAGATATTTTGTAGAACTCTTTGTAACTAAACTTTTATTATATAAATAAATCAAAGGACAAGTCAGATCATGGGTACTTCTATTAGGTTGAAATTCCAATAGAACCGTTTTAGACATATTTAAACACAAGTTATTACTTTCAACCCAGGATGCAAGATGTTCCACCGCTAATGTATTATTACGACTAGAAACAGAAGCATTACCATGGGACGAACATTCCATCTCATTACTTAAAAAATGAGAAGTATCATCCGCAAACAACGTCAAACTACCATTCGTAACGAAATGTGGCAAATCATCTGTAAATAATATGAATAATAACGGGGCAATCGTAGACCCTTGTGGCACACCAATATTTACAGTAACTTCATCTGAATAATGAATGCCACTTGAGTTTATTAATCTAACGACCTGCTTTCTGTCTGTAAGATAGGACTTAATCCACTTATTTGGAACGCCAATAATTCCGAAATATTGTAACTTATATAATAATTTTGCATGATTGACCATATCAAACGCTTTAGAAAAGTCATAAAAAATGCCAATAGACGATTTCTTATTATTAAGTGAAACAAGAACATTGTTAATAAAACTCATAATTGCTGTAACGGTTGATTTACCTCTACGGAATCCATGCTAACTATTAGTCAAAAGTGTGTTATTTTCTAAAAAATTTATGAGTTGGTCACAAAAAGCTTTTTCAAATATCTTAGAGAAAACGGAAAGTAACGCTAAAGGTCTGTAATTATCGACTAACTCCTTGTTTCCTTTCTTAAACAGAGGGCTGATTATAGCCTTTTTTAGTTTTTCAGGAAAAACACCTGTTGAAAATGACTCATTTATTACAAAAATCAAAGGATCAGCCAAATAAAATGCAACATGTTTTATAATATTACATGGGATTTCATCAAAACCAGCAGATGCTTTTACCGTAACTTTATCAATTATATCATAGTACCCTTTTTTGCTCAACGTAGACATTTTGAACTCTTTACTGAAAGGTGTCTTGTTTCTATCAAATTTACCAATATTGTTATCAGTATATTGTTTCTCACAATTTTCCAATACATTAGTAGCAGCATTTTTAAAATAGATGTTAAAAAAGTTAGTTACTTCATTTACATGTTCGAATGTGATTCCATCACACACAAGTTTAACATTATCGTTTCTTTTGGCATCAAAATTTTCATTATTACTATTGTTTTTTATAAAATTCCAAGCTGCTTTTACTTTGTTACTAGAAGAATTTATTATGTCAACATTCATCTGTTTTTTACTCGTTTGTATTGCTTTCTTATATTTCCGC
The DNA here is from genome assembly GCA_934045905.1 of Leuctra nigra. Lineage (NCBI taxonomy): Eukaryota > Metazoa > Arthropoda > Insecta > Plecoptera > Leuctridae > Leuctra > Leuctra nigra. Next base: position 17,385,397 of record OW203771.1, read on the forward strand.
TTCAATTTTTGATAATTTAGTTTATTCAAAGAATTGTTATTCATTTTAGAAATAATATATACATTTTTTACCTACTCTGACATTCTCTTTAATTCCTTCGTAAACCATACATTCACTTTTTGTCCATTCTTTTTTATCTTGATTCTTTTCAATGGAAAAGCTCGATTAAATTTCTCATTGAACAAAGTCATAAACTCATTAAACATATCATCAACAGTGTCCTTTACATAGACATTGTCCCAATTGGTGTTACTTAATAACAGAGTAAAATTCTCAATTTGACACTTTTTAAAAGTTCTCTTATTTATAAACACTGGTTTAACATATTCATTAGTACACTTAATCTTAAGAAATTGAACACAATGATCTGATAAATCAGCATCCATTGACATACCAGAAGCTTTCTCACAATTTGTGAATATGTTATCAATGCAGGAACTGGTTACACTTGTAACCCTTGTAGGTTCTTTTATCATCATTTTTAGTCCATTTGAATCAAATATATCCATAATTGCAATCGCTCTATTATCATCTGAAGCAAAGTTTACATTAAAGTCACCGGATACTATAATTTTCTTATTAGAATTACATAATGAATGAAGCAACAATTTAAGTTTGTCAATAAACATTTGAAAATCACCATTTGGTGACCTATAAATGCAAACAATGATAATATTACCATGAGATGTTTGAACACTTACTGCTGTACTTTCAAATGCTTTTTCAACATTTATGTTTGGATCAAGTAAAAACTGTTTATATTGTAAGTTGGACTGAGTATAAATTAAAACGCCGCCACATTTATTAATAGATCTGCAATAAGAATTGGCAAGGTGATATCTTGGTAAAACAATATTATTGATATCCTCTCGTAGTTGTAACGTTTATAAACTGCTAATATATCTAAATAATTACTTATCAATTCGTAGAACATGTTAAATGTGGTCACAAGTTGCTAGAATGTTGACTTCGACAGCTGATGAGCCTGAGTATGAATTTACTTTGTATTATGGGCATTTTGGAGTTTTACCCAGCATCGAGTTATTTTTAAATGATTACCCGAACATTGTTTCAGCCAGGGAAGTGATAATTTCTTTCATCTGAAGCACTACGAAGTAACAATCTAATATTTAAGTCGTTTCTAATAGGTAACCCATTTCGGCCTAAAGTCAGAAGGAAATACGTCGACAGAACCCGAGACGAGAGATCAAGTTCAACTCAGTCATGACGTCTCTGATGAAACAAGTGAACAAGTTGCAAGCGTTGAGATCAGTGAGAATGTTGATGACAGTGATGAAACTGTCGATGAGGGCTCACCCTTTGGAGAGCCGTGTTCGATCCCCGGGGCATATTCACCGTGTAGTGACAACGGAGTGATGCGACGCCGTGTGGATACTGACAATGTCAAGGTCACTGGAAGCAGAGATGCGCATGCGTTGTATGTCGAGATGGAGTTGCGTCTTAAGAACTGCGTCAAGATGCAAAAAGATCTGTTGAGGTAAGCGTTGATTGAGCGAGCGTCACCACGGTACTCACTCTTATGGCACTTTCTCTGTGTGTTTTTTTTTTTTTTTTTTTTTGCCTGCACTGCCCAGGTCAAACCGCACAACCAATCGATCTGAAATTTTGTACACATACTAACGTAATCTATGCGATCCCTGGGATTTTTTCTGAACGAGATCCTGTGATTGGTTCAAATTTTATAAAAATTATCTTTCGATTGGTTGGTTCGATCAATTTGAAATTTAGCAAAGTCATTGCAACCAACATTGTACCCAACCAAAAAAAAATTCAGCCAAATCCTCCAATTGGTTCAAATTTGAAACCATTTTTCCTGTGATTTTTGAAATTTAAACTGGAACCGATTGACCGACCAACTAAAAACTTCGCATGGTCATTGGTACCAACATTTAAGGTATTTTTGCCAATTTTCACTCTAATCTGTCGTTATTTTTAAAAGTTTTTGTCATTTTAGGGACATTTTGCGTGTTGGCTGTCAAATTCACGGCGACTTCGAATCTACAGTTCAAGGCAAGGTAGTTAGAGCAGAAAGTTTTAAACGATATGAAACTAATAATGACCGTTCAACAGATTGATCTGATATTGTGTACACACACTACATATCATATCATATGGGTGGTCCCAGGTATATTTTTTGAACGAGATCCTGTGATTTTTGAAAATTAACAAGGAACCGTTCAATCATAAAGGTTTAATCGATCAACTTAAAACTTAGCAAGGATTGGCGCCAATATTTTTGGAGATTTTGGAGATTTTTAAACAAGTCTGTGACGAAACTAAAGAATTGTTGGCTTTTAATGACATTCGATAGACATAATTTCGGTTCGAGGTGTTGCGTGTATCCGTGCTCGCTCATCAACGCGTTACACAGAGCGTTTTCCTAGTACTGTACAAATGCGTCTTGCATTAGGTCCACCTCTTTCTTTGACACCATCGTCCTTCTCTATCTCTGTTCATGGATCTAGTGGAGCGGTCGCTCCACGCCAGCCAAGTCGTACGGCGCGCGCACACTCTCATATAAAGGCTGGAGCAAACCCACTTTTACTGTTAGCATCAGAGTGGCATTTTCGGCCTACTGGATCTTAAAATTGGGAAATCTCACATTGTTGCGAAATATCTTAATTTTGAGCTATGGCCCACTCTACAACATATACCTAATTTGGGAAAAATTGGTTACGCCCTTTGCGAGCTAGAAGGCCGTGAAAACAGTGTTTTAGGGCGGTTTTAATCAGTAATAATCATAGTAGTAGTAGTTGAGCGTGCGTAGCGAGCGTCACCACGGTACTCTTATGGCACTTTCTCTGTGTGTTTGTTTTTGTTTTTTTTTGTTTTTTTGTTTTTTTGTTTTTTTGTTTTTTTGCCTGCACTGCCCAGGTCAAACCTCACAACCAATCGATCTGAAATTTTGCACACATACTCACGTAATCTGTGCGGTCTCTTTGATCGTTTTTGAACGGGATCCTGTGATTGGTTCAAATTTTAAAAAAATTATCTTTTGATTGGTTGCTTTGATCAATTTGAAATTTAGCAAAAACATTACAACCAACATTGTACCCAATCATAAAAAGTTTCAGCCAAATCCTCCTATTGGTTCAAATTTAAAACCATTTTTCATGTGATTTTTGACATTTAAACTAGAACAGATTGACCGATCAATTTAAAACTTCGCGTGGTCATTGGTACCAACATTTTTGGTATTTTTGCCAATTTTCAGTCTAATCTGTCGTTATTTTCAAAAGTTTTGTCATTTATAGGTCATTTTATTCCGTAATCTTGAAAAATGTATACTAAATTGTCATCCCTGCCTTCTTTAAGCTTCTGTTCCAAGGCAAGGCCTGTAGAGCAGCCAAGCTATCCACAATGTACAGTAAAATGAAAGCATTTTTGAGCTAGCGCATAAAATCGGATGCCGTACAAAGGACAAATCCTCTAATTGGTTTAAGTTTAAATAATATCTTCTGATTGGTCGACAATCAAAATGTTCACATTAAGTTCAAATTTTGCATGGTGATCAAGACCAACTTAATATTAAATTTTACATATTGTTAGCCCAATCAGTCAAGTATTTATTGTAATTTTACGAGTTAACTGGAGAAGGTATGTAGGTAAGACATCACGACACAATGGATCTGTTATTCATCCAGAGTATTATGGAGATTGAAAAATTGCAGAGAAAATCGTCTTGTGTCGTGTCGTGCATCGTTACAATGGGGATGTTGCATGTTTTGTGCTCGCTCATCAACGCGTTACACTGAGCGTTTTCCTAGTAGTAGTAGTAGTCTCCTGGAATTCAAATCCGGTAAACAGGCCACAGCCTAAACGGCTAAACCGATTTATCTCACATTTTTACCACGTGTGCACTTTTGGCGTCTGATTTGCCCTCGCCCCCATGATTTTTTTTGTACCGCCAATTTGATACCGGAAGTGACATCATATCTCGACAACGGCTAAACCGATTGGAACGAAAATAGCGCCAAACGATTCGGACGGTCAACTTTATAGATTATCAATAGAAACAGACTAAAATTTATGATAACGAAACTGGAAATGACGTCATGAAATTTGAAATACATCGCTTGTCATTTCGGCAACAAATTTGATCCGATTATTTTGATATTTATAAAACGTATGAACTTTTGATATCTCATTTGACTTGTTATAAAACCAACCGGAAGCCGCCATTTTAAAACCGAAAATAACATCATATCTCAATAACGGATAAATAGATTTGAACGAAACCAGCGTTAAACAATTTAGACGGTCAACTTTATATATTATCATCAATAATATTTGCAGTTTCGCATACCGAAACCGGAAATGACATCACTCATTTTAAAAATCTCACAAATTTGAAATTTACATTCTGATGCAATAAATATACTATTTGAGACAGCTTATAATAAAATGTAATCATATTAAAATTACAATTCAAGGGGTCAGTGATTTCAGCAGCCATTTTGAAACCGGAATAAACACCATATCTCGAAAACTGGTTGCCAGATCGGTATGAAACTAGCGCCAAACGATTCGGAAGGCCATCTCTATGGAATAGGAACAGTCAAACTAGAATTTTCCTATTTATGAGGTGGAAATGATGTCATTAAAATTTATAAATTATTATAATCCCCTCCTATACAATAAATACATAATATTTAGAAAGCTTTAAATGATACACATAATTTATTTATAGTTATAAATTCTATGTGGCAGTGCAGAAAGTTCAGAAGCCATTTTGAACACCGAAGTGTTGCCATATCTCGGAACTGGGTTGACCGATTGGAATGAAACCTTTGCTATTCTTCATGAGAATAACCAAATTGTAAAGGGTAATAATAATTTAAAAGGATTTAGTAATTGTTCATTCGATTGTCACAAGTTGTAAGAATAAACTAAAAAAAGGAGTGATATCCCCATAAAAAACACTCCGTGTAAAAATAACAGCCAAGTCTCTTCAACTAAAAAAATGTGAAATCTAAAAATTCCGCAATGAAAAGTAGTGATATCAAAAAAAGCCAAGTCAAAACTTTATTTGAAAATCAAAAAATACTTGGCGCATCGTTTTTTTTAGGGCATTATAGGTATACCATGTATATGTATATTTGATGTATATTTTATTATTGGCCTATACTTCCAAGCTATTTATATACACGATGCGCCAAGTATTTTTTGATTTTCAAATAAAGTTTTGACTAGGTTTTTTTTGATATCACTACTTTTCAGTGCAGAATTTTTAGATTTCACATTTTTTTTTAGTTGAAGAGACTTGGCTGTTATTTTTACACGGAGTGTTTTTTATGGGGATTTAAATAATACAAGAAATATAAAGAAAACATTTATAAAAAATAGTTTTATCATAGAAATAAATTCCAATTAACTTCAATACTCTTGGAATTTGTTCCATATTTCGTCTTGAATAACTGAACAATGACAGTGTAAAGAGTGAACCATGTTTTAATCAAATGATCACAAAGTAAAAACACTTTTACAGATTCTGCGCTGAGATGAAGGTCATCATGTCAACATCCATCATGGCTTTTGTCACATTCTGTTTGATTCCAAATGTCATCGCGATCGTTTACCTGACATTGGTGAGTAAACAAGAAATCCTTAGAGATCAGGACCAATAACCACGGCTCATGGAATTTTTACCAATTGGCTTAAAAGATTGGATAAAAAAAAGTTTCTTACAGTTTAAATTATCAGAATTAAAGTGATGAATGTTCATTTAGCAACAGAATAATGTCCCAAATCAATAAACAATGTTTCTATATTTAGTGTGCCCACTACTAACAGAAAAATAAGTTATAAGTAATACTCTACACTCTCTCATTAAATCAAAATACATAAACAAAAATTAACAGATTCAGCCCTTAAAATTAATGAAAAATGGCAATGAAATTTCGATAATATATTTAGTGAACAATTTTCAGTGCAATTAACGTAATGATATTATACATCTAAGACATTAGACATTTTATGACATTCTATACTATTTTACCAAACAAACACGGTTTTGATTGTTTTAATTGATCATAACATTTAATTTTGAACTTACACTACCCTTTATTAGTTTTCTGCTTTTACAAGAGACTTGTCTGTTCCTGTCTCAAAGAATGGTACTTAATATCTAGTTTGAGATTTCCTGAGAGATTGATGTTTTGCAGGCGCCGGTCAACAAGTTGACCAGTGTGATCGTCATCGCCTTCGGTACAGCATCATGTTTCCTGTTCGCTTTGTGCTGGCTAGCGGACCAAATCACTGAGCAGGTATTGTGATGCAGTGGCGCCGACTACGTGGGTGCTCTGGGGCTCGACGACCCCTTAGAAATGCACCCATAGCACCCATCGAAAACGAATCATTTTAAGATATCATCAAATAAAATTTGGTAAAAAAAAATTGGTAAATTTGTTAAAAAAAAACAAGATTATTATATATAACGCAGTAGTGAGGAGTCTTCTCACTTATGGGTCCGAAGCATGGGAGTTGACAAAGAGGAACAAAGAAAGGCATCTTGCAACGGAGATGGATTTTCTGCGGAGGAGCTGTGGAGATCACGGCTACAGCACATACGTAATGAGGAAATTAGAGAAAGGATGGAGAAGAAGGACACGGTGGTACAAGAGATTGAAGAACGAAGGTTAAAGTGGTACGGGCGCATGAGAAGGATGGACGCGAACAGGTGGCCACAGAGGATGTGGGAGTGGGTGCCACCTGGACGGCGGTTTAGAGGGCGTCCGGCCAAGGAATGGCACTCCGAGGTTAAGGAGGCTATGGAAAGTCATCAACTGGAAGAGGACGAATGGAGGGACAAGGATTCCTGGCGTCTAGGATGCGAGACACGGCCACGGCTGTAATTCACTCGCAATATATGGAGTGTTGGCGAAACATCGGCGATTAAACTATATTACGTGGCAATACCGTACAATGTATTATTTGAAAAATAGAGGCGACGAAACCATACATGAACACGTAATATAGTTAAATCGCCGATGTTTCGCCAACACTCCATATATTGCGAGTGAATTACAGCCGTGGCCGTGTCTCGCATCCTAGACGCCAGGAATCCTTGTCCCTCCTTTGTCTATATATATATATATATATATATATATTTGAAATATGGTTTTTACTGATTCCCTCAGTTATATATACCCATAAAAAACACTCCGTGTAAAAATACCAGCCAAGTCTCTTCAACTAAAAAAAAAATAGAAGAAATCTAAAAATTCAGCACTGAAAAGTAGTGATATCAAAAAAAGGCCAAGTCAAAACTTTTAAAAATTACTTGGCGCATCGTGCATATAAATAGTATAGAAGTAGGTCGGTAATCAAATATACTCATCTATACATAAAATATATCTATAATCCCATAGAAAAACGATGCGCCAAGTAATTTTTAAAAGTTTTGACTTGGCCTTTTTTTGATATCACTACTTTTCAGTGCTGAATTTTTAGATTTCTTCTATTTTTTTTTTAGTTGAAGAGACTTGGCTGGTATTTTTACACGGAGTGTTTTTTATGGGATATCATTCCTTTTTTCAGTTTATTCTTACAATTTGTAGCATATATTGTGGAACCAAAGACTATAATTCCTTTAAAAAAATACGCCTTTTTGATTTGGTTGCTAAGAAAAGTTGTGCTTGTTACTATGTATATGCTATAAATAATATGCTATAAAGTATAGCGGAAGTTTCGTTCCAATTGGTCCAGCCGTTCTCGAGTTATGGCATCACTTCCGGTTTTCAAAATGGCGGCTGACTTCACTGCCACCTAAAATTTGTGTCTTTAAATGCTATGTAACATTATAAGCCTTCTGAATATGTAGTTATTGTTATAAGAGATGATTTCATTCAAATTTGGCATTTTTATGACGTCATTTCCGGTTTCGGTAAAAGTACATTTCTATTTTGACTGTTGATATTTCATTGAGAAGACCATCCGAATCGTTTGGCGCTAGTTTCGTCCCAATTGGTCCATCAGTTTTTAAGATATGACGTCACTTCCGGTTTCAAAATGGTGGCACAAAAAATTCGTAAGGACAAGGTATCATCAGACGCCAAAAGTGCATATATGGTAAAAATTTCAGATCGATCGGCTCAGCCGTTTAGGCTGTGGTGCTGTCAACAGTGTTTCCTGATATCATCAGAATCATCATCTTCAGAATCAGAAAGTGGTGTAATTTTACATATTTCACGGCCCTCTAGCACGAAAATGACATACCCTATTGTTCCCAAATTCGGTATATGGGGTGGGGTGGGCCATAGCTCGAAATTAAGATATTTTGCAACAATGTGAGATTTTCCAATTTTAAGATCCAGTAGGCCGAAAATGCCATGTTGTTGCTTACAGTAAAAGTGGTTGGTCTGCTCCTCAGTTTATTAGGCATTTACGGTATGTTGAGTGAGTGTGAGTGTACGGTACGACTTGGCTGGGTGGAGCGACCGCTCCACTAGATATAAAATAAAATAATTTATTTTCCCCTTAAAAATGTATAAAAAATATTACTTCCAAATTAATGAATCGATTTATTAAACATCTTTAGAATTCCAGAGATAATATCAATTTTCCAATACATGATATACAATTAATTTAAAATACCTATTTTTAATAGTACCTCTGATATATTTTTAATTTGTGTGTTATTTTAAGTTGAAATAATGACTATTGTTTTGATAATGATAACTAGGTATTGATAACATTTGAAACTCCCCTCAAAACGCAACGTACTAAAAGAAATAATGCCATGCAAAAAAATCCAGGTCCGGACCTATCTGTCACCTTCCTCAAGTACCACAAATATATTTGTAATACATTATTTTTTGGGCATCAGGCGCGTAGGAAGGTCACTCAAGCAGTATGACCCCATTAGAAATATAAATTTCATCGTCCCAAAATAACTTTTAAATTATTCTAAGAAAACACCTTGCGGGGTATCAACTGGAGGGTGGTTTGATTCAGTTTGTGCAGTTTAGATTGTCACAAATTTCGAAATTTTTACAAATTTATTAAATTCTAAAAACGCTTTAAGGGGCTAAAACTGGGCTTCGCCGCGCCTCTCTGACCATCCTCCGGATATGTCCCCCCCCCCTCCCCCACCCCCAAAGATGGATAACCTTTCCTACGCGCCTGTCAGGCACCCATCGGATTTGACAAAAGTCGGCGCCTCCTGCAGACATTTCATCTGAGTTTTGTTACAGAGTGGTCTGGTGGGAGAGGCGGCCTACAGTTGTGATTCATCTGAGTCGTGTTACAGAGTGGTCTGGTGGGAGAGGCGGCCTACAGTTGTGATTCATTGAGTTGTGTTACAGAGTGGTCTGGTGGGAGAGGCGGCCTACAGTTGTGATTCATCTGAGTTGTGTTATAGAGTGGTCTGGTGGGAGAGGCGGCCTACAGTTGTGATTCATCTGAGTCGCGTTACAGAGTGGTCTGGTGGGAGAGGCGGCCTACAGTTGTGATTCATCTGAGTTGTGTTACAGAGTGGTCTGGTGGGAGAGGCGGCCTACAGTTGTGATTCATCTGAGTCGTGTTACAGAGTGGTCTGGTGGGAGAGGCGGCCTACAGTTGTGATTCATCTGAGTCGTGTTACAGAGTGGTCTGGTGGGAGAGGCGGACTACAGTTGTGATTCATCGGAGTCGTGTTACAGAGTGGTCTGGTGGGAGAGGCGGCCTACAGTTGTGATTCATCTGAGTCGTGTTACAGAGTGGTCTGGTGGGAGAGGCGGCCTACAGTTGTGATTCATCTGAGTTGTGTTATAGAGTGGTCTGGTGGGAGAGGCGGACTACAGTTGTGATTCATCGGAGTCGTGTTACAGAGTGGTCTGGTGGGAGAGGCGGCCTACAGTTGTGATTCATCTGAGTCGTGTTACAGAGTGGTCTGGTGGGAGAGGCGGCCTACAGTTGTGATTTATCTGTGTCGTGTTACAGAGTGGTCTGGTGGGAGAGGCGGCCTACAGCTGTGATTGGTTCCAAGCATCAGACAGCTTCAAGAAGTCACTCCGGATCATCATATCCAACGCAAATAGACCATTCGTGTTCGTAGCAGGTGGTTTTGTCCCGATTACAGTCAAGACATTTGACAGTGTAAGAATATACATTTCTCTTTTCTCAATGTCCGTGCATATTTCTTGTGGGGAAGTCACCCCTCCGGCCTCCCCCCGTCCCGCCACCAAGTCGTACACGTACATACTCTTTTGTACGATTTCAGACGATGATCTTTTACATTGAAGATCTCGCATTGTTGTGAAATATCCTAATTCGGTCATACCAAAGCAAAGCACAAACCCCAACCACAAAATCAAACTTTACGAGAAGTATTTGGACTTTTTAAATAATAAAAATAAAGAATTGGAAATTGAGAACTAGAGTGGTATAAATTGTTGTGGGAGCTCTATAGGTACAATAAGCATGAAGTTTCAAGGCTACCTGGGCGCAATTTCTGGCACACATTTATGTGAGGAAATAGGTACAAAATCAGAACTGCTTAGAACTTGTCGAACTATTGCGAAAGTAATCACATAATAACTGTAGGTACATGATCATTCGGCACTGAACACGTTAATTTACGTAAACTTGTAATATATAGCCGTTTCCAATATTTGAGATCCGCTTTTACGAGGATATTAATTTGGCAAGCAATACTTAAGATCGCTTATTTGTCAATGCCTTGCTCAATGCCCTTGCATATATTACACGTAATTTTATATTAATTAATGCACTTATTTAATTTTCAGATTGTGAGAACATCTTACTCTTATTACGCAATGCTGATGACACTGGCAATACCAAAGAAACACACATAATAAACGTTACAGTATCTACAAATAATTTTAATGCACTATGAAATGTAAAAATCTGTCCTTAGGAAATTGACAGCGTTTATGTAATATCACATTACCGGGTGGCCCAAAAAAAACACAATAGGCGAGACGTCGATCTGACGAAACCGCTCCACCAATTAGGCTGAAAATTTCACATAATAACCTGGCCACAGTCACCACTAAATGATTATTTTATCGAACTTATTGCAATCCCATTGAAAAAGTAACATTCCTCAGATATTTAGTGACTGATCATTGATCGAAGATAAATGTTGTCTTCCCGGGTGGCGCAAAAAAAATCACCCTGTTTGAGAGGTCACTTTATCGACACTAATATAGTTAGGATTCTGAAATTTGTACACAAATTAGAAAACATACCAAAATTTAATATGTGCAAGTTTCAAAAAACTTACTATTGTAGGAAAAAAGTTACAGCTGTTCAAACTTGGTTGTCAAAAAATTGATTATACGGAGTTTAAATAGCGCGCGTCCAGAAAACTTCCACTGGCCAGGACGATGTTTCTTCAAAACTACGTACAATATCAAGCTGAAAATTTCAAATTATATTGAACATGTGTTAAGATCGATTGTGTAAAAATTTCAATCAATATGAATAATTGGAACGAAAGTTATGGAATCTTGAAGTTGAGCTTGAAAACAGAATAGTGGGGGGAAAATTTACTTTTATAACGTGTGTAATAAAAGTTTAGAAATAATCTACATATTCTGATTTTACGCTCAACTTCAAGATGCCATAATTTTCTTTCCATGCATTCAAATTGATTGGTATTTTTACACAATTGATTTCAACATATTATCAATATAATTTGAAATTTTCAGCTTCATATCGTACGTTGTTTTGAAGAAACAGCGTCCCGGCCATTGGAAGTTTTTTGGACGCGCGCTATTTGAGCTCCGTATAATCATTTTTTTGTCAACCAAATTTGAACAACTGTAACTTTTTTCCTACAACAGCAATGTTTTTGAAACTTGCACATATAAAATTTTGGTATGTTTTCTGATACGTGTACAAATTTCAGAATCCTATAGATAATAGTTTCGATATAGTAACCTCTCAAACAGGGTTTTTTTTTGCGCCACCCGGTATATTCAAAATACCTAGGTTTGATGTGTGAGAGTTTCAAAAACACTACTAATGTAAGAAAAAAATTACAGATGCTAGAATTTAGTTGTCGAAAAATCGATTATACGGAGCCACGTTCAGAAATCAGCCATTGGCTGGGACGCTGTTTCTTTAAAACTACTAACGATATCAAGTTGAAAATTTCACATATTATTCAAAATATATTGCCATCAATTGCGTACAAATTTCAAACATTTGGATCGTTGTAGCAAAAGTTGTGTAATCTTGAAGTTGAGTTTCAAAGCAGAATATACGGGAGATAATTTCACAAGTTTTATTACACACGATAATTTGAAAAGTGAAATCATCGTTCGGATTTTCTACCTTTAAAGCTGAACTTCAAGATAACATAACTTTCGGTCTATTTATCCAAATAAAATAAAATTTTTACACCATTGATAGCAATATATTTTGAATCCAATTTGAAATTTTCAGTTTGATATTGTTAATATTTTTGGAAAAAAAAACAGAGTCCCGACCAATTGACGTTCTCTGAAGGCGCTCTGTTGAGCTCCGTAATCGACTTTTCAACAACCAAATTGGAACAGCTGTAACTTATGTCCTACATGAGTCATGCTTTTGAAACTTTCACACATCAAACTTAGTATGTTGTTATATTATCTGAAATTTTTTGCCCGATTTGTGCAGTAGTTTCGTTACAGTGTCCCGCCCATTGTGCGTTTTTTTGGGCCATCCGGTATAATACTTATTACAATGTAAACCGATATTCATGCTTTGCACGTGACGTCATCTCATTGTTGCGCGGCCATCTTGGTGATAATTGTCAGAACGGCTGTCAATCTGTTTTTCAGTATTTTTTGATATTATTTATGGTTTACCTGTGCAATTTTAGGCAGCAGAAGAAGTTCTTATAGGTAAAACCACTTATTTACAAACTATATCTTTGACTATAACCGATAATAATTCTAAAGTTTAAATCGACTTGACAACTATCACCAATATGGCCGAAAATATACTTTTTTACATTGTTGATGTAAAACAAAAGACGCTCGTGCAAAGCATGAATTGACAACTGCCTCAGTGTAGTCTAACGTTGAGGCAGCTGGAAACAGAGATCTGTTTTTCTCGGTTTATCACAGGCTGTTTTTAGCGCGCAAATCGAGCGATTTATTTCGTATAATTTGCACTGATCTCTGCTTTTTCCTGTATGACCTAAGCTTCATTGTCGCACCGTTTCTACAATCGAGCTCAAATTATGCATAAATGTAAAGCCAGGTGGTATGCAAACTGAAGTATGAAAAGTACTGGTAACTAGGTATATCAAACATAGCTATATAGTCAATGTCAATCTTCGTCAATGTTTTCTAATCGTTATAAGATATAACCAATGGAATCCATTAGCAACATTTACCATATTTGACAAATTAGAATTAACATTTTTACCATTACAATTTTTGTCATTTGTAATAATATAATTCGTAGTTTTAATTGTTACTAGATTGTAGTTTCATTATTTCATAGATGCACTTCAAAACGTTTCGAGATATTGTTTCATTTTGTATTGTTTGCTCTCATTTGAGATGACATCTCTGTTAATCCTACATTTTTCTGTATATTTGACTGTAATGGTTATTTTAATTTATTTCTGAAACCTGGGCTTTACAGAATTTCTGTCCAAGATGTTGTACATAACGGTGCTTGCTTTTCAATGCTAAGATCAGCCATGGTATGAATATGATGCCTGAATATTTTGAAATGAACATAAAGAATAATGAATTTTGTACTAGAAATAATGATGATATATAATTACATTAAAACACTAATAAATTAAATGATAATGTGTATTTTTAGAGGACAAATCTGTCAAAAGCTTCAGGAGTAATTGACGTCCGTAAAATGACAATTCAAAAGAAGTAACTATATAAAATGACTTGAGGTTGTCAAATAATCAAATTAATTCAAAGAAATCCCGATAAAATTATCACTGCTATCTTGACGCATTTAATTAGATTGTCTTCCTCTTTCCCAAGGTCTATTATAGAACAGCAACTTCCACACGTATATTAATAACTATTCCTAAAAGTATCTGAGTGGCTCTGGTTTCTGAAATAATTCACAAGCAGTCTAATTTCCAGATATCTATTGAGTACCCCCCGGTCCGTCCCCATTCCGGTCTGGCCTTCCCACCAGTGCCGGACTCCCCCGGATCGGGCCCGTTAGGTCAACCCCCTCCCAATGTCCTCCACTTAATTCAACAAAGTTTAAAGTAAAATAATTAATGTGCGCAATATAACCTCGTCGTTGACGCGCCGTTAAACCCTATTAATCTAATCTAATCTATTGAGTATTTACGTGTGTAACTCATTGTTGACACACGTCAATATAGGTAAAGTGACATCTTCATAGAAACCAGAGCCACTCAAATACTTTTCGGAATCGTCTTAGCACAAGCATGCAATACGAAGGATCACTTACCAACGCGTTACACAAAGGAGTTTCCTAGTTAGTGCATGTTAATGTGCACAAGGCTAATTCCCAGTTCAAAGTTCAAAGTTGGCGACATATTTAGCTATTGTGACTAAAATAAAAATTTAAATAAACAAATTTTGAACGTCCGTTACGCAATTTCATGTAAATGTGTCGATATAATAAATATTCCATGACAAACTCTTTCAGTTACAAAACAGACAAATATATTCATATGTACATTTGCTGTCACAAGTTAAAATGTTTTATAATAGGAAAACTGAATATTTGAAGATAAAAATGTTTTGTCCCTCGCTGTTTTGTTGTTGTTTTGAAGTTACTAATTAATATTTATCGCCACAAAATACCTAATTTCTATGAAATATTTAAATTAAAGCAAATTATTCAAGATATGACAAACAACCTGATTCTTTGGGTCTATAAGAAGGTCTCTCACTCCAGTCTAGACCTCAAATCTGCTGAACATTTTCACCGTGAAGCAACTGATTGTTTCTGGACGAATCATTCTGTCGTCAATGAAGTTTGTTTTTGCCATCTGTATTGGTAAGTATTTAATTACTAGTTATTTGAGCATAATGACTCAAGACCATTAGCCCATGTTGCAGAACAGTGCGACGTTAAACGCCAATATGAAAGCTTACGAATAGGAAGTTTAGATTTTAGAATAATAAATATTTTATGAAAGTTGAGATGTTGTTGAAGACAGATGTGGTATTATTTTTGTTGTGTGATGAATAGTGTTCAAGGAAAGAATTCACAAAGTTCGGTAGATTGTAGCTGTCCATGAAACACAATTTGACGTCACACGCCGAGTCGGGCCGTATAGATAATGTTAGCCAGAGCCAGTTCTATGCATCCCGTAACACAGGGAACACGGCGTGTGACGTACAGCTTGTTCTTGCAGAGGAGTGAAATGTCAAAAACTAATAAATTAATTGTAGAAAATATATGAATTAAAAAAATATAATAAAATTTAACTGTGCTCTCTGAGACTATTCTGTATAAACAAAATATAATCTCAACATTCACCTATTCCCCATTACTCGATCTGATTTGTCTTCTCTTCAATTTTTTTTTACTTTCCCTCACATTTAATCTTTAGAAACTGGGAACACTCTCTTTGTGTTGCTTGCGAATTCTTATTCGTGTGAAAGTTGCTGATCTATACCTTTGAAATAGCAAGGAAAAAATTGTCAAAATGAGTCAAAGCAGTGACACTATGTTGGACTGTCTTTGAATAAATTTAATAAATAATTGAAATGCTCGTTTATGAACGCGGTACACAGAACGTTCTCCAAGTAACGGAACAGGTTGGCTGAGTGGTAACGCTCTGAACTTGTATTCCGGAGGCCCGGGTTCGATTCCCGTGGTACACAGAACGTTCTCCAAGTAACGGAACATCTTGGCTGAGTGGTAACGCTCTGAACTTGTATTCCGGAGGCCCGGGTTCGATTCCCGTGGTACACAGAACGTTCTCCAAGTAACGGAACAGGTTGGCTGAGTGGTAACGCTCTGAACTTGTATTCCGGAGGCCCAGGTTCGATTCCCGTGGTACACAGAACGTTCTCCAAGTAACGGAACAGGTTGGCTGAGTGGTAACGCTCTGAACTTGTATTCCGGAGGCCCGGGTTCGATTCCCGCGGTACACAGAACGTTCTCCAAGTAACGGAACAGGTTGGCTGAGTGGTAACGCTCTGAACTTGTATTCCGGAGGCCCGGGTTCGATTCCCGTGGTACACAGAACGTTCTCCAAGTAACGGAACAGGTTGGCTGAGTGGTAACGCTCTGAACTTGTATTCCGGAGGCCCGGGTTCGATTCCCGCGGTACACAGAACGTTCTCCAAGTAACGGAACAGGTTGGCTGAGTGGTAACGCTCTGAACTTGTATTCCGGAGGCCCGGGTTCGATTCCCGCGGTACACAGAACGTTCTCCAAGTAACGGAACAGGTTGGCTGAGTGGTAACGCTCTGAACTTGTATTCCGGAGGCCCGGGTTCGATTCCCGCGGTACACAGAACGTTCTCCAAGTAACGGAACAGGTTGGCTGAGTGGTAACGCTCTGAACTTGTATTCCGGAGGCCCGGGTTCGATTCCCGTGGTACACAGAACGTTCTCCAAGTAACGGAACAGGTTGGCTGAGTGGTAACGCTCTGAACTTGTATTCCGGAGGCCCGGGTTCGATTCCCGCGGTACACAGAACGTTCTCCAAGTAACGGAACATGTTGGCTGAGTGGTAACGCTCTGAACTTGTATTCCGGAGGCCCGGGTTCGATTCCCGTGGTACACAGAACGTTCTCCAAGTAACGGAACAGGTTGGCTGAGTGGTAACGCTCTGAACTTGTATTCCGGAGGCCCGGGTTCGATTCCCGTGGTACACAGAACGTTCTCCAAGTAACGGAACAGGTTGGCTGAGTGGTAACGCTCTGAACTTGTATTCCGGAGGCCCGGGTTCGATTCCCGCGGTACACAGAACGTTCTCCAAGTAACGGAACATGTTGGCTGAGTGGTAACGCTCTGAACTTGTATTCCGGAGGCCCGGGTTCGATTCCCGTGGTACACAGAACGTTCTCCAAGTAACGGAACAGGTTGGCTGAGTGGTAACGCTCTGAACTTGTATTCCGGAGGCCCGGGTTCGATTCCCGTGGTACACAGAACGTTCTCCAAGTAACGGAACAGGTTGGCTGAGTGGTAACGCTCTGAACTTGTATTCCGGAGGCCCGGGTTCGATTCCCGCGGTACACAGAACGTTCTCCAAGTAACGGAACATGTTGGCTGAGTGGTAACGCTCTGAACTTGTATTCCGGAGGCCCAGGTTCGATTCCCGTGGTACACAGAACGTTCTCCAAGTAACGGAACAGGTTGGCTGAGTGGTAACGCTCTGAACTTGTATTCCGGAGGCCCAGGTTCGATTCCCGTGGTACACAGAACGTTCTCCAAGTAACGGAACAGGTTGGCTGAGTGGTAACGCTCTGAACTTGTATTCCGGAGGCCCGGGTTCGATTCCCGTGGTACACAGAACGTTCTCCAAGTAACGGAACATCTTGGCTGAGTAATAACGCTCTGAACTTGTATTCCGGAGGCCCGGGTTCGATTCCCGTGGTACACAGAACGTTCTCCAAGTAACGGAACATCTTGGCTGAGTGGTAACGCTCTGAACTTGTATTCCGGAGGCCCGGGTTCGATTCCCGCGGCCGTCCTTCCTGACTGAGGTTTTTTCGTGGTATTCCCTCAGTCGACAGGCAAGTGCTGGGAAGGTACCCTACAATAGGCCACGGCCGCCTCCTTTCCACCTTCCATCCTTACCTACTCTTCACCATCATCTCCCAATCATCCTCATAATCATTCATCCGTCGCCATTAGCCTCGCTGCAGAACAGTGCGACGTTAAGACGGCTGGGTAGTGAGTTTGACCTTGAATAGTTTTTTAATTGATTTTTATCAATATCTTTTACCAATGTAATTGTTAACAAAATAAGGCTTTGTACGAGTATTCAGAACAGATCAATGAAAATAATTCCATAGCTTATAATAGTTTATTAGATTTACTTTGTCCTACAGACGTTTAGTGCCCGAAAATTAGTAAAATTATGGCACTAAAAATCTGTTGGACAATATAAAACTAATAACTCATTCTAGACTATGAAATTATTTTCATTGAACTGTTCTGAATACTCGTACAAAGCCCTATTTTTTTTACAATTACATTGGGTAAAGATATTGATAAAAATCGATTAAAAACTCTTCAAAGCCACACTCACTACTCAGCCCTCTTAAGCCCCAGACAAAAAGTAAAACATTAGCTAATGGCGTTTTCCATTGGGTTGCTCTCGGATCGAGCTAGATTTTGCCTCTGACGTCATGCTATGTACCAGAGCTGCTCTGGAACTGCTCCCAATGGAATACGAAAACGCTTTTTAATGGCGGGTTAGTTTATGTATCAAATGAGGTTAGATTTACTTTAACATCAATATTCGTGTAATTACATCACTAAATTGTACGGCTGGGTGAATATATTATAAATACAATATTATTAATGAACTGTAACAAGTTATAAATATACTTATTGCTGGATTCATCACTTATTCTCGTTAACAACGACGGCCAGTTATTTGAAATTTCTCGTTTTCGCGCCTTGCTCTCGACCGCTCCTTCGAAATATTCAGAGCGAGAAAGATCGATCCGGGAGCGAGCGGTCTGCCAATGGAAAACGACAAAAGTGCTCCGGGAGCGATCTCGATTTCCCAATGGAATATGACTACCTGCTCCCGGAGCGCGCTGGAGCAGTACGGAGCACCCAATGGAAAACGCCATAACATGTTGCAGGTGGCTTGTGCTTGGGATGTCTCTACGTCCAGGGAATGCCCATGGAGTGTCCGAGATGCGATGACGGCCATGGGAACTGGTATGGGCACGGAGGCGCGGTGTGTGGGAGGAACATGAAGGGGAATCTAATGACGTTCCCAAGCAGATGTCAGATGAGGAGGTTCAATTGCTTCTGCCCAGCGGATGGTAAGAATGATTTCTAGTTGTTAGGGGAAGATTGCCGGAATTGGACGGACGCCTTAAATGGATCCGGGCATTATATTTATCTTCTGATTGTAGTCGTGGATAGGGCCGTAGAGTTTTTCATATCAAAAGTCGCATAACTTAACGCAACCTTACATATCCACGTCTAATCAGACGAGATGTGTACTATTAAGGCTCCGGTCCAATATCGGTAACTGAACCCTACTTAGGGTACTTGGGGTTTTGCTAAGTACTGAAAATTTTGTCTACTATTGTCAACCAGCATCATCGGACAATATATAAAATTAAAATAATCTTCATTTACTAGATGATTAATATTTTGGCAACGTATATTAGTTCACCGCTTCAAACCAAATGTAGGGTAACCGTGTGGAATAAGGCCAAGCATGCAATAAGGCCAATTTTTAGTAAACAGCTAATATCTATCAAACTGCTATATTTTGGTGACAATAAAATTTTCAGTGCTTTGGGTCAGTATATAGAAGGTAAACATTGGAAAATTTCATTACAACTGCTGGGAAATTAATACCAATAAAAAATTAATGAAATATGTATTGTCGGATTTTCGACTCAAAAACAGAGGCAATGGTTTCCGATAAATTCACTACCATGTCTTTTATTTCAAATGTAAACGATTTAATTAGAGATTTTCTTTTTCATTCCATATTATGATATGTTTTACATCAAATGATCCACTTAAAGTCAAATTTTACAATTTTTCATAATTTTACATGTTACTTCTAACATATTTGGCCTTATTGTATGCATAGCTTGCAATATGGCCAATTTTAGGTTGTTTTGGTTTTTCCATTACAATTGTTGTAAGGCAAAACTATTTTTAATTTTCATAATACATCTGGCAAAATTTGGAGCATTTGAATTCAAATAATAAAAATATATTGCAGATAAACAAAAAAGGTAGCCTTATTCCACACGGTAACCATATTAAAATTATATTAATAATCCAGTAATATCCACATAATTAACTGAACTGTGCTGTAAAAGAGGCAACAAGTAACTGTATTATATTGAGCTCTGTACTTTTATATGTGTTTTTGAATGGACGAGTCACGATTCGAAGTAATTATCAAGTCTAATATCTTACAGCGTACAGACGCGTGAGCTCCGGTCCTTGTCCAACTACAACTATGAAGCCCATGACTACATCAACTAAAATGAATCCTTCGACTACAATGAAGCCGCCGACAACGACTGTAATGATGCCTGGTACTACATCAACTACAAAGAAACCTGCAAATATGACAATGATGATGACTGGTACTACATCAACTACAATGAAACCTGCCACTTCAACAGTAATGATGACTGGTACTACATCAACTACAAAGAAACCTGCAAATATGACAATGATGATGACTGGTGCTACATCAACTACAATGAAGACACCAACTACGACAATGATGATGAATGGTACTACATCAACTTCAAAGAAGCCACCAACTACGACAGTAATGATGACCCGCACGTCAACTAGAATGCCACCAATCGTATGCCCGTCAACGTCAATGTCAACGGGTATTCCAAGTACTACTCACGGAAGATGGTAGTCGTCAACACCTGCAACCGTATTGTTGCAGTAGAATGATCATAATTACATGTACACTCGACAATTCATAAAACGGTATTTGAACGAAACGGATTGGCTGCTGGTCAGGTTCATTGAAAATCAATCCTTGTTATTATCAATGAAATCAGAGCTCACCTACTAGAGGTAGATGCCGAGTAAGTATAGACTTCATCAGATGATGCAATCATATTTTTTTCAGACAATCCATTTGTTTCAAATACCGTTTTATGAATTGTCGAGTGTACCTACTTGGAAATATTATTACACCAACACAAGAAAAATGTACACACATATCACATGATAAGCATCTATTATGGAGAATATTTAGAGTTTTAGACATTCTTCGTGTTATAAATTGATTTTCATGCTATTTTTTTTATGTTTACACTGGCAAAATATAAATCGGTATGTGAAAATATTTGAATGCTGGTAGGGATCTTCTTTGTCAAACGTTCCATATTATGATGTCGTGGACGTTTTCGGAACCATCGTGTAATGAATTGGCAGTGGTGACGGTTTGTTCCGATGAATGTGCTGGTGGCCCTGATAAGGGCCGTTCGCGCCGTCGCCAGAAGATGACACACCAGCACATTCATCGGAACAAACCGTCACCACTGCCAATTCGTTCCATATTATTTTCAACATCTACTAGAGCTAAATGCCGAGTTAGCATAGACTAACGTCTGAAGGTGCGATCAAATCATTTTCAGACAATTCGATTACTTGAAATACAGTTTTATGTTTTGTCAAGTGTAGGTACTACCCATATTTTACAATTTGAATATGTGTTTTATTTTGATATTAATTTTAAAGTTTAATTTTAATGTGGGATGGGGTTAATGTTAAATTCCTACTATTTAATAATTTGTTTAAAATTCAAATTACTATAAATACAACAAACATTTTATATTAAAAAGGATGAAAGCATTTAGTTCCTGTGTGATTATTAAAGGGTATTCCAGGGGCACCACGTGACTAAACATATAAAACACGAAATTGGCCGTACGGTTGGCACAAGAGGAAGATAACGTATTTTCATCATTCTATAAGTGATTCTACAACCCACTTTCACCTCCAATATTTTGGTCCCGAAAATATTTTGACGAAATATTGCTGTTGCATTGAAACAACGCCAGCGTTCGTGTAACTTAAATTTGTCAACAGTCGATCGACACGTCATAGTCAATCGACTACGAAGCCGAGTCAATGATAATCTCTCATAAGTGTTGTCGATCATTTGCCAAGCAAAGTTATACTTATACGATCGCAGTGCAGTCTATGGCTGAAGTAGGCGCTGAAGTTTGTGAATAGCGAAAGTCCTTTTTTGCTCGTAGTAACTTTTTACAACCTGCAAACTCTTAATTGAACCTTTTATGAACGAATTTATTTCCCGTGACGGGTATTTAATTCCTTTTAAATGGCAGATCATACTTTTTCGTGGTTAATTTCAAATCTGTTGACAAATTCACATCAACAAGCTTCTTATTCGTCATATTATCAAGGATCCACTTCATGAAGCTCCCAACTCTTGTATAAACACCGGGAAAAGACGAGCCACAATCCGCACCGTAGGACACGACTCCATATTGTGTCATTCTGTTCGTGGTGCCCCTTCCCGAGCGTGTGAGCGGTCCGCCACTGTCCCCCTGACAGGATCCTTTACCCGCGAAGCCACCGGCGCACATCTGTCCAGGCCCAATGGAGGTAGAGTAGAAGCTGTACTTGGCGCTGCATTGTGCGTTGGACACCACGGGAATTTCCACGCTTTGGAGAACGTCTGGTATTGTTGTGTCTAGAAGTGAAAAGTTCATAGAATGAAGGAGACATGTAAGGAAATTTTCTTTATTTATGGACCCCTAACTAGAATTTAAAAGTCGATCTACGATTGACGTTATGGCGACGGGCGTGTTATGACAGGTTTCCATCATGGGGAGGGCATTTTTTCGAATATAAACATTTTAAAAACAATTCTGGGATGCTTAAATTACAACAGTAAATTCCTTATTTTTGCCCAGCATGGCGCTTTTTTAATTTAAATAATTTTTAAGTGATTCTCGGACACTAAACTTAATTTTGTATGGTGAATTGGGGGGGGGGGGTTAGCCTGCTCGAGTGGGGGGGGGGGGGGTAATCCCCCCATCCACCCTTCCTACGCGCCTGAATGGCATCGCAATATAAAATTAACATTCTTTACGATCCATCACAGTTGCATTGTGGGAGACCTTATTGAATTTCCCATACATTCCCGGACATTCCAGTTCCGTCACTTCCGTGGCCGTTACGTCAGTTGTAGGTAAGCCTTAATGTTGAAAGAGAAATAACATATTTCGTTTATTCATATTTTCAAATGTTAATTTGTAGCATTTTACAAATCTCCTATTGTTCGTATCTCTTTCTGACATATTGTAACAAGTTTCTATTCACCGTAAAATCATGATTATTTCATTCATTGCTCCATTTCTTGTTTTTTAACACATTTAGTTTTCAAAATGTCTCTTTGAATCAGTAAACCTAATTGATTAACCATTTATGTTTCTAAATCTACTTTTGCCAACTGAAAGCTGCTATTCGCACAATAAAGATCAGCTCTGCACTCTAGTGGTAGAGATGTGGTACTAGAGGAAGGGTGTATGCATTCAATTCTCCATAAGGAACGTGTAGAGTTTGGATACATCTACTTCATACACTATTAAACATAGAACCTTCAAAAAAGTAACGAGTATAGAAAAGATGATGCTTTATCGATCTGTCACCTCAGAATTTTTCTCCGAGGTTAAATTGCAGCGTAATAATCATGCAAACATGAAATTCATCAGCCAATCAGAGGACAGGAAATGGTCCAACGGACCAATCAGGCTACAGTATAAGCCGTATTTGCTTCATACGGAAAGTTATTTTAGAATTATTTAGACACAAAAAAGACATTTCTGATGTGACAGATCGAAAAAGCATAATCTTTTCTATACTCATTACAATTTTTATGGTTCTATGTTAAATAGTGTATGAAGTAGAGGTATCCAAACTCTACAGGTACCTTATGGAGAATTGAATGCGTACACCCTTCCTCAAGTACACATTTCTACCACCAGAGTGCAGAGCGGAAGCTTTATTTAGCGAATTACATTGATGGTACTTTAAGTTTCAATTATCTCACCATTCTTATCCAAGAGGCCCCAGCCTGTTACAGTCATCATCAGTCCATCAAGATCCCTCATTTGTTCGCTCATCCCAACAGGCAGGCAGATCGGTTTGATGGATGCTGTAGAAAACACACACAGTTCTATGGTCGGTGACAGGCAAAGATGAACCCGCGCTAGCATGGGCCGCTCTATACCTGGCAATGCTAATCTGGGTTCATCTATGCCTGTCCCCGACCGTAGTCAACTCTTCTATCCGAATTACAAGAGAAAGGGAATTGAATCGTTATGAAAAGTCTATTTAAGACGGAGAAACTCAAAACTTCAACAAACTTACAGGGAACTTTCGAATTCACACAAGTTGCATAAACTAACACTTTCGTCATTATCTATATTTTTTCTTAGAAGCGGAATAACATTTACAAAAAAATTGTTTATAAATCGGATCGGAAATATTATCAAAATAATAGAAATAAACAGATATTATATACAAAGATATAAAATAAACAGATTCTATTCTCTTAAGAGGGCTGAGTAGTGAGCGTGGCCTTGAATAGTTTTTTAACGATTTTTTATCAATATCTTTTGCCAATGTAATTGTTAACAAAATAGGGCTTTGTACGAGTATTCAGAACAGTTAAATGAAAATAATTCAATAGTTTGGAATAAGTTATTAGTTTTATTTTGTCCAACAGATGTTTAGTGCCATAATTTTACTAATTTTCGGGCACTAAACGTCTGTAGGACAAAGTAAATCTAATAAACCATTACAAGCTATGGAATTATTTTTATTGAACTGTTCTGAATACTCGTACAAAGCCTTATTTTATTAGCAATTATATTGGTAAAAGATTTGATAAAAATCGATTAAAAAACTCTTCAAGGTCAAACTCACTATCCAGTCGTCATAAGTATAATAACTATCTTTCTTGATAGAATGTCATTATTTTATTTCATACTATTTCTGTCATTGTTTCTTAGATATTTTTTTTACATCTCTATTAAAAATACGATTAAACTATTGACGAATTGTATGTCCCTCAACAAAATAAACGATATTGAAATATGTTACCATAGCAACCAGTGTTATGCACTACCCTATGGTGTCCCTGCTTTCTCTCCTACTCACGTGTGTCGTAAGTCACTGCCCTGCTGAGTGTCAGCAACGCAATGTCGTAGCCGATCTTCCAGTCCGTGTATCTGGGATGCTGGATGATCTCAGAGACCGGGATGTCTTGCGGCTCGGCTGCGCACACGCGCTTCTTGTTCACTTCTGCGCAGTCCGGTGATCCCGACAGATCGTACTCGCCGAGACGAGCGACAATCCTGGAGCAACAGTTGTCCGTACAGTCAGGTACAAGATCAGGAAACAAGACGTTAAGAGGCCTTTAGGAAGCAAACGGGAAAAAGCACTGTTCTTCGAAGTGATTTTCTTAAATTTTGTCTTCCCACTAAATAATTTCAAAAAATCAGATAGTAACGACCCATAACAGCCTAATAGACTAAATATTGCCAAACACTGGAGTACTTTATGACCTCTGGTACGTCCTCAAAGTTTTAAATACGATTATTTTACCTCAAATATCGTATTTAACATTTTGAGGTCGTACAAGAGGTCATAATGAACTCCAGTGAGCGGCATTGTTTAGTCTATTAGGCTGTTGTGGGTTGTTACTATCTGATTTTTTAAAATTATTTAGTGGGAAGACAAATTTTCAAAAAAACTTTCTGACGAACCGTGCGATTCCCGTTCACTTCCGTTCGCCTCTTAAAAGGGAAGGAATATGCATGTTTTATAAAAACTACATTCCAAAATAACGACATATTTGTTGGTAAAGTGTCAATTTTCATTCTTAAGGTGGCTGTATATCACGTGACTTTTTAACCAAAAAGCTACACATTTTCTATTGGTAGGGTTCAGTTTAGCAAAGACTCTCCCTCATTAGATAAGTTAGGACACATCTGTTGTAACTAATCTACGCAGAAAAGAACTGCGAAAATAACATATTAGATGATTTTACTTCCTTGCACCTAAATATATTCTCAAATCAAGACCTGAAGTTGAAGGAAATTCTACGAGTTGCCAAGAACAGCAAACATTACTCTAATAAAAAGGCACATAGGTATGCATCACAAACCTGACGCAATGTCAGAATGTATAACATGCGCTCTTTCTTCCTCTTTCCAACGAAATGTTGAGATATTAATTATATCCACTATTATGAATGTAATGGTTAAACGAACAGCACTTGGTTTTGACAGTCTTCACACGCGTACGTATACACGATATTTGTGTTGTTTTTATTATAAATCACTGCAAAATTAAATAATATTGACTGAAAATATTGATAAGCTCCAGTATGCAGTGAATATCCTTCATAAATCACCTTGGATTACTCAACATGAACGATGTAAGGTATGTACTCATAGGTAACTATTTCTTTTGATCGGATGTAGAGAAATAAAGTCACGTGATATACAGCCACCTTAAATATGAAAATTAAATCTAGTGGACATTTTGGGAAAATGGTATTCCTGTCGAGTGATGCCATATTTTATTGTAACCATGGCTACATCATAGTGGGTTGATAAAATGGTATTGCAACATCATAGTTTATGGATGAAAATTAACACTTTTGAGGGGAAAAATAGTGTGTTTTACCAACATGATGCTCTTTTAAAATATTTTATTTTAAATGCATTAAAAAATGTATGCATAATCCCTTTCTGTACCTCAGAGGTAGAAGGCCGGAAGTCAACTTTCTTGATTTTGTGTTGCACACTTTGTAATGATGTAACAAAGCTCTATCGTTTGCCATTATACCAATGTCCAAAATGCAGTTTTCGAAGCAATCTCCTACACAATGACTCATATCACCATTACAAACACGATTGGATGACAGCGGAATCACTGGCTAAGGTCACCTCGGAAACATTGAAATGTACTTCCGGCCTTCTACCTCTGATGTACCACTCACGTGAGAGGAGACGTGAAGCCGGACGTGCAGTGCGCAGCCGTGAGCACGTGGCGCGAGCTGATCAATGATCCGTCGCAGGAGAAAGTGATCGCGGTCTCGTCTGATGACGAACATAACAGACATCTCACTTCACACTTATTCTTCATTACGAGAAGGTTATTTTCATTGCCACTGATATAAAAACAATATGTGCTCTTTAGGATAAAATTTAAAAACAAAATCAATGAATCCCACTTATGCCACCAAATGTGAAATTAAAACACATTTTAAGGTTAGTAAATAGCGTTCTCCTTTAATACAAGTTAGTGATCGTCTTTCATTTAGATTACCTATACCTTCGCAGAATAGTCAATTGATTGCGGTAAATTACGAAAAAGCCTTCGGTGAAGGGCGGCAGCGGGATCGATCGAGAACTTCCGGAGTATAAGTGCAATATTATATAACCCTTGAGAAAATGGTCCTCACATACAGATTCAACGGTTTGTAGGATCTTTTTTTTTAAATTCATACAAATCACTTGTACACATACAGCTCACAGGCTACTTGCAATCATAATTGCAATGTTTGTAATGATAGTCTAGTTAGTTGATTTGCATCCATACTGTTGTGAAAACAGGCGCGTAGGAACTAAAATTGCAAGGGGGAGATATACTAGTTTCCACAAAGACAATTGGGGGTCCGGGGGGGGGGGCAGCTAAATGCGGGTCCGAGGCGCACAGTCCCGGAATTTTTTTCAATGTTAGGCATGCATTTGGTACATTTCTACAAGATTTTAACACTTTTTAAGCATATTTTTATCTTGTCATATAAATGTATAAGAACATAGGGAGGGGAATTGAATCCGATGGGGTGGAGTTTCCCCTCATTCCCCTCCCCACACTTCCTACGCGCCTGTGTGAAAAGACGCATATTCCGCGTAACGCAGCTCGTGAGTCAATACAAATGCTTCTTACTCTCTGTGATGTCGAGGAACACCATCCACGGATGTCTCAGGAGCCCAGCATCCTGCCCGTTTGTGATCCGGGCAGACTTGCTGGTCGCCTGCCCGCACTGGGCAGCGTTGATCAGCCCGATGTTGGGGTGATTTGACACGTCGACGCTTGACACTTCTGATAGAAAGAGAAGAACTTTCACGTTAGAATCCGAGGTCATGTATCATTGAATACCACCAGGCTTTGGAGGGGGTTGAGGAGGGAGGGGGGGGGGGGGCACAAAAATTAAGGATACAGAGAAATAACGCTGTACTAAGTCCATTTAAAAAAAATAGTTTAAAGTGTAATCTTGCAGTGATTTTTATGCACTTTCAGAATATACCCCCGGTTTTTAGAAAATATTGCCACAAAGTCTTATAAAACGCAATTGAAATATCGATTTGTATGGAAGATAGATACAAGTTTCAACATAAAACTTCGTTTATCTCAGTGTCATTCGAATGTTACATATAGTGTTCTTTGCCTAGGTACCCTTCAAATGTCAAAAACTAAACCCCTTACTACTCCAGTAAGGGGATTTATTTAAAGTTTTAAAACACGAATTTAAATGACCACTTTATGATGTGCCGACCAATACATAAACATTATTTAAATATAATGTACTTTTCTGAAACACATGTTATTAGTTTTATAAGATTAGTATTCTGGTAAGATGCAATATGATGCTGGTAAGGTTGATTTACCTGAAGATGGTACAGTCACATTTTCTTGAGTAGGTGTAGTGGGTACTGGTCTCTGGGTTGCGCACGCATCGTCTTGAACCAGACTGTACTCTGGAAATATTTAGAGAAATGTTTTTGACATGCAAGATGTTTTTTTTTTGTCTGGGGCTTAACTTCGCACTGTTCTGCAGCGAGGCTAATGGCGACGGATGAATGATTATGAGGATGATTGGGAGATGATGGTGAAGAGTAGGTAAGGATGGAAAGTGGGAAGGAGGCGGCCGTGGCCTATTGTAGGGTACCTTCCCAGCATTTGCCTGTCGACTGAGGGAATACCACGAAAAAACTCCAGCCAGGAAGGATGGCCGCGGGAATCGAACCCGGGCCTCCGGAATACAAGTTCAGAGCGTTACCACTCAGCCATACCTGTTCCGTGGAATAATGTTCTAATAGTCTTCGAAATCTACTTGAACTTCTTTGCCACAATGGTAACAAATATCCATCAGTAACGAGAAAGTCAAAACTGCCAAACATTCAAATACATTTGGTTCTGAAATTGCAAACGAGATTGAGTTAAGAAACTAAGGCTCATTTTAGTGACCAATTTATGCGCACACTCCCCCACAACATACCGTTAAAATATGAGCGAGAAGAGTTCAGCCCCCATGAAAGCAATCGATCTGAAATTCTCCTGATAAAATTAGCATGGGCCATTATCCGACTAGATGAGATTCGCTGTCCGAGTGGAATTGCTGAAAGCAATTGAATTTAAATAAGGGGAAACATTTAAAAAAAAATTATTACGTACACCTCAACATGTTGCAATCACTATTTTGCAATAATATTTTCAAAATTGCTACTTTTATATGTGAAAAGTAACCGTCTTTGAACGGTTACGTCCGTCTTTGAAAAGAAAATGTTTGAGCACACGGCATTTAATTTTGAGGCAGTGGATATAGTAGAATATATATTTTTTTTTTGTGAAATGACCATGCAAATTTTACATTTATACATCAGTTAGTCCACACAATTAATTGAAGTAAATTTTTTATTGACTATCCATCACTTAGGTTGTAACCTCTGTCCCGTTTGAAAACTTCGGCTAAATATATTCTAAAGTTGCTTGTAAAGACCCAGATTTTTTATTGGTTCCTCAACCTGTTTTCTTAAATTCGCTGTTAACTTCATGGTCCAGCCGGTTTTGAGATATGACGTAATTTCCGGTTCAAAATAGCGGCAGATAAACAGTCATAACAAAAGCCACCTAAGACGCCAAAAGTGCCATTGTGGTGAAATTTGAGATACCTTCGGTTCAGCCGTTTATGCTGTGGCGGTGATAGCAACGTTTAATCATCAGAAATGATTTTATCAAATTTAGTATGTGGTAGGTTGGGCCATAGCTCGAAATTAAGATATTTCGCAACAATGTGAGATTTTTCAATTTTGAGATCCAGTAGGCCGAAAATGCCATGTTGTTGCTTGCAGTAAAAGTGGTTACGGTATGTTGAGTGACTGTGAGTGTACGGTACGACTTGGCTGAGTGGAGCGACCGCTCCACTAGATACTATTTATGCGATGCGACACACAATGCGACAAGTATTTTAAGACTTTTAAAGTAAAGATTTGACTTGGCCCATTTTTAATATTACTACTTTTCAGTGATGAGTTTTTAGATTTATTTAATTTCTCTTTTTAGTTAAAGAGACTTGGCTGGATCAGAGTTGTATAACTCCATGGATTGATAAGATTTCATTGCATTCTCTCACATTCACTTTTCAGACATATTTTTTGACGAGAATTGAATACAGTTGTGGATAATGGACCTTGGTTACCAGCAGGAAGTTAGAAGGCCGTGGTTGTTATGGCAACTAAATTTATTAACAACTAATCATTGATGATGTGGTAAAAATGTGGACAAAATTCTGTCTGGGAATAACCACAAATATTATTATTTTAATATTTATCGTAAAACATGATGCAGAAGTAACTTCTTCAAAGTGATTCGTCTCCGGAAAATGAGTATTTTTAGAACACTTCTGAGACAACGGTATGAACATGCAGCAGACATGGAAGAAACCACCGGACGAAGCAGATAGCAGACTTGACCCGCAATATTTGAGACGCGGTGGTGTAAAAGTCTACAATCATCTGGACAGATTACCAGAGTCAGAAGAAAAGGAGGTAAACGAATGTCACAGTATTATGTAATTGATTGCATTACAATCCATATCATAACATTCCTCGGACTGCCCAACAAAAGGGTAAATTCAAATCATTGGCGTAGATACATTACGTAATGCTAAATTGTTCAAGGACACACCTGCGCGATTTGTATGCGCGTTGTGAAACATTATAGATGTTCCACAATCCCATGATAACTATAGTAGCTATTAATTTTTTGAAGTATATCGCATAGTAAAACGCTGATGGATAACATGAATTTAACTAATTACACTTTATTTCCTCTTTTGTAAGCAGAAATATATTGTAAATATAGAGCAGAGAATGCTTGATGAAAAGGAAGACAAAAAGAGTAAGAAACAGAGAGTTTCCCTGGAATCCACATTTGCAGAATCGTTCTCGAAGTGACTGAAGTCATCTTGGGTAATGTCCACCAGAAACCCCCATATGGAAAGATTCTTTCAACTGAGGTGAGTCCAATCATATTTCTAAACTGTGCACAGAGAAGAAGATTGTTGTAGAAGAAGATGATGACATGATGAAGATTCAGAGGATCTCGAGGTAGGATCCTTGCTGTTTGATTGGTTGAGTGACACGAAACATTAATATGTTGGTGGTAATATAATCTGTTTCAAGCTTGAAACAGGGTCGGACCTACAGGATTCTGCCTAATGAAAAGAAAATGACGTATTTTGGAAGCGACCAGAAGTTGCAGTGCAGAGGCAACGAGTACATCACTTCATACTTCCTACATCAAAGACAAGATCGAGGTTAGGGAAGCTGGACTTCACAATGTAACACCAGGATAAAGCAAACAGGTCAGTACAAATATAGCGAAATATTAAAGGCTGCGGGAATCTTTGGTTATACCGGTTGGACCAAAAAAAGCAAAATGGGCGAGACATCGCTATGACGAAACTACTGCACAAATTAGGCTACAAATTTCGCGTAATATAATATATAACATACCTACTAAGGTTTGATGTGTGAAAGATTCAAAAACACAACTAGGTATTGTAGGAAAGAAAAGAAGTTATAGCTGCTAGAATTTGGTTGCCGAAATCCGTGATCAGAAAACAGAATTTGGCCGGGAAGCTGTTCTTCAAAACTAATCAAGTTGAAAATTTCAAATATTATTAAAAATATATTGCAATCAATTTTGTAAAAATCTCAATACATTTCGATAATTGGAACAAAAGTTGTGTTATCGTGAACTTGAGCTTAAACAAACTCTTTTCAGTGTCACCAGGATATATTCCGATAACTCCGAGCACATCATTGAGCGCATTGTCCTCTATGTGGGAATAGTTACAATTCAAACGACAGCCTCAAAGCGCACGCGCTACAAATGTGTTAAGTTCAAGTTCAAGCACAGGCTCAAGTACCACGAGAAACACATGTATTGAACACGTAACTATAAGGTGACTTCTGACTCAACGCGCATGCTCAGAAGCCGGGTTCAATCCCGATGCTGGCTAACCTGCTCATTGTTTTGCATGATTTATGCTGGGATCAGTGTCTCCGAGACTACAATGTCTTCAAGTATTCCTTTCAAGTATCATCATGTGGCATTTTTCTTCCAGCTCTTAACTTAGGTCTAAGTCAAACACAACAATGTCTTACCATGGAGGTGTGGTCTTAGAGTATATTGCAAAAGTCATAACGTGGCATTTTTCTGCCCTCTATATAATTAAGCTAGGACAAGATAAGTCATTTATTGTGTATTAAAACATGTGTTCTAAATAGAATTGTTTTGCATATGAATAAAGTTGGTTAAATAATGTTACTTTTTAACTTCTTTCAGAGAATATTAAATAGAGTTTATTAATATGTCCATTGATCGTAATATTGACTCATGCATCAATTTAATTTATCTTGTGTACTGAGTTAAAATCTATTCAACATGCAAGGGCGAACCCTGCCACCTGTAAATAATTTGTTTCTGGGCATGTTATTAAGTGTTAATTTTTATTTCGTAATGGTATAAATAATAAGGAATAACACGGTCTTCTGACCCATCTTCAAAATCGGTAAGTTGCTCACGCAGCTTATATTGGAACACAGCCGCTGCAATATGAACTGCCTCGGTAGCTCAGCTGGTAGAGCATCTGACTGGATATCGGAAGGTCGTGGGTTGGAGTCCCACTCGAGAAAAATCTTTTCATATTGCAGTTGGTATTTATTAAGGAAAGAGTCAATAAAATCACCCAATAAAATTTCTATTAATAAAATGGTAGTAACCAATTCCATCCAAATGGGATTTTCATTCTATTGCAAGAAGTTAATGCTGATAATTAGGGATGTGAAAGAATAATATGCAAATATACTAAAAGCTGATCATATGTTTCAGTGTTGAAGCAAGACGAGTTTCCTCCCGTCGCCACAACTTCTGCTGCTGTTGAAGATATTGCACATGTTGTCTTCGAATGTGCTGAGTGCTCAACTGAATTCAGAGATCGCAGCGAACTTCGAGAACATGTTAAAACCGTTTGCTGTCGAGAGCCTGCGGTTGTGACTGACTCGATCAACCCATTACAATCAGTGTTGAATCCAGACATTTTTCTCGGGAGGGGCACTTGAATAGTTGGGGGTGGCATTTTTGGGGGTACTTTTTTATGTTGGTGTTGGGGGGGGGGGGAAGTTAATTTATGAATATGCTTGTAGTTGTACAAAAAGCCCCCGAGAAAATTTTTGATCAAGGTCATTTGTTTAGGTACAATTTTGAATCACAGTGTATAGCTATTTTGGGGAATTATAAATTGAAAAATATCCAAAAAATGGTCTAAGAGATTTAATAATAGGTAAATTTATTGAACTTATCAGAATATGCATGTCCGGGGCGCATAGCCCCGGAAAATTTTTGGAATTTTAACTCAATTCTAACCGTTTTGGAAGGTTTTTCACATGATCCGTCTATTTTTACGTGTTTTTTTCACATATTATTTTGAAGGTATTTTGAATAGGTATTTGTGCCGGGGGGGGGCACATGCATACCTCGGGGGGGGGGGGGGGGGGCACTGCCCCCCCCCCGAGGTATGTCTGGATTCAACACTGATTACAATGTTCTAAATGTAAGAGGTGTTATAAGAGGAAGAACCATTTGAACTATCATTATTAAACATGAGTGTGGCAAAGTTCTACGATGTGGGCAATGTAAGAAGGAGTTCAGTTACATGAGTCAGCTAACTACTCATGTTAAACATGAGTGTGGAAAAATTATTTTTTGTCAAAAATGTAAGAAGCGTTTTACTACACGAAGAAATCTTTTGCACCACATCACATTCACGTGCAAGCTGATTTAGTAGAAAGAAATTATTATTATTTTCGTCAATTTTACCCATAAAAAACACTTCGTGTAAAAATACCAGCCAAGTCTCTTCAACTAAAAAAAAATATATGAAATCTAAAAATTCTGCACTGAAAAGTATTGATATCAAAAAATTTGCCAAGTCAAAACTTTATTTGAAAATCAAAAAATACTTGGCGCATCGTGTATATAAATAGCTTAGAAGTATAGGCCAGATATAAAATATACATTAAATATACATATACATATAGTATACCTATAATTCTCAAAAAAATCGATGCGCCAAGTATTTTTTGATTTTCAAATAAAGTTTTGACTTGGCAAATTTTTTGATATCAATACTTTTCAGTGCAGAATTTTTAGATTTCATATATTTTTTTTTAGTTGAAGAGACTTGGCTGGTATTTTTACACGAAGTGTTTTTTATGGGGATATCACTCCTTTTTTTAGTTTATTCTTACAACTTGTGACACATATGAAATGAACAATTACTAAATTCTTTAAAAAAAATCGCCATTTACGATTTGGTTACTACTAATGAAAATCTGTTATATATTCATATATAGTCTTTCGTGAAGAATAGCAAAGGTTTCATTACAATCGGTCAACCCAGTTCCGAGATATGGCATACACATCGGTTTTCAAAATGGCTGCTAAACTTACTGCACTGCCACATAGAATTTATATCTACAATTAATGTGTATCATTTTAGGCTTTCTGAATATGTATTCATTGTATAGAATGGGGAATACAATAATTTTTAAATTTGAATTACTTCATTTCCGGGCTCATAAATAAGAACATTCTAGTTTGACTGTTCCTATTCCATTAAGATGGCCTTCCGAATCATTTGGCGCTAGTTTCGTACTGATCGGTCTACCAGTTTTCGAGATACGACGTTACTTCTGGTTTCAAAATGGCGGCTGAAATCTCTGACCCCTTGAATTTTAATTTACACATGATAACATCTTATTATAAGCTGTCTCAAATAGTGTTTATTGTATCAAAATGTAAATTTGTGAGATTTTTCAAATGTGTGACGTCATTTCCGGTTTTGCTATAAGAAACTGCAAATATTATTGTTGATAATACATAAAGTTGACCGTCTAAATTGTTTGGCGCTGGTTTCGTTCAAATCTATTTAGCCGTTATTAAGATATGATGTCACTACCGGTTTCAAAATGGCGGATTCCGGTTGGTTTTATAACAACTCAAATGAGATATCAAAAGTACATACGTTACATAAATATCAAAATAATCGGATCAATCTTTGTTGCCGAAATGCCAATCGATGTATTTCAAATTTCATGACGTCATTTCCGGTTTCGTTAACATAATTTTTAGTCTTTTGCTACTGATAATGCATAAAGATGACCGTCTGAATCGTTTGGCGCAAATTTCGTTCCAATCAGTTTAGCCGTTGTTGAGATATGACGTCACTTCCGGTTTCAAAATGGCGGCACAAAAAATTCATGGGGTGAAGGTTAAATCAGACGCCAAAAGTGCACACGTGGTAAAAATGTGAGATCAATCGGTTCAGCCGTTTAGGCTGTGGCCTTGTTACCGGATTTGAATTCCAGGAGACTACTACTACTACTACTACTACTACTACTACTACTACTGAGATTATTATTATTATGAAAACCGCCCTAAAACACTGTTTTCACTGCCCTTTAGCTCGCAAAGGGCGTAACCTATTGGGCCCAAATTTGGTATATGTAGTAGGGTGGGCCATAGCTCGAAATTAAGATATTTCGCAACAATGTGAGATTTCCCAATTTTAAGATCCAGTAGGCCGAAAATGCCACTTTGATGCTTACAGTAAAAGTGGGTTGCTCCAGCCTTTTTAAATGAGAGTGTGCGCGCGCCGTACGACTTGGCTGGCGTGGAGCGACCGCTCCACTAGATACATCTCTTTCTATTACGGACAAAGGGATGAATTGTGTATTTTACCAAGTTTGTATTTTGTGATTTGAACATGGTAATCTGTAATCCGAGGCTTCAAATAAAGTATTTGAATGGAAATAATCTATTGCGTGACAATGTTGCTACCCAATATCCATGTTTCCTATCCATTATCCAATACATCCGCAACGACCCACCATATTTCCCTCATTTTTACATTTATGTCTGCTTCAATCCTCTTAGGGCCAGTTTTCAATGCCTTGCTAACTATTAAACAGTTGATTATGACTTGATTGCCATGGCAACAACCAATGACAATTCTGGAATGACCGTTTAAAGCTTAGCTACTGGTTTAGCAGGGCATTGAAATACCGGCCCAAAGTCTCTTTACTTGATTGATGATTAGATAATAAAGTCACTATAATCATACGGTTAGTGTGTATTGCTAATTATCTTCTTCTGGTATCTACTTGTAACTTTTTTTTATTGCACGAGAGTATTTCTAATATTCTAATATTTACAATTTATAATAATAATATAAAATGTGTTCGGAAGCTGTTATGGAAGGAGGGTATACCAATGAGGTGCAAACTACTGATATACAAACTGTACTATATTCCAATCCTGACATATGGGGCGGTAACATGGCCAATGGGCAGAAGAGAAATAGCAGAAATCCAGGCATCACAGATGAAGTTTTTGAGAGGGGTGGCGGGAGTGACCAAGTTGGATAAAATCAGGAGTAATAAGATAAGACAAGACTTGGGAGTGGAGAAGTTAAGTTTGAAGATAAGTCGAGAGAGGTTGAGATGGTTCGGGCACATGAAAAGAATGGGAGAGGAGAGAATTCCTAGAAGAGAATTTGAGAAGGGAAGACAAGTGAAGAAAAAGAAGGCTGGGCGTCCGAGGACCAAGTGGATGGACAGCATTGAAGAGGATGTGGCGGAGAGAGGCGAAGATTGGAGGAGAGTGGAAGGAGAGAAGTGGTGGGAAGATGAAGAAAGATGGAATGAGTTGGTGGAGCGGCAGGTGGAGGAATCAGAGGAGAGCGAAGACGATGAGGAAGAAGACGACGGGGAAGAAGTTGGAATGGCCGGCCGACTTCGGCATCCCAGGAGGCCCTAGAAGAAGGTGGAGCTACCTCCACCCCCCAACCCGACTTTAGTTGGATGGGGTATAATTAATTGTTAATTAATTGATATAATAAAAAATTTACTTTAGTAACTATTATAGTTTACTGTTTCCTTCCACTTTCCTGATGATTCAGGCGTGACGTATGTCGTCGTCCTCGATGTGGGAATAGTTACAATTCAAACGACAGCCTCAACGCGCACGCGCTACAAATGTGTTAAGTTCAAGTTCAAGCACAGGCTCAAGTACCACGAGAAACACATGTATTGAACACGTGACTTTAAGACCACTTCTGACTCAACGCGCATGCTCAGGAGCCGAGTTCAATCCTGATGCTGGCTAACCTGCTCATGGTTTTGCATGATTTATGCTGGGATCAGTGTCTCCGAGACTACAATGTCTTCAAGTATTCCTTTCAAGTATCATCATGTGGCATTTTACTTCCAGCTCATAACTTAGGTCTAAGTCAAACACAACAATGTCTTACCATGGAGGTGTGGTCTTACAGTATATTGCAAAAGTCATAACGTGGCATTTTTCTGCCCTCTATATAACTAAGCTAGGACAAGATAAATCATTTATTGTGCAATAAAATATGTGTTCTAAATATCATAGTTTTGCATATGAATAAAGTTATAATCATCGTGTTTATTTAGTATAATTGCCTTAATGTTTAACTTTTTTCAGAGAAAATAAACAAATTGAATTACAATTTCCATTGTTGTTATGTCGTATTATTCCCTCATTTATTCATTTAATTTATCTTGAGAACTGTGTTTAATCTATACAACATGCGATGGGTATGCAAATCCTTCCATATCTAAAACAATCGTTCCTGGATGTAATTGTATTTTGATTTTAATTCTAAATGGTATAAATAACAAGGAAAGAGTCAATAAAATCACCCAATAAAATTTCTATCAATAAAATGGTAGTGACCAAAACCATTCAAATAGCACTGTCATTCTATTGCAAGAAGTAAATGCTGATAATAAGGGATGTGAAAGAATAATATGCAAATATAGTAGCTGCTCAATATGTTTCAGTGTTGAAGCAAGACGAGTTTCCTCCCGTCGCCACAACTTCTGCTGCTGTTGAAGATATTGCACATGTTGTCTTCGAATGTGCTGAGTGCTCAACTGAATTCAGAGATCGCAGCGAACTTCAAGAACATGTAAAAACCGTTTGCTGTCGAGAGCCAGCTGTTGTGACTGACTCGATCAACCCATTACAATGTTCTAACTGCAAGAGGTGTTATAGCAGGAAGAATAATTTAAACTATCATGTTAAACATGAGTGTGGCAAAGTACTGCGATGTGGGCAATGTCAGAAGGAGTTCAAGAACATGACGACACTAATGACTCATGTCAAACATGAGTGTGGCAAAGTTCTGCGATGTGGGAAATGTATGAAGGAGTTCACATACATGTGGAACCTAACTACTCATGTCAAACATGAGTGTGGCAAAGTTCTGCGATGTGGGCTATGTGAGAAGGATTTCAAATCTATATCGACACTTACTACTCATGTCAAACATGAGTGTGGCAAAGTTCTGCGATGTGGGAAATGTATGAAGGAGTTCCCAAACATAAGGAACCTAACTACTCATGTCAAACATGAGTGTGGCAAAGTTCTGCGATGTGGGAAATGTATGAAGGAGTACAAATACACGAGAAACCTAGCTCGCCATGTTAATTATGAGTGTGGCAAAGATCTGTGATGTGGACAATGTAAGAAGGAGTTCAAATACATGAGTGACCTAACTGCTCATGTCAAACATGAGTGTGGGAAGGAACTTTTTTTATCAAAATTTTAAGAAACGTTTATTACACGAAGAAATCTTTTGCAGTACATGAAATTAATGTGAAATCTGATTTCGTAGAAATACATTTTTATTATTTTCGTCCATTTTATACATCTCTTTCTATTACGGACAAACGGATGTTGTATATTTTACCAAGTTTTGTATTTTGTGTTTTGAAAATGGCATCTGTAATTCGAGGCTTCAAATAAAGTATTTCAATGGAAATGATCTATGCGATGACAATGTTGCTCCCATGTTTTCCATCATGGGCGTCCACGGGAAGGGGGGGGGGGGGTCAAGTAGAAGGGTGCTTGCCCCCCCCCCCCCCCTCCCCCCCCCCCCCCTGTGGACGCCTGGATGTCAGGAAAACTTAAAATTAGTGTGGTGTTTTACGTATAGTTTTATTTCGTAAGCAAAAAACTCAAAAAAGTTTATTTAAAGTGTCAAAAACAAAAATAGCCATGCGGGGCAAAGTGGTTCCATGCCCTTCACCACCCCAAAGTGTGAAATTATCAAATATATTGAAAATTGTATCCAAAAACGCCTCATAACATTTCAATCGTGATTTCACAGTGTCCAAAAACAAAAACAACGCCCTGCGGGGCTGGGTAGGGGGCGCCCCCCCCCCCTTATTTCCCTTATTCCGAGAATATCCGTTTTTCTTGCCTTGCCCTTCCTGCCAGAAATCCTGCGGACGCCCTTGTTTCCTATCCAATACATCCCCCATTTTAACAATGTCTACTTCAATTCGCTTAAGCTAAGTTCCCATACTTCGCTTTCGGTTCAGTTCGGTTTCGCTAAAGTTAAAGTTTGCCCAACATTATTTTTCGGCAATAAGGTAGCCATTTTGCGAAATTGAACCGATAGCGAAGCGAATTCGTTGCGAAGTATGAGAACCCAGTTTAAGTCTCTATACTTGATCGGATAATAAAGTCACTATTATCACAGTTTGTGTGATGTGGACTGTCTTCTTCTGGTGTTTATACTTGTCTATACTTTACCGAATTAATTAAATTAAATTTTAAGTAAAGCGTTTTAGAGTGAGCACAGTTAGTACATCATCTCCAAAGAAGCAAAATCCTCTCAAAGATAAAGATAAAGATAGCTCCTTTATTATTTCTGATTTTTTTTGCAACTTTCCAATCTCCATATACTCTGCATGAATAACTGATCAATGCTCCGCGATTTTGGCACTTTTCGATCAATCTCTTTGAAAGCTTTTCCAAACTATTAAAATGGCCACAAGTCTGCAAACACTTGACCGATTGGGCTGAAATTGTGTAATATATGAGATAATTTTCGTCTTTAATTTGACGTCTTTTCGTCTTGACTTTTTTATAGCAGAAGAGTATTTCTAACATTCCAATATTTCAATCATTCTCAATCACTCTCTATATGACCTACTTGTTGAAACATCTATATGTTCACCATGTGATCTACCTTAGTTCTAGAAGATGACGTAAGCACTTACTATGATCGTAGTAGATGCAGTTGTGTCGGGAGAGTTCGCACTTGTTCGGGAATACTCGGGTGTCTCCGTGCTTCCCCGTCGTGCAGACTGGCCTCCACTTATTGTCGCTCGTGCCGAAGATGTTGATCACGTTGAACCACCAGCCCCCGCTGTTCTTGGAGCACGGGGGGCATATGGGGGTGACCCCAGACCAGGACAGTGTCAACACGAATAGTACTGGGGGTGACAATAAAATATAATGTATTAACGTATAATGTAATGTTTGTAATGTAAAATGTTTTAATAAAATTCATTTAGTTAATAAATTGAGATGATAAAATTGAATTGCTAAACCTACTGGAACCCAAATCTTGAAATCAACATCTTGAAAAAGTTCGAGTTTTCTTTGTTTAAAAATAAAAATATTGACAATGATAACTCATTTCGTTTTATTTATACAATGAAACGTAAACTATTACGAAACGCCGATTTCAAGTCTTTGAATCCGGTTTTATTTTTTATAATATGAACTTGGTATTAGAGTGAGCTCGGAGTGAGCCGACTTCTAATAATCGTCATTTCTTTGTATTCCCTTTTCTTCCAATTACGTAAATCATGATAAAAAAAATAATAACATGCTAATAATATTTATGCCGGTTGATGCCGACTTATCTTATCGAGTTGAAAAAAGCAAAGGTTGCAAAATAATAATGTAGAATCGTAAATAGCACCGAGTGTCTCAGGCAGCATCGCTCTGTAGCTATGCCCTGGAGGTCCCGGGTTCGGTTCCCGCGGCCCGCCTTCCTGCCTGAGTCGATAGTGGCAAAAGCTGGGAAGGTTCCCCTATTAAGAGGGTTGAGTATAGTGGGCGTGGCCTTGAAGAGTTTTTTAATCGATTTTCATCAATATCTTTTACCAATGTAATTGTTAACAAAATAAGGCTTTGTACGAGTTTTCAGAACAGTTCAATGAAAATAATTTCATAGCTTGGAATAAGTTATTAGTTTTATTTTGTCCAACAGATGTTTAGTACCATAATTTTACTAATTTTCGGACACTAAACATCTGTAGGACAAAGTAAATCTAATAAACCATTCCAAGCGTTGAAATTATTTTCATTGAACTGTTCTGAATACTCGTACAAAGCATTATTTTGTTAACAATTACATTGGTAAAACATATTGATACAAATCGATTAAAAAACACTTCAAGGTCAAACTCACTACTCAGCTGTCTTAAACGGCCACGACAACCTCCTTCCCACCATCCATTCATTATAATCTTTCTTCCGTCGCCATTTGCAGTTGCACAACAGTAGTACGACGTTAAAACACGACTAATATAAAAACGGTACTCTCACCTAAAAGAAGATCCTTCATATTTGCCATCCTGAAGACACTTTTCTGCGGACGCCAACACAAACTCCACTGAGCAGACGATTATAGATGACAATCACATTGCATGGGTTGCGATTACACTTATAAGCTGTATGGGAGGACACAAATAGTGCAATCATATCTATTGGAAGAGAAGTTTCAAGGTACGCGATGATGAGGAACAAGGCTGGCTTAAGTCAGGGTTGAGGATTAGTTGACGTGAGGTGCATGCCCGAATATGTGGCTGCATTTCTGGCTGCCCCTATCACTCAGTGTTTTACGATCTTTTCCGCGCTTTTAACAAACTACTCGACAGGGATTTTCCTACACCTCACTCGTTTCATACCGTTTATTTATGATCAGGTACTGGAACCGGTACCGGAACCGAAAATAACAGTATTTTTTAATAGGAACCGGAACCGGAATCTGAACCCATATTAATTCTTTAGGTGGAACCGGAACCGGGA
Organism: Leuctra nigra; assembly: GCA_934045905.1. Lineage (NCBI taxonomy): Eukaryota > Metazoa > Arthropoda > Insecta > Plecoptera > Leuctridae > Leuctra > Leuctra nigra. The sequence continues at coordinate 17,427,327 of OW203771.1, forward strand.
TAATTTGGGTTCCATAGTGGTTTAAAGGTTTTCTAAATAATTAATTTTTTACTTCATTGCCTTACAAATCTGAAATTATTTACTACCGCATTTGCAGTTTTTCAAATAAATTATCACCGAGCCAAATAAATGTTAGAATAAATAATTTTCTGAGCATGTAAGTTCCCTACAGCCAATTAAAAAATAATTTGAAATATTGTCTGAATTTGATGGAACTGATTGGAACTGAAATGGAACCGGAACCGGAATCGGAACCTATATTTTTAAAAACTTGGAACCGGAACCGATATTCATTTGGGTTCCAGTCCCTGTTTATAATGTATTGGTTATCGTCCAAATGTTCTGCAAAGTGACTTTTAATGAGCTGAAAATTAACAACTGAAAAACTTTTCCACCCACAAATCAGCATGAAAGCAATGGGAAGAGGGAAGTCCGGGGGGGGGGGGGAGCCCCGAATATTTAACGGGTCTGGGGCGCCGGCCCCGGAATCATTTAGAAATTCTCAAATGGCTGTGAATTTCTTCAGCAGAATTCTACTTTTTGTTTGTTCAGAAACTTTCATTAAGAGTAAAAAAATATTGCTTATTGCTATTGCAAAAATATTGACATTCAAGTCATTGACGAGATTTATTTGTATTAGTTTCACATTTACAAAGTTTCCATAAATGGAAACGGAAATATTGATAATTACTCTGAATTGCGCTCCCCCCTCCCTTCCCCCCCGGAGAATGCTTAAAATCATCACTGATTGGAAAATGATACACAGTCAAAATAATAGTTATGTAAAAGAACACGTTACTTTTATTATAAGCACAGTGTCGACAAGGAAATGCAGACGTATTTACGTTGACAGGTGATGTGCCAACCTTGTCCCCTATACATACATAATTATTACACCTGGCATGAGATAATATTTGACAGAGATATTAGTAAGTGCTTTGGTCATTGCTTCATTTCACGGTCATGCGGGCCCGGTAACCGAAAGATAAGATTGTATTGTCTATTGCATTTAGTGGAGTTCAACGTCGTCATGTCTGCATCTAGACTAATACTGGCGGATCCATGCATATGAAGAAGAGACAGTGGGAAGGAGACGGTTTGGTCTAATAGTATGGAAACTTTGAAATATTTATTTTTAATGAACGTATCTTTATTAAACACATAAGTTTAAACTTCATAACAACACTCTTTCACTAAGTCCTATGGATTATTATTTGATGCAGCTGATCAATCACATTTTAAGGTGCTGCAAGCGCGAGCGATTTGGCTGCTTTTTGTAGACACTTTTTGCGATACGATTGGAGACGAAATGGGTGGACCAAATTATTTGAAATTTTAATCGTGATTAGATAAAAGACAAACTTAGGGTTATTCCTTGGTACATTTTAATTTTTTGTTTCGTTAATTAGTAATAATTAGTGGATTTATAATGACAAATTAGATATTTTCTTGTCTCCCTGGGTGCCGTATAAAATTAAATTTCAAAAATGTGCCAAGTGATAACCCTAAGTTTGTCTTTCATCTAATCATGATTAAAATTTGAGATCAATTGGTTTACGGGTTTGGTCTCCAATCGTATTGCAAATTTCATAGTTTTGCGCGGTTTTGTTGAATAGCCGGCGCCTAATTAGCGATGCAATAAGCAAAAATGAAAAAGTGCTACTAATATACAATCAGACTGATCATGTGAACATCCTGTAAAAGTTACACTCACTTATGAAACAATTTTTCTCTCTCAATTTTCTAAAACGGTCGAGCGCTTGTATTTAAATTATGGTAATATGAATGAATGAATTAGGTATAACCTAATTTACTTTTCTAATGAGGGTAATCATAGACGGTCACGGGCATCGAGCCAGAGACCTCCGTACTGAAAGCTCAAAGCGTTACTGAGTATTTTATCGTTATCATTCGGTTTAAAGTTACATTATAGGCAAATTCTCTCAGTTACTTGCTCCTAGTGCGCTGAAAGAATTTGACTTATTTACACGACGTCAAGACACATAATTATAAATTTTTTTACAATAATCACTAAAATAATGTATAGAATTAAAACTTTTTTCCATCATAAACTTTCTTACTTTATCTACTTCAGGATCAATGGTATAATAATTGTGTTTATTCTAAAGAAATGCTCATGGAACCTACAGAGTCACAAATTCACACAGTGCACAAATTCATCAATTTTCGCGGAAATGCATATTATAATAAACGGAAATGTTATCAATCACACAAAATACCTATAGGCATATTCAATGACATAAAGTTGTGTAGTTATGTGTATGGTGGTCTTCTAAAGTGGTACGGACAATGGATTCAATGCTCAGCGTGTCCATATTTTAACACTGAAAAAGTTGAAAATGTCCATCAGCATTACACGAGATCGCATAATATTTTTTTTTGAATCATGTTCATAAACAATCTTCTATGTTATATCTAGGAACACATGTATTTTGATATCTTAATTGTTTACATTCTATGTTATATTGGGTTTAATTATTTGGTTTATATATTTATTTGTGTAACTGTCAAGTGTAGTTGTATTGTACTACTATTGTGAAAGAAAGCGCTTGCGCTAAAAAAAATTTAAATTTAATTAAAATTTAAGTAACGCGTTGATGAGTGAGCACCGTTAGTGCAACATCTCCAAAGAAGCAAAATCCACTCAACCAAAGATAGCTCTTTATTATTTCTGATTATTTGCAACTTTCCAATCTCCATACACTCTGCATGAATAACAGATCAATGTTCCGCGATTTTGGCACTTTTCGATCAATTTCTTTAATGGCTGTTTCAAAACTATTAAAATTGCAATCAGTCTGTAAATACTTGACCGATTGGGCTGAAATTGTGTAAAATATGAGATAATCTTCGTCTTGATCACCATTCAAATTTTTAACTTAACGGAAAAGTTGGATTGACGAAAAAAAATCAAAGATATTTTTTAAATTGCAAGTGATAGTGATGACCTTGTGATAGCTAAGGTGAAAGCTAAGGTGAAAGCTAAGGTGAAATGAACTGCTGAACGATTCACAATATCTTCGCGCGCATGAACACGGCGTTCAGCCTCATAACCGCCCTCCCGTACCCTCTGAGTCGAGGACGCCGTTCATGAATGTCCAAGAGCCGTCTCTCATAGTCAGTTACACTCGTATGATCCGGTGAGACTTGCGTCGACGTCGACGTCGTTGCCGGACGTCGCGAGGACGTCGTCCTGGCTTGCAACAACGACGGCGTCCGGCCTCGAGGCAGAGCAAGAGAACACCGGCGGCGACACCGGCGACGAGGATCGTCATGATCGGCGTCACTTGCTCGACGGTGACGCTGTTGAACATGGAGGCGGTGTCCGGGTAGGACGGCGGCCAGTACTTGATGTGGAGGCGGTTCAAAGCACCGGAGTGTCGCATGTTCAGCATCCTAGGACAGATACATCACAATGTCACGGGTGGATTGCTGGAGGGTGGCGCTGTTGAACATGGATGCGGTGTCCGGGTAGGACGGCGGCCAGTACTTGATGTGGAGGCGGTTCAAAGCACCGGAGTGTCGCATGTTCAGCATCCTAGGACAGATACATCACAATGTCACGGGTGAGTGCTGGAGGGTGACGCTGTTGAACATGGAGGCGGTGTCCGGGTAGGACGGCGGCCAGTACTTGATGTGGAGGCGGTTCAAAGCACCGGAGTGTCGCATGTTCAGCATCCTAGGACAGATACATCACAATGTCACGGGTGAGTGCTGGAGGGTGACGCTGTTGGACATGGAGGCGGTGTCCGGGTAGGACGGCGGCCAGTACTTGATGTGGAGGCGGTTCAAAGCACCGGAGTGTCGCATGTTCAGCATCCTAGGACAGATACTTCACAATGTCACGGGAGAAAAATTTAAATAGAAGGTTATTTTTAGATAAAATACACAATACACCATACTTACTATTTTTTTTCTGTGAAAACTAATAAGTTTCTTTTTCAATCACCAATAATGCTCAGTAATGCTTTCGTAAACTAATTACAAAAAGTTCACAATCTCCTCGTTGTGTGGACGTTTTTATTATTTGTGAAACGATTAGGTACCTACATATTCAAAACGGTAGAGTTAAAAAACTACCTACAAATTTCTTCTATCAAAACTGTCATTTGGTACATTTTCATTTAAAAAATAATTTCAGATCATCAAAAACATTGCTTTCTTGAAATAAGTACGAGTACTGTAAGTACGCATAGATTATGATCATAATTTATGATGACCCAAACCCGGCTGTACTCACTTGTAGTTGAGGACGCCGAACAGGGGGTAGTCCTTGACGGTGACCATGGAGTATCTCTGAAGGAACGATATGCCCGGGACATGAGCAACCTTGCATTCGACCTCGGCAAAGTCCTGCGTGCCTGCCTCGTAGGAGGTGAGGAACGCGTAGAAGGGTTGACGACAGACGTCCTTCAGACCCTGAGAGATGGTCATCGGCATCGTAGCGGCGTTGGGCAAGATCAACTTGACGAACAAGCGCTTCAGGAGAGGTTCTTCAGTCAACTGTAATAAGTTACAAGACTCGTATCAGATGAAAAGGAAGACAACTTCGGTGAATAAACACTCAAGAAATGAAATGCTGTATTCGAAAAAAATGGATTGGATGTAGATCATCTTTGTTATTATCGATGAAATCATAGCTCGCTGCTAACCGTAAGTGACGAGTTAGCATAGTCTACACTCTAAGAAATCGTCTACAAAAATGTGTTGATTTATGACAACACAAAAAAGTGTGTTAATTACTACACAAAATTTGTGTTGATTTTTGCAAAATCAACACACTATTTGTGTCGTCAGAAATCAAGACATTTTTGTGTTGAAACTAACACTTTTGTGTTGAAATTAACACATTTTTTTGTGTCGTCTTAAATCAACACATTTTGTAGACTATTTCTTAGAGTGTACTTCAGATGGTGCCATCAAATCATTTTTATTCAGTCCGCTTCTTTCAAAATTACAGTTTTATCTTTTTTGTTAAGTGAACAAAGCTCAGTTTCATTGCCGAATATTATCTAATTCAGACCAAATATATTTCTAGTACAATGACATTGATATGCCTTATTGATAACGAAGATGACTTGAACAAAAGATCACATGATTTCACCTGCAAGAGACTATATTGACCGGAATTGGGCAGCAGTCCTATCTTGTAGAAGCCAAGGTTCAGAAGCTCCTCCAGATCGCTGAAGGGATAGTTGATGGTCTGCACCGCAAGGAAGGAGATCAGCGCCGCCGAGTACGACGCCACGACTGTGATGCCGACGAGTGCTGCTACCAGGTAGATGATTCGGCCGGACATGGCTCGTGGGGTCAGCTCATGTCCTGTAGATCGGAACATTGTGTTATGTGAAGGGATAGTTGATGGTCTGCACCGCTAGGAAGGAGATCAGCGCTGCCGAGTACGACGCCACGACTGTGATGCCGACGAGTGCTGCTACCAGGTAGATGATTCGGCCGGATATGGCTCGTGGGGTCAGCTCATGGCCTGTGAAGATTTTTTTTATTTAATTGTGTTTTTATTGAATGCACAAGAACACAGAGATACAAGTACAAACAATAAGGCGAAGTTCCCCCTCAGTGGCTTTTCCAAACTTCGAATACGTTAACGTCGATTTAAACTTTAGAAGACCATGCTTCCGAACTGAAGTTGTTTTAGGATTGGCAGAGAGAGGAGTTACCAAGATTGTGCAGAAATAATGAAATTGTTTTCAAAAGTAGATTGAATAAAAAGATACCTCGAAGGGAGGGAAATTTTAGAAAATTGACCGAATGGGAAATTTGAGGATCAGGATTCCGAGCTGACATGGAAGGTTTTGCGTTTTAGAGGTCACAAGAAGAGTTTGGAGATAAGAAGTGAAGTGAATCACTGACTGAACTTGATATATCACGGGAACAGCAAGCTGGGAAGGGAAAACGAATGATTTGAGACGGAGGAAAATAAATAGGATGAGAGATAATGAGATATACAAATGACACATTTGAAGTTGAAGGAATGTGTATTCCAATTCGGGCGTACCAAACTGTTAAACCCAATAGTTTAAGCCCTATGACGGGATGTATTTTGATCATATGCTTTAACTTTGTTCCATTGATATTTACCTACAATGACGTAAAACACAATGCATGACGTACCTTGGCCACACATGAGGCCGTGTATGAAGATCACCGCCTCATTGAGTGGAATCAGATTGTGTCCCTCAGCCTCAGCATTGCCGTAGCGGCGTCCAATGTGGTATACAGCAGCCAGTGAGAGCGACAACACCAAGATGGTGCCTACGATGGACATCCAGAGACCGAGAGAAAATGGCGCTAGGAAGTTCAACCAACTCAGGTCGATGGCGTTCGGTTTCCGAATAAAGAAGTGATTCCTTGAGAGAAGAAGATGAGAAATTAGTTGATGAAAAAGGACGACGGTTATAGATTTAGCGCGTAGAAAATGTATTTCACGCTCACTTTTTTAACATGGGTCGTCATTTCAATGTACCTTCAATGTGAGCGTGTAGAAAGGGTACTAGGGGTACGACAGGCGGACAATATACGTGCTCATGGCTGCCAGGTTGAATAAGCGTAGGAAGGTTATCGAGTGAGTTCAAGTCCTGCATGGCCAGAAGAAGACACTGAATGTGGAACTTACTGTGTGACTAGAGCCGGATGCATGAAGCTGAGAATGGCGACTCGGTCGGTTGTCCGTGTGAAGTCCATCGGAGAAACATCAGCCAGTCCAGTGACAAGCGACCTGGCGAACCCGATCCACGAGCCGTTGCTGAGCAGACTGCCCTTCACGTTGCCGGTGTCCACGACATACGTGGTCCTGGAATAACATTCCCTCCGATTGTAATGGTTTTCTTATGGAGAAGTCAAGTGAAAGTCATGCCATGCCAAGTGGAGTGAAGTGGAGCGGCACTCACGTGAAGTTCAGTGCCTGCTGCATGGAGGACCACGCGTCACCGAAGTATCCACCCACACTCGTCACTAAGGACGCGTTCTTCGGGTCTCGCGTCAGAATCATTGTCGGCGGCGCCTAGAATGTCAGAGTTACGCATCACTGACTGCCTGGTCCGTCGACAACCGATAGTAATGCAAATGTTAGCATAGCTTTTCTGTATCGATACGCTGCCTGGCCTTGAACCTCTGTCCACGACGACGACGACGTACTCACGTGCGCGACGACCGCCTTGAGCACACTGCCATATAGATCGGCTCTACGCTGGTACAACGGCGTCGTGTCTAGGTTCAACCCGCCTGTTCGCGACCAGTTGCCGAACAACTTCGTGTGAACTAGAGTGTCGTGATCTTGCACCCGATACACCTCGGCGAACTGCACGATGCCGGCGTCGCCAGGCGTCGCCGTGATCAGCTCGCTGTCGAAGAGGGCGTTGATGTCGGCGAGGAAGGTGGACGTGTGGGAGGCGTTGACGAAGACCAGCCAGCGGGGTGACGGCGGGATCTGAAACAACGACGACTTCATCAACAACGATGAGGGCGTTGATGCCGTCGAGGGCGTTGATGAAGAGCAGTTAGGGTGGGAATTAAAATATTCAGTCATTACATAATTACTTACCATTACTGCAATTGACCTTCGAAGAGGTCTCTCCAATGATACTTACTTTCTTGAGCCGTGCGAGCGCCTCCGCCGCCTCCATGTCCGCGTTGAGAAGCACGTTGAGCGGTCTGTTGCGCGCGCAGTTGTCCGTGGCGTTGACGTCGAGCCCCACACTCGCCGCTGCCACGCCGCTGCGGCTCAGCAACTTGCTGACCTCGATCACGTGATCGCCGCCCCTCATGTCGGACGACAGCAGGAACACGCACTTGACGTGGAACTCCGTGCGGAAGCCGAGGACGATGGAGGTGATGTCCGACGCCGGCAGGAGTTGCAGGTGGGCTGTGTGCAGCAGTGCAACCAGCAGCAGTGCGGTCAACAGCATCCCTGCGCACGTACTGCGCAAGTGCTCGTACTGGAGGCCAAGTCTTGAAACTTACGCCTTCAGGACGCAAACGCTCTCGGACGTCATAAAGTCCCATTTACTGTAAGAATGATGACCTTGAAATCTACCTTTAACTGTTTCGCTTAATTTTGAATAAGGTTTTATGACTGTATAATATCTGTAATAATAATTATAATGTTAATAAATTGTTTGCAATAGATTGCTGGATGACAATCAAATAAGTGGCTTGACTTTATGTTTCAATGGCGATCACTCTTATAGTAAATGGGACTTATTGACGTCCGAGAGCGTTTGCGTCCTGAAAGCGTAAGTTTCAAGACTTGGCCTCCTGTAACTAGGAAAACGCTCAGTGTAACGCGTTGATGAGCGAGCACGGGTATGTACAAATTCTCGAACCGGAAATGCGTACAGAACGCACAGAAAACATATACATCCATATTGAATTGAAATATGATCCACTCAATCAACATGAAAGTATCTGTTTAAGAATAGCAATCTATACACTTTGGTACCTAATTCAAATCAGATTCAATTGTGCAATGGAAAACAATCAGTTCGATACTTCATATCTTAAGTAAAGTAAAGTAAAGAAAAACGTCTTTATTTGATACGGCGCGATTAACAGTTATTAAAACCGTCAATAAGTGCATATGTTCTTGACTGATTGGGCTGAAAATTTGTAACATAGAGACAATGTGGTCTTAACGACCATGCAAAATATGAGTTGGATCAGATTATCGAAGACCATTTTCATTTTTCAACCTGTCAGGAGATATTTATTTAAATTTTAACCAATGAATGGATTTCAAAACAATTAGGGTCTGCAAATAGAAAAGGTTGTCTTTTCAGGTATTTAAAATTTCAGCTCGATCGAAGAAATACTGTGACCTATATAGCCTCAAATAGCAGAAAAAAATACCTAGAGGTCCGTGCCAAAAGAGCCAAAAGGAGTCGCTCGCTCAACAAGTACGTACTGTATGTCCAGACAAATTAAGGCTAAAAAATTATGAACTTTCTATTTAGGAGGCTCATTTTTCTGTAGTGAAAGGTTGACTTCGCTTAGGACTGAAGTAGACACACTTGGCCGAATAAAAAATGATCGTTGAACATATTTGAATGACTTCTGATCATGTTATGTAACAACCAATGCATGTTATTATCATTGAAATGAGACAATAAGATCGCTTGGACTGATATATTATTATGATGTATCATAATAAATTTAACAGTTTTCGTTTAATCAGATTTATTGAGCTATCAATGTTAGCTGTGGTGCCAAATGTGTGTTGTGGATGCACTTACTTCCTATAAGTATGAATTAGAAACTAATATTATATTGTCGCTTACCAATGTGTGAAATTACTATACCACCCTCATCAAAGTTCAAGTTATAGAGTTACAATAATTACAATCTATGTACTTGGTGTTTATATGACACACTGCCCTCTTCACCGATACCCTCTGGGTCATAGTTATTAATTACTAATGGGCTATGGAAGTGTTTAGATACAAGACACAATTAATTCATAGGTGTATTGTTCATCAGTCACGACGAGCTGTAATTAACGAACATTGACACGAATTCTAGTTTAGATGGTTTTGGTAGGACCAGTGATACATGTTCATTAATGAACAGAGAAATATTTATAACACATCAATAAAACAATGAGTAATCAAGTGAGAGAAATTATTTTGTTTGACAAGGTTAATATAGGTAATTGTTCATACGCACGCACCTGCCTCCCTCCCCCCTTCCCCACCTCTGCCCAGTGATTTTCTCGGGTAGTTTAAACCTCCGCTTTGCTGATGGATAATGTAAAAGATGTGATACTAGGAATATGCTCATTATACAGCGTTGATAATCGAGCACTGATGCAACACCAAAATGAAATTTAACTACACAGAACGAATTATTTGCAGTGATCAATTATGATCATAACCAACTAAGAGGCATTTTATAAACATATCGTAGAAGATTTCGTGGCTATGATATAATATTATTTTATATGCATACCTTTCCTGCTAAACTGCAAACCTATTTTCCGTTTGAAACCAAGTGACCAATCTTGCTAGAAATCAATATGTAACTGAACAGGATGTTAATACCTAAACCTTCTTTGAAAACATTGGCCTCCGTTAATTCGTTTGACCTGTATTGCAAAAAGAACAGGCACACATCAACAAAATAAAACAAGATTGGATAGCGTTTGACGCTCTTTCAGTTATTTCATGCATTCCGAATTCACCGTACGGTTTCCTAGTCCCTATACGTGAAACATTGTATCATTACGAATGGGATAGAGCCAAAGTCAATGGTGATATGGTGAATAGTCGCATGTTACTGATTGGCGGAATGGAAAATGAAAATATCAAAGAAAACGTCGCTCAATTGTGACGGCTGAGAAGAGATGGTCTACGTGCACAAGATGAGCTGGGAATCAGTGGGATCAGTTGCGTAGACTGAGAGAACCCACGAAACAACTCAGTCAGGAAGGACTGGGAAGGACAGTTGCGGGCAGCGAGCATTTTTCTGGTCAAGACTTATTAAGAGGCCTGGGTAAGCGAACGGGAATCGCACAGTTCGTCAGATAGTTTTTTTGAAATTGGTCTTCACACCAACAGAATATTAAAAAAATAATTAGTAACGACCCATTACAGCCTAATAGGCTAAATAATGCCACACACTGGGGTATTTTATGACCTCTGGTATACGACCTTAAAGTGTTAAATACGATTTTGACCATATTATTAATATTTAACACTCAATGGTCGTATCAGAGGTCATAATGAGCTGCAGCTTGTGGCATTGTTTAGCCTATTAGGCTGTAATGGGTCGCTATTATCTCATTTTTTTATATTCTGTTAGTGAAAACCAATTTCAAAAAAACGATCTGACGAACCGTGCGATTCCCGTTTGCTTACCCAGGCCTCTTAAATGGGAGAAAAATTGACGACGACAAAAACTCTTATAAATTACTTACTTATTTAAACAATTTTCTGACAGCGTAGAATTGTGTATACCTAGAAGTGTTCTGACATCTATTACATCAATCAAAAATTTTGACGCTCAACCATATAATTTCACTCTAAAAATTTTTAAACTGGAATATTTTACAATAATTTTTTCTCCCATTTACGAAGTCTTTGCCAGAAAAATATTCACTCACGGGCATCGAACAGTGGTCATCAGTAGTGAGTGGTGATTATCTAATGAAATGAGCGGCCAGTTTGTTGAGTTCATTAGTGCAATCGGAGTCTGAAAGACGACTGATAAGTTAATGTGATTATAAATAATAGTTGTGGAAACGTCGCGAAACTCAAAGCATAGCGGCTTTGTACACTCGACAATTCATAAAACGGTATTTGAAATAAACGGATTGTCTGAAAAAAATGTGATGGCATTATCTGATGAAGTCAATACTTACTCGTCATCTACCTCTAGTAGGTGAGCTCTGATTTCATTGATAATAACAAGGATTGATTGTCAATGAACCTGACCAGCAGCCAATCTGTTTCGTTCAAATACCGTACGGTTTATGAATTGTCGAGTGTACAAGCGTGGAATAATGTAACTGTGCTGCTCTCTGCTCCATATAAAAACATGTTTATGTTATGAGTCAGAGAGAGGCAGAATGACAGGGTCTTTATTCCACCACTGTACATACACCCCCCCCCCCCCCAGTATTAAACCGACATATATTTAAAAATACATTTCATGGAAAATATTAAAAGCAATCGTGTATGGCTGCTTTGATACCTACCTATGTTATGAAGTGTTTGCTGGGTGATAATCGACATATTGGTATAAACACTAAAACACAAACTAGGAACACTCAAACCAATAAAAATTGGTAGTCGATAAGAAAAGGATTGGCTGCTATAGTAAGGTTCCTTGACAATCAATCCTTGTTATTATCAATGAAATAAGAGCTCACCTACTAGAGGTAGATGATGCGTTAGCACAGCCTTCATGGGATGATGCCATCAAACCTTAATCAGCCAATCCTTTTCTTTTCGAGTACCTACCGATTTTTATTGGTTTGAGTGTACATTTACTTACTATTTTTTGTCTCATTCAATCAAAAAATATAAAACATCACTTATGTCGGTTTAATACTGGAGATGGGATTAATCAGTGGGGTGGTAGCCTCACGGCAGCCACGTCGTGCGGTGCACTAGCAGTAATATAACTTCAAAAGTAATCGTGTCTTTTACTTTGCGTGTTTTTGGGCCACCCGGAGTGATGTAATAACTTATCTGCAATCTTGCTTGGAAATGCGCCAAAATGTAACATCGAGACTTAAGTTTTTTATTACTTTATTTGATAAAATCCATTCAAGGCTGTCAGATTTGACAGATTGACCATGAATCATGAAACTTAAATATTGTACTGTGATCAGTGATTCGAAATCATCGCACCAGCGAAGGTGAACTTGAACTCCACAAAATGGCGTTTTGTCTCGAGTGCATTATTTTCTTCGTCGCAGTGCTGTCAGGTCTAGTCGGGGTTGTTTACATTTACTTCAATCGCATCTACACCTACTGGAAGATACGTAACATCCCGTTCGTCCCAGCCACTGTGCCGTTCGGCAATATTAAAGACGTCATTTACCGTCGGACATCGTTGAATGAAGCATTCGCTCAACTGTACAGACGTCTAGAAGGACATAAATATGGTGGAGTTTTCCAGTTCCATCGCCCGACATTGTTGTTAAGAGATCCAGAAGTAATAAAACAATTCATCACTAAAGATGCTAATAGTTTTCACGACAGAGGTGTCCATTTCGATGAGGAAAACGACCCGGTGTCGGCGCACATTTTCAACCTGCCGGGACAGAAGTGGAGGAACGTGAGAGCGAAGTTGACGCCGACGTTCACATCCGGGAAGATAAAGATGATGTTCCAGACGGTCCTGGACTGTGGACAGGAGATGAAAGACGTCTTAAAGGAGTCTGGAACAAGAGGCGAGACGATTGAAGTGTCAGATATCGTCGCACGATACGCCCCTGACGTCATTGCTTCATGTGCTTTTGGAGTCCAATGCAATTCGATCAAGAATCCGAACGACGTTTTCCGTTTGAAATGGAGCGAATTTTTTGATCCAGGTTTGAAATTCTCTGTTGGTTTTTTGATGAACTTCATGGCTCCCTCTCTGGCTGCTAAACTGTCCTGGGGTCGAATCCCGGTGCATCTCTCCAAGTTCTTCAGAGATATTGTCAAGGAAACTGTTGAGTATCGCGAGAAGAACAACGTAGCGCGTAACGACTTCATGCACCTGTTGATTCAGCTCAAGAACAAGGGTTACGTTGATGTCGACGTCGAGAAAGACAGCGTCGAAATAAGCACAGAGGCACAATCAAGTAAGACGTGAATAATTAGACTAGGGAACGCTCTGCATGACGTGTTGATAAACAAGATTTCAAATGCATGCACATTATTGTTTAGTGTGTTTAGCAGCTCAATTTCCAACATTGCAAATTATTGGTGTGACCCAGAGCCATGACTACAAAAATAGTAGAAAAGGTAAGCTTAAAGGCCGATGCACAATTGACGCAGACGGACGACGCGGACGGACGACGGAGACGGATACGATGTGTAGGTATGACGTCTACGTCGTCCGTCCACGTCCGAATTGTGAACAGCAGAGTGAATTTGTCATACCTAAACATCGTATCCATCTTCGTCGTCCGTCCGCGTCGTCCGTCCGCGTCGTCCGTCTGCGTCGTCCGTCTGCGTCAATTGTGCATCGACACACATTTAATTTTCTTATGTTCCGTCACCGTTGCGTCAATTGTAGACAGATTAATTAAACTTCTCAAATTCAACAAACCCGTTCCGTCCCTTACAGGTCGGCCTTTAGACTGTCGCCGTATTCCACCGTACAATTCAGACGTTCAGCGCTCCGACGCTGGCCAATCAGATGGCTCAATGCCGAGCTCTGGGCGTTCAAGGTCAAAAGATCAACTGTTCAGCGCCGAACGTCAACGTCAGCGCGTCAACGGAGCACTGAGAACGTAGCTAACGCTAAAGTCTCGGTTTCAGATGCAATGAGGAAGTTGACGCTGGACGAGATAACTGCGCAGGCGTTCATCTTCTTCCTGGGCGGGTTCGAAACCTCGTCTTCCGTCATGAGTTGCTGCTTGTACGAGTTGGCCTTGAATCCAGACATCCAGAGCAGACTCCAGCTGGAGCTGGACAAGGTCCTGGAGAACCATGGAGGACGAGTCACTTACGACGCCGTCCAGGAGATGGAATACCTGCATCAAGTTGTCCAGGGTAAGTTTACAGAAAGCTTCTCTATTAGGAGTCTACTATACTCACAAAAATGTGAGATTCGGATGAACAAAATTTCCCCCCAAAAATCATTTAAAAAAATGCATTAGGTATGGGTGTATGTGACATTTATGACATTTAACCGTGTGCTGCATGTTGCATATACTGCTGCGAAGTTAGGTATTTTAATTAAAATATTGAATAGGTGGGTACCACAAAAAACGATAAAAAGGCAAGGTCCCTACTTTTTAAAAAACGTTTTTTCCGAATGTCTTCAAAATTTTACGGGTTATAGATAAAGGATAAATCTGTGTCTCCATGATCTTAAAAATCAACGAAAAAATGTATTTACTATAGTTCGTTTTTCCTATGTTTGAACTCTCACCAGATGGAGCCACAGTCAGTTGTTCTGCTAGGCCGAGAAAGACTTCATTGCGCGCTCACCTTGCGATGTTGACTTTCTCGGCCTAACATAACAACTGACGGTGTCTCGGTCTGTAGAGAGTTCAAACATAGGAAAAACGAACTGTACTCCAGCTGCAGAGGGTCTTTTGCACCCCTACCGCGAAAAAACAAAACAAATAAATAAAACATTTTCGACCATGGGAACACAGATTCACTCTTATTCTATAATCTGTGAAATTTTGAAGACAATCGCCCAATCCGTTCAGAAAAAATAGGGGTAGGGTTTACGCTCTTTAAAAAACATTTTTGACAAAAAACACATTCTATATTCTATTTTATTATATTCTAATGATTCTTTGTAAGAAACGTTGCGGAAGTACCCTCCTCTCAGCGTGCTGAACCGAGTATGCACCGCCGCCTACAAGCTGCCTGACAGTGACGTGGTGCTGGAGCCCGGCACACCGGTGGTTGTGCCGGTACTGGCCCTGCATCACGACCCTCTGTACTTCCCCGAGCCGGACAGGTTCGATCCGGAGAGGTTCACGCAGGAGGCCAAGACTGCTCGCCATCATTACACATACCTGCCGTTCGGAGAGGGACCCAGGAATTGTATCGGTAATATCATGAAAAAAACGGGTGGCGCCAAAACATTCACTCTGATTGAGATGTCACTATATCGAAACTATTATAGATAGGATTATGCATTTGTACACTTATTAGAAAACATACCAAAATGTAATGTGAAAGTTTCAAAAATTAACAAATGTTTGAGGTTACAATTGAAAAAATAGATTTTAACCAGACCAAATAAAAGTGTTTAAATGAATTGATTTGGAGTTACTTTATGGTAGGATGTTTATTTATGAATTTCAAAATAAACATACATTTATGTTTATAAATTTGTATAGGATTTCTTAAGTGAGTAGATACGTGTGAATTTATGTAACTTTCATTTAACAACATTACGCGGAGTTAACATTTCAAATTAATCGTTGGAAATTCAGTCACAATAACTTTCCCTCCATACCTCTTCTTGAAACCACGTCTCTATAAGATACAGACTTGAGTACTAAATGGAGTTATTTTTATGTCAAATTATGATCAACATCGATCTGAAATTTTGCACACATGTAAAGACAACCTTTTTCTGTTTGCAGACCCTAAACCCTAATTTTTTGGAATCCGTTCATTGGTTAAAATTTTAATAAATATCTCCTGATAGGTTGAAAAATGAAAATGGTCTTCGATAAATCTGATCAAACTCATGTAGTGCATGATCATTAAGACGAACAATGTCTCTTATTTTACACATTTTCATCCCAATCAGTTAAGAACGTATGCACTTATTGACTTTTTAAATAACTGTCAGAAATGAAGTATCGAAATGACTGTTTTTCCACTGCAACATGAATCTGATTGTAGCTAACTGTAGCGTAAGCTAATGGTAATTCACGGCCCTCTAGCTCGCAAAGGGCGTAACCTATTGTTCCCAAATTTGGTATATTTGGTGGGGTGGGCCATAGCTCGAAATTAAGATATTTCGTAACAATGTGAGATTTCCTAATTTTAAGATCCAGTAGGCCGAAAATGCCACTTTGATGCTTACAGTAAAAGTGGGTTGCTCCAGTCTTTTTAAATGAGAGTGTGCGCGCGCCGTACGACTTGGCTGGCGTGGAGCGACCGCTCCACTAGATTGAATCATATCCGTATTGCTCCAGACTGCACTGATGATGATAAGTGACGTATGCGTGTTGCAGGGATGCGGTTCGGCTCCTTGCAGACGAAGATCGGTCTCATCTCCCTGCTGGCCAGCTATGACGTCAGAGTGTCCGACAAGACGACCATCCCCATGACCCTTGACCCCATCAAGTTCACTCTCTGTCCCAAGGGAGGCGTCTTCTTGCAGATTGTCAAGAGACTCTGAGCTCGGTCTCCCTGCTGGCCAGCTATGACGTCAGAGTGTCCGACAAGACGACCATCCCCATGACCCTTGACCCCATCAAGTTCACTCTCTGTCCCAAGGGAGGAGTCTTCTTGCAGATTGTCAAGAGACTCTGAGCTCGGTCGACTTCTCTTCTTGGACAACTCGTGGTCAACTCAAATCAAATCATGACAAAGGTTACGGTCACGTCTCGGTGTTTACGGTCAAAACAGAGTAAATTATCTGCAAATTATTGTGTAATTCTTGATTAGAATCCCGATGGATGGTCAAATCATGATCTTCGAGGTCAAACGCCAATGTCCAATCATGTTAAGGGGATTCAATACCTGTTTGATCTACGTTTGATCTGACTAGACGGCCAGCCCTTAACGCCATTTTATTTTCCAGGAAAAAGGGGTTACCTTTCAGTACAATTATCTTTCTAGTGGTGTTAACTACAATAATTCGGTTTGTACTGAAGTGTTCACAAAAAAACATCGCTCTCAATGTTTCATATGACACTTGAATAAGGAAAATGCTTTACTGAATTAAAAAGTGGTTGCGAAATGCAAAGAAACTGCGACCAAAGACACACTTTGATCCAATGTTCAACTGGACAATACAAAAATATTAAAAACACATGTATACCTATAATTCTAAGAAGAAGACTCTTCCTAACTCTTCCGTGCCGGGGGGGGGGGGGGGGGGGGGGAGAAGGTGCCATTCCCCTTTCCCTCTGCGGGCGCTTGGCCCGATTGGGATGTACGATTTTTTATTATTTCCCATTGTCGAAATTGATTTCAGGGAAATGATTTCAGGGATATGATTTCAGGGTGAGGAATGTGTTCTTCGACCCCGCTGATTACCCACCATTCACAGGAACACGTACTGGCGGGGGAACATTATAATTTATAATATTCTCTGACGGTGGATTGGTCATCTTTAAGGGATCGTTGTACTTCTATTTAGATCCAATTTATGACGACGATGACCAATTCGTTCCATTTTAACTAATTTATTATAACCAATTTAAATAAATTGATTATAAATACCTACTACTGTAGTTATCTCTGTGATTATAATGATTTTCAATGAAATAATAATAATGAAATCAATGCACGAACTTCTTTTATTTTACATCAGCAAAACACAAATACATTTCCCCCCTCCCCCCACCCTCCCCAACCACAATGGCAGACATTATGCTGGCATGTTGACGGGTCACATTAACTTATAAATTGAGGCAAATCTATTTTTTTGTCAAGTGTGTATTAAAGACGTCTCCGGAACCTACAATTGCCCACAGGTAACCAATAAACCATTAAATAACGCCAAAGGAAGCACGGAATGACAGCTATTCTGAACGATGATTCAAGATGATTGTCAACAAAGAATGATTGATTGATTGATTTATTTTCCATTCATCATACATTTACATGTTGACAGTGACCCTCCTGGAGGACTCCAGTAATGAGGGTATAAGGAAAAGATTCCTTCCTATAAGGAAGGAATATTAATAAATATAATAGTTATATTAATAATAATAATAATAGTACATAGTAATATTAATAATAGTTATATTAGATTAGTGTTACCTATTCAGATAATAGAGAAACTAGGTGCATTTGATGTCAAATGCAAACTATATATAGAAAAAAGAGACAATATACCCATGAAAACAAAGCATGTTTATTTAGTACAGATTGTAAACATAATGTCTGTATACATCAGTACTAGAAGGCCCGATGTCCATTTCCTAGGTTTTTCAGTTATACAGTTATATTGTAGTGATTGTAGTATTCTATTACGTACTGACTCATGTCACTTTAACAAATTAAAATAATGATTGGATGAAAACATGATTTGTTTTATGAGCTCACCCCAAGAATCATTGATACGGACTTCCGGCCTTCTACCTCGACGTTACAGTTGAGGTTTTAGTATCTAAATAGGTCAAGTTGACGTGAAGAATTTTATTTCAATTGAGGACAAGTATTTGTAAGATCTTTGTTGCTTGTTATCATTGTTTTTAACTAATTTGTATGGAATATTTAAATTTTCTCGAAATTAAGATAGTAGGTAGGTAGGTAGTTTGGAGCGTTTCGACAATATGTTATTATCTTTCCTTTTTAAATATTGAAACACAGTTCTGTTGAACTCAATTCATTGACAGATTCCGAGAGTGAAGGACGACATTGCTGTGATAGGATGCAGATCGAAGTTGCTTTAGCTTTGGGTAAGTTTATCAAATAAAATCGAATTTAGTTTATCAAATACGTGAGTTGAGAAAACTTATAGTCCGGGCGGGATGTGCAAGAAAACGGCCCGATTGTGCATTTTGGTATAAAAGCACCAAATTTTTACCACACATACTAGATACCCAACCATTCATTAAAAGACCGGGAGCCACCTCAGACATCGCCCATGTCACCCGTGGCAGCCATTTTAAAAATGGCGAATATTTCATGTATTGTGCTAAAAACGACGGGAATATGGCATGCAAAAACATCTTTCCTACTAATTAGATCATGGGGAACTCGAATATAACATCAGAATTCTCCATTTGCTCACCGCTTTCCCGTGGCGGCCATTTTTAACAGTGGCGACCATATTTGATATGACGGTCAAATAAAGTGGGCAACATGACATGCGACACCATCTTTCCCACTAAATCGACCATGGAGAACTCGAATATGACATAAAAATATTCGATTTGTTTACTGGTCACCCGTGGCAGCCATTTTAAGAAATGGCGCCCACTTAAAAATGTCACATGAATCTAAAATTGTCATGCGACACCATCTTTCCAACTAATTCGACCATAGATAATTCGAATATGAAATCGAAATACTCAATTTGCTTATTGGTATCCCGTGGTAGCCATTTTAAAAAAATGGCACCACATAAAAAACATATAAATCTAAAATTGTCATTCGACACCAATTTTCCTATTAAATCGGCCATGGGGAACTCGAATATGAAATCAAAATTTTCGATTTACTTACTGGTCACCCGAAGTGGGCATTATATTTAAACATGGCAGCTATTCTTAAATAAGATACTTGATAGAAAAGTCCGTAGTATGTAACGTGACTTCATCCATGGTACAAAATTAAAACTGGTATTAGAGTATAGGTACTATTGGCTCATTATTTCAATCATTTGGCCAATATAATTTTTCCTACCTCCGTGAAGAGCCATTGTGGAAACAACATTTGTCCTGGGCTGGGCTGCGGAATATAGGAGGTTTGAAACAAATTAAAAATAAACTAACAATAATAAAATCCCACATATTACACCATTTGTAAAAAAAAAAATCTTTTCCAAGGCTTGCTACTTTTTCCCGTATGTAGAAAATGTATTTCCATCTGGCTGTTTGCTTCTTCCGGTACTTTTTATTGTTACTGTACCTATTTACAGACAAAGCCAGCGGGCCGCATCAAAGAATGTAGAGGGCTGCATGCATGCGGCCCGTGGGCCATAGTTTGCTCAGGCTTGATCCAGAAGACCAATTAATTAAGGGATGACCTCAATAACAAGCCATTCTCTTTGTATTTGTTTTTATTTAAGTAGGGGTTGGAACAAATTACTTATATAAATTTACTTAAAAATTATTTAAAAAATTCTGTTCCTCCGAAGTAGAAGGCCGGAAGTCAATTTTTTCGATTTTGCATTGCACACTTTTGGTATGATGTAATATCATTAATTGCCATTTGACTCTTGTCAGCAAATAGAGTTATATGGAAGAAAATTCTCTTACACATTGACTCATAGTCATGGCACTATTACAAATATAATTGGATCAAGGCAGAATTTGGTCAGTTTTTGAGCTCACCTCAAGAATCATTGAAATGGACATCCGGCCTTCTACCTATGAGGTACTATTTCCGATATTAATATCACTATAAAATTGGGGATGAGAAATGGGAAGGAATCTTGATGTATGAACACCCGCGAACACACAAATTCCGTATTTCCTCCATGCTAGCTTATGGGAGAAATTAGCACTTGGGTTCACCTTTATCGAGCATTATGAATTTATGAGTGTGAATTGTTTGCAGGTGTGCTGTTACTGGGGTTGACGCGTGTGGAAGTGTCGGCTAAGAAATGTCGCTCGTGTGACGGCTGGCAGAAGAAAATGGTCTGTGCACGAGATGGAGATGGGAATCAGTGGGAGTTCGCCAACACATGCGAGATGATTCTGTACAACTGCTACAATACTGATGACGGTGAGAACTATCAGTGATTGAAACATCAATTATTTACACTTGGATCAACTAAAAGTGACTGCTCAATAAATCTGAATGACTTAACGTGGCTCAACAGATCGTACCTACATTCCAAAATATTTATTTTTGAAATTACCATAAGTCCATAATGAATTACTTTTTCCAACATTTCAACTATATTTAAGTATAAAGGAATCATAAAATAACATTTAACTTGCAACTCCTGTCTTATAGCGAGGTTTCAATTTATTGCCTTTCGAGATTGAACAAAACTTTAACACAGGAGGTATAGGGAAATCATTTGGTTTTTGGTTGATAACTTTTAAAATAGCACACGTTGGTATTGTTTTTAATTTTTTCCTAATAGAATGTCCAACTATCTAACATAAAATAAGTTTTTTGGTCAAAGTTGGGACAACATGAAAATTAGATCTTCATTATTAGCCTAAATGTGACACGATTTTACTTGGCAGCCAAAAGATAACATGGGGAACAAAACTCAATTTGTCTCAGAAACTGGACACGAGAAGTGTTTAATTTTTTCAAGGATTGTGTATGTCATGATTATCAATAAGAACACAAAAAAATTATGAAAATCTGAGACCATGCCCGATGGGATGAGCCACCTTAAGAGTATCATTCAGTACCGTCAACCGGGGTAGCTATGGACGATTTTAGCATACTTTGAAGTTCTGTGAACTCATGGTGGTCAAAATTTTTATTTTGGTTTGGCCAAAAGTGCTGTTGGGGTCTAAGGAAAGCATAGAGACTCACACATATTTTTTCCCTCCAAAATACACATGTTTTTTTTTTAAATTTTAAAGTGTCCAAACTCACCCCGGGGGTAGGGGTGACTTTAGACACACTCGTAAAATCAATGAAAAATCATATTAAACCAACAGCAGGGTGGCTATTCTCGAAAGTTCGCATCAACCATGCGGAATTGGAAATGTTCGCACGCCAAGTTCGTCAACGAAAGTCATGTTGCGAACTTACATATTCTCGAGATTTACTTTCGCGTGGCGAAACTGACATCTACATCCTCCTTAGCAACCGCACAAACAACAAAACACAGGCGTGTCGACTTTAGGCAAAGTTCGGAATTATACGAATTGACCAATGGGAACGAAGATTTTCAATTTGAATTTAAGAATTTCACGAAGGCCGTGTCTGATTAAAACTGGCTGTGAGGTAGAAATCTTTTGTCATTCATCTTTAGAATTTAGAATAAGAATATTCATTGTTGTCGAAATATGAAGCAAATAACGGGGGAAACGAAAAGTTTATTAAAATTATTGTATTTATATTATACTCCAAGGTATTTATAATATTTACTCTTGTTTCTACATTTTCCAAACCAGCATTATGATAAATGCGTCCATAATAAAGACAAAGTTTGACTGTTTCGTTTGTCATAACCTTAAAAACTGCATGCGGAAGTGATTTCAAGGGCCCTACACCGAACGAACATTTCCGCATGTCATTTTCGCATTTGGGCGGCGGTTTCAAACGCGAGAATACGATTTCGCATGATTTGACGCCATTGCATGCGGATGTGAACATTTCCACATGCGGTTTCAACTCGAGAATAGGCACCCTGGAGGCCAATTCTTGAGTTTTCATGTTTTGAAACCATGTGTGGTTTCATTGTTTAAAACGTAAAAAAGTTGACAACTATTGCTTAGTCTTCAACTTTTTTACGTTTTAAACAATGAAACCACACATGGTTTCAAAACATGAAAACTCAAGAATTGGCCCCCTGGTGTGACTTTGGACAGTATTTATGTTTTAAAAAAGATTTTTGATCATATAAGCCATTTTTTGCATGAAAAAAGAACGTTATTAGCCAGTTTATTATAAAATGCTTGAATATGCATTACAATACCAAAAGGAAGTGCCCTAGGGCACTTCAATTACCAAATTAAATTATAGGTAATAAAAATAATAATAATAATAATTCTTTATTTAGCGCAAGCGCTATCTTTCACAAATCAGTACAATACAAAGATACATAAAGATACACAATAAAGACACAAACCAAAGAATTAACACACTAAAAACATAGAATAATCTAATTAGGATGTCAACATAAATGTTTCCGTCATTATAATTTCTAAAAGTTTGCTTTTAAATATGCTAAGACTCCTCACACTTTTAACATTAAGTGGAAGAGCATTAAAAGAACGAATCCCAAGATAAAATAAAGATTTGGCCGATGATTGTTTATGAACATGGTTTAGAAAAAAATTATTATGCGCTCTCGTGTAATGCTGATGGACATTTTCAACTTTTTCAGTGTTTGTAAAATATGCAGGTAGAAGACCATTTTGAAGTTTGTAAATAAAACACATGCCTTGAAAATACACATAATCCTTAATCCTTAGCCAATTTAGAGATTTTAACATAGTATTTACAGGTGTATATCTACTACATTTCAGAATAATCCTCATGCCTCTATTTTGTAGAATCTGTAGTCTTTCAATATCTGTATTAAATGCCTGATACAATAAAATCATACAAAAGGTAAGGTGTGGTTTAATAATAGTGTTATATATACATAGTTTTGTGGCTACTGTCAGGTGCTGACCTATCCTACTAAGGTAGCTAAGTTTTTTTCTGATTTTGTTCTCTATGTACAGTATATGTTGTTTAAAACTTAGATTTACATCCAACAACATACCTAAGTATTTGAATGATTTAACACATTCCACTAACTCACCATTTAGTACAATATTAACTTCACAATTATCAGTTGTGTTCATATAATGTAGTTTCCCAGTACCAATCATCATTGCCTTACACTTACTATTGTTCAGCTTTAGCATATTAATGCTCAACCAGTCAGTCACTACCTTCAATTCTTCGTTCAATGTATTGTTCAAATCAGTCATATCATTTCCACCATAGAAGATGACTGTATCATCTGCATAGACATTTATCACACATTTATTTAAACAACAATTTATGTCATTAACATACACTGAAAATAAGAATGGTCCTAAGACTGAGCCTTGTGGTACTCCTAGATTTACATCGATAGTGTCTGAGATTTCCCCATCAAATTTAGTTCTTTGAGCTCTCTCATTGAGATAATCATCGAGCCACTGGTACACAGTACCTTGAACACCATACATATATTGCAATTTCATTAACAACCTTTTCCTATCGATGGTCTCAAAAGCCCTTTTGAAGTCCAGGAAAACTGACAATATTGATAAATTATTATCTCTTAGTTTGTTCCACTCAGAAACCATCCACTGCACCGCTGTTTCACAGGAGTGACCTTTCCGGAATCCAGATTGATTAGTCATAATAAAGTTATTTTTATAAAAATATTCCTCTAACTGAGAGTGTACAACAAGCTCCAGCAGTTTTTCATAAATTGGCAGCATATTTATCGGCCTAAATTGATCAATTAATGTAGTCCCAGCAACTTTAGGGACCGGAATTACAAGTGTTTCTTTCCAACTTTTGGGAAATACGCCTTTACTTAATGATAAATTAATTAAATGAAGTAGTCTATGCTTAATGCTAGGAAACCCATCTTTTAACAATCTGACAGAGATTCCATCCAGAGTTCCACCTCCTTTATTTTTTAAATCCATCACTAGCTTATTTAAATCCTGGATTTGAACTTGTTTGAAGTCACACATGATGATATCTTTACTCACTCGGTTGTACTGGTTAAGTTCAACCTGGTCAACTATTCTATTACTAATATTATTTATATCTATTTCCGAAATATTACTTATAATCTCTTCAACACTCTCAGAAAAATATGTATTAAAGTGATTTGCAATGTCTACCTTATCTGATATTATGCTACCATTGCATAAGACAATCTCATCTGCAGTACACTTCTGATTCTTTTCACTTACAAGTTTCTTAAGAGTTTTCCACATACCCTTACTATCTCCTCTAGTACTAGACTAGGTAGTAACATATGATATCACAACTTTATGATTAAAAGGTCCTTTGGTAATGATTTTTGGTAATGCCAAGCTCCCTTTTGCATTGTCCAACTTCACCCCTGAAAAGCACAAAAATCGGAAAAACGTGATAACCACCCACTGAAACTCAATGAAAAAAAAATTATTTAATCAAAACCTCAAAACAACATATCAAATTGTAAACTGATTTAGGTCTGAACATATTTTAAAACATATGCTATTGTGGGACAAAGGAAGTTTACAGCCTATGAAAAAAGCACTTTTTATGGACATATATCTAAAAATTATTTTACTTAACAAGAATGCTTACAAATTCCATGAAAAAGTGTTCCCTCCACTCCTCAAAGACCTTGAAACGGCACCTGGCTCAATATGACCTCAGTTTGCACTGTAATACTAGCAATACTAGCTCATATTTTATATTTTATCCAGACTGACTACTAGATTTTACATAATTGACTCGCACTAGCGTAGAACCTAGTCGATTTTAACCAAGAGGACAATGTTATACACCACGACTTCGCTTAGCGATAAATACATTTTATTACAACATATTGTTGTATGACTTGGCTGGCGCTGATAACCTCGCTGTTGAGCGCCATAAACCATAATATCATATCATTGAAGCACCCACGATTTTTTTTAGTTCAAAGTTTAGCCGCTTGGGCACAGGAGAGCTATGTTTATGCGGAAATTTCAAATTGGACAAAGTCACCCCGGCGTCCAAAGTGACCCCGGTTTACTATTAAAATATTAATTTACAACAAAATTAAATATATATTTTAAAATTGTGTATTTTCCTCCCTAAGCTAGATTAGGTGGCTGTTTTATTGAAGGTGTCTCAAAATTTAGTTTCAGATGCAGGGAAATATATTCCAAAAACACTCAAAAATGCTTCTAGGATGCATTTTCAAAAAAATCCCTGCGGAGCCCCAAAACCCCCGCGGGTTGTGTTTTTCATATAATTTCGTCTGCACACCCACATTTTTGGTCCTAGAACCGCGCATTTCAATGAAATTTTATGTTTTGACGTTCATCTTCAGAAAAATTGATGATAAAAAAGATGACACTAAAATGTCCTAAAATGTGTTCCAAATGGAAGCACAGTCAAATATATTTGGCGCACGTCAACACAATTTTTAAATAAATGTGTTTTTTTCAGAGTATAAAATCTTGAACTTTGGAGCGTGTCCCAAACCCACAACTACGTCTAAAGCCCCTATGACGACAGTGAAGCACGGCAAGTGGCCGAGTTGGAAACCAGCGACTACAACCAAGAAGACGCCGACAACAACGAAGCCAAGTTGCCATCATCGATACCACGATGATAGCAGCGATGAATGACATCATGCTATTAATAGAGCGTTATAAACATTCTCATGTATTTAATCATATGTAGTTAGTATAGAGGACAATAAATTACTGAAATTAGATTACTACTTGGTAATAATATCATTTATTGTAAATAAATGTCACTTTAAAATATATGTGCTTAAATAAAATACATTATTGATTGTTCATAACATTGTTCAGTTGCACGACTATTCTATACATTTTGAGACATTCCAAATTCAATTCAGCTTTTGTTAATCAAAACATATAAATGGTTGAGATCAAATATTGGTGAGGAAAAAGTTTCATTAGGTAAAAATAATAATAATTGGTAGAGAAAACAATTGACAGATGTCTCTTCAAGCAACTCAAAATGAGAACTTGGAACCAAACGTCCAAGAAAAAACAATAGGTACAAATTTGTCATTGGTTGAATGAATTTCAATATATTATTTGAGTATACCTATGTACCTATTCATAGATGTGTTTGGTATTTAAAAACTATCAAAGCACACAAAAGTGCTTACTAAAGGCCTAGGTACTCACAATTGTCGTAAAGGCAACGTAAGACCAAGTTAACACAAGATTAAAATTCTTACGTTCCGTCGCCGTTGGGTCGAGCTGCTCATGCTCAACAGTCCCCTTCCATCCTTAAGTATAGAAATCTTGAACAATATGTAACATCTTGTCAACATATCATTATGACTAGTTCTTAATATTGCTTAAACCTTGAAACAGCAAAAAAATTGCAACAGAAAGTAGTACCTGTCTGCTTGTACCACAAGCAAAAGGTATACGCTACAATAGAGAGATAAACTATTCACATTTACCAGATTTAAAAGAGAACAAAATATGTACAAGTTGTTAAAATGTTTACCCCCAAAAATACAGCTTTTATGTAGATTTTATTGCCCTTATCTAGTGTTGGTACATATTAATGACTGAATTAAGTGCACTTTGATTCAATGCATTTAATGCAAAAGCCCACACATTATCTTATTAGTTGGTAAAACACATTTGACTAGATTATGACTAGTATTTAAGTACACTTTATTAATTATCACTATTGAGATTCATGGACGGACACAATCTTCCAACTTCATAAGTGAAAACATAAGCTCAGCTTTTCTCTGGGATGACAGTCTCCACATTTATATGAGAAAAACTTGAGCTGAACCCATTTTCATAACGAATAACTCTGTCATGAGATTGAAAACCAAGCCAGTGCGATGCGCGATGTCTTCCACAGCCCGGTTGTTGCAGGAACAAGATGGCGGACTACTGCGGCAGCAGGTCGTCTCCGATCTCCTCGTCGGCAAACTCGTCCACGTCCGCGACCTTGCGACCGGCTGCGGTCCGCGGTCGCTCAGCAAGGGGGCCTAGCGGGTCGCTGTAGGTCACCTCTGTTGGGGAAATAACAATTATTCCATTCAGATCAGAAAATAAGTTTGAATTGAGTACCATCAGGTACCTAGTTATGATATTTTATTTACCTTCTCTAACCGTTCCAGTTTTAGAGCTTTTTCTAAAAGTGTTCATTGTTATTTTGTAAAAAGATATTACACAGGTTCCTTCTCTCAAACATACATTTTTCCAATAATTTATTTTAAATATTTTCAATGTCTCTAATTAAATTTTTTCTCAATAATTGTCATATCGATTAAATTTAAATCAAATTGAGAGCAAAACCATAACATCTAAATGAGCAAAGAAATTGAAGAAAATTGAAGAAGAGCATAATGTTCTACCTTTGGAATATATTAGTTAATCTGTAATATATTCAATAAATTGCTTGATCCATGGTATTTTATTCATCAACATATTATTTACTATTTGGAATTTTATAAATTTTTGGGATTCAATTGGGTCAATTTGAGAATATCATATTATTGCCAATATTATGTCATAAACTTCCCAGACTTACTGATGATTGACAAAGATAATATTGTCTCAGATTTTACAATAAATTAGTACTTCCCCATTGAAATATTTAAGAATACAACTAGGTATGACATGTATAAAAATTGGTAAGTTACCTATATTATTTATAAATCTTGATAATTTGTCCTAAATTTTTTATACAAGTTAGGAATAGTGGAACTGGCAAGATATCCTTGTCAAACTACAGAGGCAACCACAAATATGGTGAGTTGTGTTCGTCCTAATACGCTATGGGCTAATTACAAACTGTCCGAACTTATTTAGCCAATTAAATGTGCAACTCACCGTCCCTGCGGAACGAGTGGAAGGAGTCGGTTGAATCTTGAGCGGTGAGTTTGGAGACTCGAGCCGAGTTTGTGTCGGCCAGCGTCGGACTGGCCCCGCTGCCGACGCGGGACGACCGACCGCTGCTGTTGCTTCGTAGCGACGACACCGTGCCTGCAACAAACAAGCGGAATATTACAAGACTGCGTTCTGCGGTGATGGCTCAAGCCCGCAATACATCTAAAAGAACAAGGAGCCATCACCGCAGAATGCAATGTTGTAATAAATAAAAATGCTTCTATTCTATTCTACAAAGAGCTCCGATACTTGAGAAAAGTTTGCACGCTTTGCGATTGGTTAGATAAAAGATAAATACAGATAAATATCTGAAGAAATGGAGACAGTATGCATTAGTCGAATGATAATCATTTAAAACTGAACCTGGTAGCGGCGAAGGGGGGGGGGGGGGGGATTAGATTTTGGAAAGGGAAAATTCTTTCAATATGCTTGATGATTGTGATGATTGCAAACACGAACCAAGATTTGGTTCCTTCCTTGTGACACAGGGTAGTATAATAATTAGCAATCATTATTGCATACATATTCCACTTTATTGTTATTCTCTAAACAATACAGTGCTCTACGTGGTGACGTCTGTGACATGTACCTGGGCGACCGCTGCCGATGCGTTCTCGGACCTCCCTCGCCTTCTCCATCTTCTTCAGCTCGACCGCGTAGTCCGACGCCTCCTTTAGTCCGAGGTCCGAGCAGATGCGGACCAGGAACTTCAGACCTGGACGACAATGGAGAGAACACCTTCAGCTTGTGTAACGACCATTTATACTTGCTCGGACATGTTGAGAATTGAGCCGTTTGTATTTCATGCAAATTAATATGCTAAATTAAATAATATTAATATGCTGTAATACACAACTACCTAACTTATTTTCCAAATCAACACAGTGATCTTGAAAACAAATTCTGAATGCCATTGTACACAATATCTGAACGTGTACCTAGATGCATAACGCCCAAAATCCATTTCTATAATTCTTGAGGTGAGCTCAAAAACCAGTATAGTTCTGCCTTCATTCGACCTTTAATAATAATGAAAATATAATTGCAACTATCTGAGAAAAAAGCAATCTTCAATCAAGTATCAATCAAGTGACTCACACTCCGTATTGTCCGGGAAGTCCTTGTGGATGTCCTTGTAGCACGCCATGGCGCGATGGTAGTCGCCGGTGCGCCGGTGACACGACGCCACCATGAGACGCCACTTGACCTGGTCGGGCTGGCACAGCGCGGCACGGTGGAAGTAGACCACGGCCTTCTCGGGCACGCGCAGCTCGATGTAGTGCGTGCCCAGCCAGTTGAGCACGTCCAGCTGGGCAGGGAAGTGACGGTACGACTGCGCGACACAAAATGGGCTTCGTTACGTAAATCTCTCTAAAATCTCTCTAAAATCTGAATCTTACTCGCTCTAAAATGTTTCTTCGTTTAATAAATAACTAGACCCCTCCGACAATTTCATTAAAAAAACTCTTGCATTGAAATATCAACTAGATTTGTTGGTAAAAACAGAGTGAGTCGATTAAAACGCTGATGACGTAGACAGCAATTTTATTTGCGACCAGAGTCATCATGATAAACATAGTGTTTATGCGTTCATAACTGTCTTTTGATGTCTATTTCCTAGGGTAATTATACAATAACAGCCATTTAATTGGTCTGGTAAACCTCAACGGTTGTAGTTTAAAAACAGTCAAAATGTGTAAACAAAAACTACACCCGAAATATTGGGACTTTTTGTATAGATTCTAAAGTCCTTCTCTTACGATACAGAAAGCATGTCTCAGTAAAAAAATGTTCTTGTATATTGTCACACACAACGTAAAATGTTCTATTTAGGAAGTAGTTTTATTTCAGAATTTTACAATAATAGTGGGCCTAAAATATTTCAATTTGTGGTTGAATTAAGAGAATTGTGTCAAGCACCTCAAAATAAGTGCATAAAAATCAAGAAAATGAGGTTTCAACTTTTGTACATTGTAATATAGGAAGTGATAACTCACATATTAATATTATTGAAAACTATTATTATTTTGAATAAAACTATAGTTAACAACCACAAAAGAATGTTTCAGTTGGGGGGAGTTCAGTTTGTAATAAAAATAATCAGCAAAATGTTTCTAGATCGTAACTCTACAAGGTAGGAAGAGTTCAAATGAAAGAGTTTTCAAGTTTTTCCGGTGACACGGCTGCACTTACGTCCAGGTTGTACTGGAAGGCCAGCTGCTTGTCGCCGGAAGCTTCGTACATCTGTCCCATCCGACGGAGGAGCCCAGCATCCGACGGCACCAGACCGATCAGCTGATGGTACCATTCCGTAGCCTGGTCCACGTCCCCTGGAACCAAACACAGAATTCATTAGTGTTTTTTTACGTCACACTGTTCTGCCACTAGACCAATGTCCTCGATGATGATTATGATGATGACAGGGAAATGATGAAAAATAGGTAAGTTTGGACAGTGGGAAGGAGGTGGTCGCGGCCTAATGGTAGGGAACCTTCCCTGCATTTGCCTCTACACTCAGGGAAATCACAACAAACTTCAGCTATGGGATCGAAACAGACCTTCGAAGTGGAATTTCAAAGTATTAGTTCCTGAGCCATATGATATTGCTTTGTGTCAATGTAGGTATGAAAAATCAAAGAAGTTAACAGTCTACAATATTTACATGAAGTTTCCGTGTTTTGGCTAATAAAAGTAAGTCAAAATAATGCTTATTTTAAAATTGCACACAGAATGCACCGCATTTGCTGAAATGAATAGTTTATTAATGAAGATCTATACAACTAAACACTCCATAAACAATATTAGGAAGATGGACAGTTTTGTGAAACATAAAAAAATAAAAATACGGAGAGAACTTTCAATTAAATTGCTTCTCTTGCAGAGTGATCACTGATCAGAAAAGTCTATAAAACAAGGTTCAAAGAGTCAAATTGATGAGACAGCAATAAAATTGTTACATCTTTCAATTGACTTCTGTTAATGAATCTCATGTCCATGACCTGGTATAAAGCAAAGCCCGTGTCATCAACAACTGCCAGTGTCCTCCGAGTGTTTGAACAAGATGGTCGCTTGTTTACACCTCGCGCTGCTGGCGAGTCTGGTCGCTGTCTCGTGTCAGCAGTCCGTCAAGATCGGGGTCTACTACGAGGCGACCAAGCAGGTCTCCATTGACTTCATCCGTCGGCAGCTCTACCCGACGTTTCTCACGTTGAACGAGAGGACGGTGGGAGGCTCGAGCTTCAAGGTCGACTTGATACCGTACGTCGAGGCACAGGTACATTCGTTTTACAATCATATGCAGAGAAATACTTGCTTTTCAATATATATTTTTTTCTTTATCCGTTTCTTTTGCTATTTTTTTGAAAGACAATGCCAAGCTCACTCTTTTCAACCTGTAAATCAGAAAATTTGCACAGAAACCAAGGTTACCTACTCTATAGTGAATTTGCCAGAGACATTGCACAATTTTGATAAAATTAGTCATGTTAAATTAGGCCTTAAAGATTTTTTTATAACCTAAGACATATATCTCTCTTTTGTATTTCAATATGTTTTCTTTTTTTTGTAGGATATTTTGTGTATTGTTTATATTGATTTATTTTCTTTTCAGCATAAGTTTCAGTTCAGTTTAGTTTTAGTTTAGTTTTCTTATAAGTTTGTTAAATGTTAGTTTGGTATACTGACTGGGATTTGATATGAATTATATGAATTTGTTTATGTGTAGTACTCCTGCAGAAAAAAAACGTTTTTTTAGAGAGAAATCCTCAAATTGGTTAAAGATTTATAATAAACAGTTTGTTGGACAGTTGGACGAAGTTTCTGCATTGTCATTGAGACTAACTTTTTATTATATATTTTCTGTGGAATTGGAGGAACTTCAAGAATTATTATTGACTTAAATGCATTTTTTTTTAGAAATTTTAAAAAGAAATCTGGAACTCAGCTGTTAAATTATCGAGTATGGTAAATCTATAATTAGTTATTAGTTCATTTTACTATGTACTGGCAGAGTGGCAACACATAATTTCGACAAAAACTGATCAACATGAATTGCTTTGGTCTCAAAACAACAGTCAAAGCTTTCGACCAGTCAGATTCCGAGCTGTCGCATAAAATGTGTCATCCGTTTCCATTATCCTACAGACGGAGTCAACGCTGATAACCAAGTGTCAGGAGACTCGGTTCGAGCGTCAGGCTTGCTTGACCGGCAAGATCCATGCCTGTGCCGTGGAGAACATCGAGGACCAGTGGAGACGACTCAACTTCATCCACTGTCTCGTAGGTAAGTAGATCCATGCCTGTGCCGTGGAGAACATCGAGGACCAGTGGAGACGACTCAACTTCATCCACTGTCTCGTAGGTAAGTAGATCCATGTCTGTGCCGTGGAGAACATCGAGGACCAGTGGAGACGACTCAACTTCATCCACTGTCTCATAGGTAAGTAGATCCATGCCTGTGCCGTGGAGAACATCGAGGACCAGTGGAGACGACTCAACTTCATCCACTGTCTCGTAGGTAAGTAGATCCATGCCTGTGCCGTGGAGAACATCGAGGACCAGTGGAGACGGCTCAACTTCATCCCCTGTCTCGTAGGTAAGTAGATCCATGCCTGTGCCGTGGAGAACATCGAGGAACAGTGGAGACGACTCAACTTCATCCACTGTCTCGTAGGTAAGTAGATCCATGCCTGTGCCGTGGAGAACATCGAGGACTAGTGGAGACGACTCAACTTCATCCACTGTCTCGTAGGTAAGTAGATCCATGTCTGTGCCGTGGAGAACATCGAGGACCAGTGGAGACGACTCAACTTCATCCACTGTCTCGTAGGTAAGTAGATCCATGCCTGTGCCGTGGAGAACATCGAGGACCAGTGGAGACGACTCAACTTCATCCACTGTCTCGTAGGTAAGTAGATCCATGCCTGTGCCGTGGAGAACATCGAGGACCAGTGGAGACGACTCAACTTCATCCACTGTCTCGTAGGTAAGTAGATCCATGCCTGTGCCGTGGAGAACATCGAGGACCAGTGGAGACGACTCAACTTCATCCACTGTCTCGTATGTAAGTAAAACCATGCCTGTGCCGTGGAGAACATCGAGGACCAGTGGAGACGACTCAACTTCATCCACTGTCTCGTATGTAAGTAAATCCATGCCTGTGCCGTGGAGAACATCGAGGACCAGTGGAGACGACTCAACTTCATCCACTGTCTCGTATGTAAGTAGATCCATGCCTGTGCCGTGGAGAACATCGAGGACCAGTGGAGACGACTCAACTTCATCCACTGTCTCGTAGGTAAGTAAGACCATGGGAAAATCATAAGTGCACCGCAATATTGTTCAGTTTTCCTTACTTCACTAATCTTTACTACACTGCTTCTCGGTATAAGACATGATGTTAAAATAATTCATTGTTGAAAGTATACTAAAGACGACATGTACGCAAATCCGGTTGTCCTACATTGATCATTAAAGCCTTCCACAACAGAGCGATTTTGAGTATTGTGGAAAATAGTTTCTTTTCAACTAATGAAAACCTTTCATTTTCCTTGGCTTGAGGGACATGACACGGCCTTCCTATCAATCAGCAAAAACCGGCTCCTCCGCAACACTGCTCTGTTGTGAATGAGACTGAAGTAAACTAGGAACCTAACTTTCTTCTATGAATGTGCCGCAGGGTGATGCAAGTGTCTGTGCTTCTAGTGGAAGGCTACGCGTCGGCACCTAGCTGCGCGGTGAGCACGTGCGTGGACGACAGCGCGCTACTCAACTGCGTCAACTCAGTGGACGGCGACGTGCTCATGGTCAACAACTACAATAAGTGAGTGAGACTCTGATGTCACAGACTTTTGCAATTCATCCAAGACAAAGTTCAACTACACTCTTTACAACAGATCGTTCAATGAAGCGTAGTTAAGAGAGCCGAGCGAGCCCTCAGGAATCTTAAGCAAACACTTGTGGCATTCTAACAGAAACCTTGAATAGATTTTAAGAAAAACCTGTTGATTGGTTGTAAAATGAAAACCACCCGTGGCTTTTCAAGCAGGAAACCTTCCCAGGATTTTTGTTTTGACTGAGGGAAATGATGGAAAAAACTCAGTCAGGAAGGACAGCCGAGAGAATCAAACTCTGGACCTTCGGAATACAAGTTCAGGGAAAAACCTCTGAATTCTTGATGATATTTGTTTTTAAACTCTTTACATTCACTGTTTAAACTTGAAAAAGTTCTTCTCCTTAAACTTCTTCAGTTTTAGACAATATGAAATCATAAATGGTGTCAAAACATGTATTCTCAAGAATTGGCATCCTTTGCCCTGATCTAAAATGAAATCATTTCACTTCCATAACATGGATTTTCAATGATTTCATACCAAAATTATTTCATTTTAGTTATAGAAGAGGGGGCAAATGCTAATTTTACAGAAGTTGTCATCACTGTTCATGAAGATAAAGCAAGATTGATGAAGTTGTATTCTTCACATCTCCAGGACTCGTCAACAGAAGCTGCCGTTCTCAACTCTGACGTTCCCCGTGGTGACGCTGAACGGAGTGTTTAAGGCCGACGAGCAGTACATGACTCGTCTGAACCTGTTGGCGACGGTGTGCGACAAGTTCGCCGATAGGTTCACAGGACACTGCGACAGCTGGCGCGCCAAGCGCACGATGACGCACGACAACTTCGGAACTAACTACTTTTATCCAGAGAAGAGGAAGTGCAGCTATTGATGACGCAACATTCACTGCATGTTATACCCGATGATGATGCAGTTGAAACATCGTTTAACTCCGAATGATAAGGAAAATTGTTAAGGAAAAAACTCTGATTACCTACCTATTTATAATTCTGCCACACTTTAATGAAATTTACCTATTGTTTAAAATGAAAAGTTACTATGTTTTCACATTGTAGGTTGGTATGTGGATACAAAGTACCTAACATCGTATTTTTTCTAGTAAATTGTAGATAGAAATGCTTAGGAACCAAAAACCTTAAAACCGAAATATATTACCTAAATAATGTAATTTGAAAAATAAACTATTTTATTAAATGTAGCAAAAAAATTCTCTTCACTCCCCCAAAAGTAGAAACTAGGTATGCTATAACACAGAACACACTGTCAAGTTACTCTTGGCTTTTCGATCACGACCGTATAACAAAAGAGGCAATTAGTAAGGTCACGTGACAACTGTCAACCAATGAGAGAGCTGCTCCTCCCTCAGCTCTCTGCTTTTACTTGACAGTGTGTCTTTGTTTTAACCTGAGAATATTGAGATCAGTCGCAGAAGAAAAAGTACAAGCACATTACAATAATGTCAACGTATATATTCAGCAAATATGCAAAGCATTAACTTCCTGTCACTCACCAATCAAGGCCAACTAACGCCATATTACACTTTCCAATGAGATTGCCGTAAATACATTGCAAAGATGGCAGGTAAACTGCGAAACACTATCAAAAACTGATAGAATCAATTTGAGAATAGGGAATAATCAGATGCAATCTTTAATGTACTAGCACTTACATCACTGTAGCACCAAATCCACACAATAAGGCTCCATTTCTTGGGGAAAGTAAAAGTACTTACAGCTTTAGTATGATGCGAAAGTCTATTTTAATGTCAGGTTAATGGACAAGTTAAACATATTAGCCAAAATCAAAGCTTCTCAAAATTGTAGCGCTGTAAAAATGCATAAAACCACATAAAATTAAGCCTTATTGTGTAGATACCATTCTCCTTCTCTCCAGTAGGTACTGCTGTACTAGTGTAATATAAGATAATCAATGAATAGCTTATCAATGATTATTATTATCTAGCACATTAACTAGCACATCAGTAAGTAACCTAAATGTATAAACATTTGAATGTATAATCACGAGACTCCTATCGGCTATCCGACGTACAACATCGTCAACTCGTATGCGATGGAGCTGCTATTGCGTGTCGCGGCGTTCGCGTTGTGTGTATCCAGTTCCCTCCAGATAGACCTGCATGTTTACTACGAGAGCGAGGGCGACGCGTCGAAGGAGTTCATCAACAGACAACTCTATCCGTTGTATCTGTCGCACAAGATGATGTCGTCGTACGGAGTCCATATCGACATTGTGCTGGTGCCGTTCGTGGAAGCCAAAGTGAGGAGGATTGATTCTTAAAGGTGGAGGCAATATTTGTGTTAATAATGGCGTAGGTACCTTGTTAATGGTCGATAGTACTTGGTTGAATCTGTTTATACACTGAAACCAAAATTGGCCGCTCAATGTATTTGGAAACCCCATAAAAAACACTCCGTGTAAAAAATACAGCCAAGTCTCTTCAACTAAAAAAATAAAATATGAAATCTAAAAATTCTGCACTGCAACGTAGTGATATCAAAAAATGAGCCAAGTCAAAACTTTATTTGAAAATTAAAAAATACTTGGCGCATCGTGTATATAAATAGCTTGGAAGTATGCGCTAGATATAAATACATATACTTATAGTATACCTACAATGCCAAAAAAAAACGATGCCAAGTACCAAGTGATATCCCTAAGTGTGTCTTTTATCTAATCATGATTAAAATATCAAATCATTTCGTCAACCCATTTTGTCTCCAATCGTATCCAAAAAAGTGCCTGCAACAAGCGGCAAAATAGCTCGCGCTTGCACCACCTTATGTTTAATAAAATGCCGTGATATTTTATTGAATGGTTCAACGTATTTAAGCTGTTTACGCTGTTTTTGTAGTGTTTACTCATGGCAGCATGCCGAAAATATCAAATGAATAAATCACTTTCTCGAATACTTGTAGAGGTGTTGGACTTGTTTCTTTTACTTTCTAGTCGGATTCGGAGATGATAGCGAAATGTGAGGCGACAACGAAGTCGCAGATAGGCTGCATATCGAGCAAAGTGCACGCATGCGCTCTCCACAACTCGCTCAAGCAGAGCACGGAGGACCAACTGAAGTTACTGCACTGCCTGGTCGCCAACGGTGAGTGTGTAGGCTGCATAGGTCGCAGATAGGCTGCATATCGAGCAAAGTGCACGCATGCGCTCTCCACAACTCACTCAAGCAGAGCACGGAGGACCAACTGAAGTTACTGCACTGCCTGGTCGCCAACGGTGAGTGTGTAGGCTGCATAGGTCGCAGATAGGCTGCATATCGAGCAAAGTGCACGCATGCGCTCTCCACAACTCGCTCAAGCAGAGCACGGAGGACCAACTCAAGTTACTGCACTGCCTGGTCGCCAACGGTGAGTGTGTAGGCTGCATAGGTCGCAGATAGGCTGCATATCGAGCAAAGTGCACGCATGCGCTCTCCACAACTCGCTCAAGCAGAGCACGGAGGACCAACTCAAGTTACTGCACTGCCTGGTCGCCAACGGTGAGTGTGTAGGCTGCATAGGTCGCAGATTGGCTGCATATAGAGCAAAGTGCACGCATGCGCTCTCCACAACTCACTCAAGCAGAGCACGGAGGACCAACTCAAGTTACTGCACTGCCTGGTCGCCAACGGTGAGTGTGTAGGCTGCATAGGTCGCAGATAGGCTGCATATTGAGCAAAGTGCACGCATGCGCTCTGCACAACTCACTGAAGCAGAGCACGGAGGACCAACTCAAGTTACTGCACTGCCTGGTCGCCAACGGTGAGTGTGTCGGGGAGTTCCTTTTTAAACAAGACTGTTCATGAGAAAGGAAATCTATTTGTGGCCTCTCTAAACTATTAAAAATATGGAGTTGCTACTTTGAAATATTGCTTCAAATATTATTACCTAGGATAACGCTCTGAGCAAAGTGATATAAGTGAGGAAAGATGCTTATTTGCAAACTTTGGAAATATTTGTAGCCAATCTAATCAAATGCATCGATAAAATTTGTTTCTCGATTACCTAAACAAATTTAAAAAATATTTTATATCGAGCATTAAATGTCAATAAAAGTTGTCTTGAAGTTCTTGAGCAATTTGTCTGCAAATTTGCAAACTAATAACACGATCGATGGTCCCATAAAGACCTTGCAACAATTTAATTTGATGGTTAATTTCAACATTTCAACCAATCAGAAAATTTTACTCAAAAGCAATACAAGACCGCTGGTATGGAATTAGTTTGTGGGCAAAAATTTCAGATTGATCGATTGAATAGTGTGACCAGGGCAGTGCCTACAAAATACACACAGAGAAAAATAACCAAAAAGTTCCATAATAGTACTGTGTTAATCGCTTTATAAATAGTACTTTGATACTCCCGCAGGTTATGAGAAAGCTCAGGAATGTGAGAAGCGCGGACGAGTGCAAGAACTCGAGATGAGCTATTGCATCAACGGCGTCGACGGGGACGAACTGTTGATGAGTTACTTCGGCCAGACCGTCGAGTTGGAGATCGAGCTGGCGGCCGACTCGTTCCCGATCATCACGTTCGAGGGGATCTACGGCGAGGAGGAGCAACCGAAAGCGCGCGAGAACCTCATGGAGCTGCTCTGTGAGAAATACCCGATACCAGACAAGATATGCGAGAGGCCCAGGGAGCAGAAGTTGATGAAGCACAAGAACTTTCTCACCAACTATTATTACTAGATTTAAATTTTCTTTAGATTAGGTACTGTCATGATTTCTGTTAAGAGAACTTCACTGCTCTTGCAATGGAGAGTTGAGCAAAATAAAGGTAGATATGAATAATATTGAAATAACTGTAAATTATTTGTAATCTTTTCAATACGTATGTTATAATTTAATTTGCCTATTATTATTTGATTTGTTATTAAGTATTGCTCATTTATTTTTCTCACGTGGTATTTATAATTCCAATGTCTATTTTGTGTATCGTTTGAATCAATCTGCATTAGTATGATTTATTTTTTATATAAATTCCTACTTTAGTCTTGTAAATAAGGAGGACTAATTTTGTGTAAATAACAAATGTCATTCCATTATTTAAATGTGTCATCAATAATAAAAAGTGAATTTCAAAAAATATATAATAAATTGAGTCAGTTGGCTCAGAGAATAGTCATGCTTATAAACACATAATCAATTATTGCATTAACCTATTGATTTCAATGTGACATTTCACATGATCCACACAAATGCAATTTGTTCTGAGTGAATAAAGAAATTAAATAATAATAATTTCATATATTTTCTGTGGATTTGCCAAAGCTGCAGAATCTATCAAACACCATTTGTTATTGAATAAGTAATATTGGACAGAGTGTGGTGAGCATTTGTAGT
The DNA here is from genome assembly GCA_934045905.1 of Leuctra nigra. Taxonomy (NCBI): domain Eukaryota; kingdom Metazoa; phylum Arthropoda; class Insecta; order Plecoptera; family Leuctridae; genus Leuctra; species Leuctra nigra. The sequence continues at coordinate 17,466,898 of OW203771.1, forward strand.
TGCCATACAAATCAACTTTGTTAAATACGTAGGTAGTTAAAGAGATGTGTTTAAAACAAGGATTAGGAGAACAAATACTCATAAAATCCTGTAATTTGAATCGTCAAACCTGACATCAATTAGTTTTTATCCTCGTTTAGTAATAAAACCAAATTTACGACATTTAACAATTATTTGACAGTCGCAAATAAATGATAAAAATACTCGAACCATGAGTTTTATGTCAAGGTCAAGTTGAATCAATATTGGCTTAATATAAACACCACCTGCAGAGTTCTTCGCATGTTTTAAAACCTCAATCATAATGTTTAATGCAAATAGTTTCATTGAATAAATGCACCTCATAGAGTATTCAAGGTCATCTGGTATGTAAACAAACTCCATTCTTCTCACATCAATGTTCTACTCGATTGTGTTGCGATGAAGCTGTCTGCAAGTTTCTTTGTGTTCGCGTTGTGTGTTGCAAGTTCCTCGCAGATAAACCTGACTGTGTTTTATAAACCTACAGAAGTTCAATCGATTGCGTTTCTACAACGTGAGCTCATTCCAGCGATTATGTTTCCTTACATTAATGGCATGAAAGTTGAGTTGGTTCCTTTCTTGGAAGCAAATGTAAATATTAATACGTATTACTTGTATAAAATATAAGCAAACTTGATGAAAGTACAATACCAAATGAAAAATAATAAAATCAGTATTAGATTTTTCTATATAGATTATACATTCCCATTCACTTTAAAGATTTCAGATCCTTCTCTAGTTTTGTGACAAAAACCACTGTTAGTTTTTATAAAGTCCGTCACAAGTTTTTATGTGGAATTTATACTTTCATTCCAGAATGAAATTAAATTGGTCCAGAAATGCGAGAAGTCCCCATCTACAAAATCCTGCATAACCAGCAAAGTCCACGCGTGCGTTCTTGAAGTGTTCAAAGATCACATCAACAACGACAAGTTCCAGATCATTCGATGCCTGCTCCACGAAGGCTACGACCAGCTACACAAATGCAATCCGTACGGTTGCAGCGAGGAGTTGTTACTCGGCTTCTGCATCAACAGCGTCGACGGCGATCAACTGTTGATACGCAACTACAACAGGACGCTGGCGTTAAGGGTTCCGTCGACGTCGGATTCCCCCGTTGTCGTCTTCGACGGAGTTTACAAGCACGACGAGCAGAAACGAGTGCGGGGGAATCTGCTGGAAGTGCTCTGTGACAAATATCCGAGAGCGTTCACGGCCAATCAGTGCGCGAGTCCGAGAGCTCGTAGAGCGATGACGCATAAGAACTTTTTCACAAATTATTTCTTTTATGAACAATCGTGCTACGAGAAAAAGCATTGAAAATGTATATTTCAATAAATGAATATTATAAGAAAAGTTTTGAATATGTTTACTTTTCCTCCTGAATCAGAACGTCTTCACCATAAAGTGCACAGCGATCTGTTATTTCTTTCTAATTAGGTGAAGAAAACAAAATTGGTGTAATAAAATAACATACATCATGAAACTTGAGGAGAAGAATTGAAAAAGCTTGATATCTCTAGGTATATGTTTTCACAGTGTTTACGTTGCTAAAAGAGCAAGAAACACTTACCAATTACGATAGAGTAACTATGCCAATTTTCCAGAAAATTATAAATGGAAAACATTTCTGACTCACATCTCTAGGTGTACATACTCGACTTTGAAGAGATTAATTGAGAAGTCAAAGTAATTGTTTCATCTTATAGTTTCCTACACCAATCAACGTAAATGACAGTATAACATCATCAACTGATATTCCACCCAGCTAAGGGATATTCTTTGTCATTACTAAGTGTGGAAAATGAAACACTGATAACAGGAAAAACCCTGATACAATCCATGATTATGAATGAAAATCCTTATATCAGGGAGGTAATCCTGTATCTCTGAAATCTCAATTTAGCAATAATATCGTAAATTTGTTTAATATTAAGAGGGCTGAGTAGTGAGCGTGGCCTTGAAGAGTTTTTTCATCTATTTTTATCAATATCTTTTACCAATGTAATTGTTAACAAAATAAGGCTTTGTACGCGTATTCAGAACAGTTCAATGAAAATAATTTCATAGTTTGGAATAAGTTATTAGTTTTATTTTGTCCAACAGATGTTTAATACCATAATTTTACTAATTTTCGGGCACTAAACATCTGTAGGACAAAGTAAATCTAATAAACCATCAGGCGCGGTTCTAGGACCAAAAATGTGGGTGGGCAGACGAAATTTTGTGAAAAACACGACCCGCGGGGGGTTTGGGGGGCAAGACCCCCCAATCGCTCCGCGGGGATTTTTTTGAAAATTGATGAAGCTAGAAGCGTTTTTGAGCGTTTTCGGAATATATTTACCTGCATCTGAAACTAAATTTAGGGACACTTATAAATATAAAACAGCCACCTAATCTAGCTTAATATGGAGGAAAATACTCAACTTTTGTTTTACGTGAAAATTAAATTTGTAGTTTTAAACCATATTTATATTTAATTTTGTTGTAAATTGGTTTTTTAATACAGAATGATACGAATTTTAAGCAAAAAGGGAAAATTCTGGGTGGGCCACGGCCCACCCAGCCACCCCCTAGAACCGCGCCTGTAAACCATTGCAAGATATGAAATAATTTTCATTAAACTGTTCTGAATACTCGTACAAAGCCCTATTTTGTTAACAATTACATTGGTAAAAGATATTGATAAAAATCGATTAAAAAACTCTTCAAGGTCAAACTCACTACCAAGCCATCTTAAGACCCTTAACAATAGTTGCTATGCACTAAAATTTACGACGAGAGAGTAAAGCTGCATAGAGGAGTGATCTGCCGGGATTTTACGTATTAAAATCAGCTATGTGTATTCAAAATGAATCATGCCACTTGAGAGAGGGTAACACACAAAATGAACAAGTGTGACGACTTGCGCTAGTAGCGATGTAGTGAATATAACTGATGAGTCCACTGACCTGATAGTTCGTACAGGTTGGCCAGCTGGTACAGCACTTGCGGCTGATGGTGGAAGATGGCCTGGAGCTTCCTGAAGCACTGCAAGGCCTCCTCGTAGAGTCCTGTGGGAGAGACCGGAACACGTCGTTCAGCTACACAACCTCCAAACATTCCACAACCGTGCTATGAGAGAAGGGGAACGTCCACATAACAAGCTAAATAGGGAATATGCAAAGATTTTTTATGCTGTTAAAATTCAATATTTCAAAATAAAAAACATATTTGTTGGTAAATAACACTATTTTCACACCAAAAAATTGTAAATTTTCTTTCATAAATTGTGATATTAAAAATCATTTTAAATTTTGGCGGGAAAACGCCATCCCGGCAAGCGATGTCATATTTTATTGTAACCATAGCAACATCATTGTTGGTTGGTATAAATGAAGTCACTGGCTGCGATGGCGTTTTCCCGCCAAAATTTACACGGATTTTCAATTTCATATTTTATTAATTAAAATTTACACTTTTTGGTGAAAATAGTGTGATTTACCAACAAATATGTTGTTATTTTGAATTATAGTTAATAATAAATTCATGCCCATTCCCTATTGTTTAGGAAAGTGGTTTTCAACCATTTTTGCTCTCTTCCTTTCATTTTTGTTATGTATTACAAAGTGAATATTCAAATGAATATTAAATGTCATCCTCACCCATCCTCTTGTTGGCGAGACCGAGGTTGTAGAGGGCCTCTACGCACGAGGCATCGTTGTCTAGTGCGTAGTTGAACGCCTCCTTGGCCTTCTCGAGGTCGCCGCGCTCGAGCGAGCAGCAGCCGAGGTTCACGTACGCGGCAGAGTTGTAGCCGTCGGCCGAGCGCGCCAGCTCGGAGCACCGCTCAGCCGAGTCGATGTCGCCTTGCTGAGAACAAGTGGTGTTTAACATCGCACTGTGCTGCAACTTGGCTAATGGCGACTGACGAATGATTATGACGATGATGACAGGGAGATAGGTGGGGAGGAGGTGGTCATGGCCTGTTAGAAGCAAACCTTCCCATCGTTTGTGTCTTGACTGAGGGAAACCAGGAAAATAAACTTAGGAAGGAAGACTGCAGGAATAATCTGGGTCTCGCAACAAATTAAATTATAAAGAAAATAATTATCAAAACTTCCAAGATGTAATTTGAGAATCAATTTTTAAACGGAATTGAAATATTTCAAATACATTTTAAAAATAACTGTGCAGTCAATGATTTCTTATAATCTTTTCAATTATGAAGATTATGCATTCCAGCTTGCTTGTAATTTTACATGTTGACAACATTTTCACATTTGTTAATATCAAACAAATGGTTTAATAAATAATTAAATAATTCAAAAACACCATAATGTGTTACATATTGCTTAAAACCTAGAAAAAAAATAATCTAATAATCTTTAAAAAGTGGGTCACTCATGAAGTTCCTCTACGAATGCTCACCGCGAAGTGTATGAACGCAAGGTTGGTGGACGCTGCACTGGCCAGCTTGCTGTCCTTGCGCTCGAACGCTTTCAACGTCTCCACCGCCTGCGCCACCTGCCTCTGCTTGAGGAACATCACCGCCTTGTTGATCTCCAGCTCTCCCGCCAGCATCGCGAAGTTGGACGCCTTCATCGTCTCCACGCACCAGTCATAGCCTAGAACACAACATACAATGAGATACCCATACTTAATGAACACAACACATTGTCTTTGATCATCTTTAATGGGTTTTAATTTTAAACCAATGTGTCTATTTATTTAATGATTTCAAATATAATGTTTCATAAATTGATTTAATTTATATTCTGTATTTAAGTTTTCCAAAATATAATCATTTCACATTTTAAAAATTTTGTCTCATAATTCATTCTTTACCTTCCTTGTAATTATCTGTAAATTTGTCACAAAGCAGGATAAGGAAAACAAAAATCCTTAGGATTAACAATTATAATTTTAAGATGAATATCAACAATTTAAACGATGCAACTTGTTCAAAATAGTGACATAAACATTTTCACGTGTTGACTGTTGCAGAAAATAAATCAAAGCTCCACAATATTTCCTTCATGTTAAAAACAAATTGAAGTATACAAGGCAAGGAAACTAGATAATCTAGTGGAGCGGTCGCTCCACCCAGCCAAGTCGTACTGTACCCTCACACTCACTCAACATACCGTAAATGCCTATATAAACTGAGGAGCAGACCAACTACTTTTACTGTAAGCAACAACATGGCATTTTCGGCCTACTGGATCTCAAAATTGAAAAATCTCACATTGTTGCGAAATAACTTAATTTCGAGCTATGGCCCACCTGACAACATAATATACTAAATTTGGGAACAATAGGTAATGCCATTTGTGGGCTAGAGGGCCGTGAAAACAGTGAAATTACACCCCTTTTAAAACCTATCTCCATCTGATGATGATGATGATGATATCACGAAACACCGCTGTCACCGCCACCGCCTAAACGGCTTAACCGATCGACTTGAAATTTTTACCACATGTGCACTTTTGGCGTCTGAGGTGCCTTTTTATAAAACCAACCGGAAGGCGCCATTTTGAAACCGGAAGTGACGTCATATCTCAAAAACGACTACACCGATCGGAATAAAACTATCGCCAAATGATTCAGACGGTCATCTTTATGGAATATCAATAGTCAAAATATACATTTACTATTACCGAAACCGGAAATGACGTCATAAAAATGAAGAATCAGACTTGAATCACCTCTTACTACAATAACTACAAATTCAGAAGGCTTATAATGATACATAACATTTATAGAAATAAATTCTAGGTGGCTGTAATTTCAGCCGCCATTATGAAAACCGGAAGTGATGCCATATCTCGAAAACGGCTGGACCTATTGGAACAATGCTTTCGCAATTCTTCATGGAATATCAAAATAAGCTTATATTTAGCACCAGACACATTTTTTCGTAGTAACTAATTCGGAAATGGCCTATTTTTTTAAAGGAATTAGTCATTGTTGCTCCGATATGTGTTAAAAGTTGTGTAAATAAACTAAAAAAACTAGTGATATCCCCATAAAAAACACTCCGTGTAAAAATACCAGCCAAGTCTCTTCAACTACAAAAAAATAGAAGAAATCTAAAAATTCAGCACTGAAAAGTAGTGATATCAAAAAATGGGCCAAGTCAAAACTTCATTTTAAAAATAAAAATATACTTGGCGCATCGTTTTTAAGGGCATTATAGGTATACTATATAATTAGGTGAATTTGATTTTCGGCATATTCTTTACTGTTTATATACCTACACGATGCGCCAAGTATATTTTGGTTTTTAAAATGAAGTTTTGACTTGGCCCATTTTTTGATATCACTACTTTTCAGTGCTGAATTTTTAGATTTCTTCTATTTTTTTGTAGTTGAAGAGACTTGGCTGGTATTTTTACACTGAGTGTTTTTTATGGGTCACCTATTACTTAGAGCTTCCTGTTACTCATTAATAATGATTCTTATTCGAATGACCAGAAGTTTGCTCACCATGACTGATCATGACTATACAGCATGTGCCTCATGCCCAGTGTCGGACTGGGGTAAAATTTCTTACCGGGCAACAGATTAGAAACCGGCCCACGGTAAGAAAGCGGCCCATTTTCAGAATGAACTTTTTTTGGCAAAACTATGCTACAAGCCAGCGGCAGGCGCGTAGGAACTTTATTTTGAGTGGGGGTTATAAAATTATCGGTGATCAATGAATGTAAGGAAAATGTAGTGCGCACACAAGGGGGACCCAGAAAGCCCCGCAGGGCATTTGTTGAATTTTTGATATAAAATAATCGAATTTGAAGCTATTTGGCATGTGTGACATGTGTGACATGCATTATCCTGTGGAAACTTTAGACAAATGTGACATAATCTGTAACTATTTGTCTTAGGCCCCGCAGGGCATTTTTTTGAGTTTTTGATCAAGAGAATCGAATTTGAAGGTATTTTGCATCCATTTCAAAGAAATTTAAAATTTGGGATATGCAATCTTCTGGCGAAAACTTTAGACAAAATGCAATATAATCTGCAAATTTTGTTATTTGATCAAATCCTCAATGGCCCCGCAGGGCATTTTTTGTGTTTTTGATACAAAAGAATCGCATTTGAAGCTATTTTGGCATCAATTCAAAGAAATTTAAAATTTGGGATATGCACTATCCTGTGGAAACTTTAGACAAATGTGATATAATCTGAAACCATATGTTTTATAGAAACCCAATTGGCCCCGCAGGGCATTTTTTGAGTTTTTGAGCATTAATTTCAAAGAAATTTAAAATTAGGGTATGCAATAATCTTGGGGAAACTTTAGACAAATGTGATATAATATGAATTTTGTCTTATAGAAACCTAATTGGCCCAGCAGGGCATTTTTGAGTTTTTGATATAAAAGAATCAAATTTGAAGCTATTTTGGCATCCATTTCAAAGAAATTTAAAATTTGGGATATGCATTAGGTATCCTGTGGAAACTTTAGACAAATGTAATATAATCTGAAACTATTTGTTTTAAAAAACCCAGTTGGCCCCGCAGGGCATTTTTGAGTCTTTGATACAAAATAATCAACTTTGAAGCTATGTTGCATCCATTTCAAAGAAATTTAAAACGTGTGATATGCAATATTCTTGGAAAAACATTAGACAAAATGCAATATAATCTGCAAATTTTGTTATTTTATCAAATCCCCAACGGCCCTGGCAGATAATTTTTTGAATTTCTAGTAAAAGATAATGGATTATGAATCGATTTTTTAATTCCTTTGAAGAAGGTGCAATAAGCAACAGAACAGCAATGATCAAAATAAGTTTCTATGTGTTTTGGTATCAAATAGTTCGTATTATTATTAAATTGTATTCATTTGTGAATTTTCCTTCCGTTCCCACCAAAAATTTTCTTCGATTTTGCTAGTCACTTGGAATTTTCTGGTCCTGCTACAGAGTCTGAATTAATCAAAATTTTTCTTCGAGCGCAGCCACTCTTTTAGAAAGCAGAAAGAATTAAAACAATTGGATATATTTTTTAGAAAAATTCTGGTGTAAAGTGAAACAGCCAGTTAACAGCCGATAGAGCTGAAGGAGAGAGCATTTCTGAGCCGCCAATGTAAACAGTCCATTGCAGTGCGGCTCGGCCTGAACTTGAAGAACCGTTTGAGTAATCATCCTCCTATAGGTTTGAGCGGCCCAGACAGACGAGGTCCGATATCATATTATCACACCACAGTATACAATACTCTTAGATAAGAATACCTTGCAATTGAAGTAGATGGTGTGCTTAATGGGATGTGATATACGTAACATTGTAATTCTGGACTATGGATTAAGTAGAGATACTTTATGGAAGTCGACACCGGCCCTTTTCTACAGGTCGATCGGCCCATTTTGAACCGGCCCACCGGGCATTGCCCGGTTGCCCGGCGGCCCAGTCCAACACTGCTCATGCCTTCTCACTCTAATTATTCATTCATACTTACACCAGTTACAATTATTTGTCTGATTTCTCCCTATAAGAACATTGTCAAATCAAAATTACACAGAATGCTTTCACAAATGAATTATGAATAAATACCAACTGCAAGGTGAAAAGATTTTTCTTCTCTGAGATTTTCTGGGATTTCCATAGAGGATGAAAATTGTTTCACCTTGCACCTTGTATTTATTCCATCAATCTGAGGCATCAGCAAAAATCATTTCACTCGACATAAATAAATATCGTGACCCTGCTTCCAACTACTGTCGGGTCAGGGTGTGGGATGATCCCACCAATGTTCTAGGGCACTTGTGTTCTCAGAGCCGACTTGCCAAGTCCGACACTCCACACTTCTTCAATCTCTTCTTCCACTTCTTCAGGCTCCTCTCTTTCCACCAGTTCCCTCTATCTCTCTCTGTCTTCCCACCACTTCTCTGTTGTAACTCCCCAACACTCTCCTCTTTCTTCTGCAGCTGCCTCTATTCCGTTGATCCATTTAGTTCTAGGTCTTCCTTGCATTTCTTCTGCCACCCATGGCTGCACGCTCTGCCTCTCTACATGGTATCCTCTCTTTTCCCATCCTCTTCATATGTCCGTACCATCTTAGCCTCTCTTTCCAAGTTTAAATCTAAGAGATTCCACTTCTAGGTCTTTTCTAATCTTTGCACTCCTCACCTTGTCCATCTTCGTCACTCCTGCCACACTTCTCAGGAACTTCATTTCTGCAGCCTGCATCTTCATTTCTTCTTTCCCTCCCATTGGCCAAGTTACTGCTGCATATATTAAGATTGGTACAAAGTAGGTTTTGTACAGTAATATCTTACACCTCTGTGGTACATCTTCATTCCATAGTAGCTTCCTTACACTCTGGTAAAACACTTCTGCTGCTCTCACCCTCCTCTCGATCTCCCTGTCCACCTTTCCATCCTTTGCCAATACACTGCCTAGATATTTAAACTCGTCTTTTTCTGTAAGTTCCTCTCCTCGCATCTGCATCCGGCACCGTGTCTTCTGTTGCCTTTCCATAACCATGGTTTCGCTTTTTTCTCTACTGATTTCTAGTCCATATTTTGCTGTCACTTCTTCCCACCTGTTGAGTTTCTCTTGCAACTCTTCCTCGGTCTCTGCCCACACAAGAACGTCGTCTGCATATATGAGTGTGCGGGTGTCCTCTTGGTCCTCCGGCTCAACCTCTCTCAGCATCTCATCCATTACTACTGTAAATAATGTTGGTGACAATACACTCCCTTGCTTCAGTCCCTCCCTCACTTCGAACCAGTCCGTTTTTCCCACTCCCGTCTGCACGCAACTACTGTTCTTCTTATACATACTTTGAATTCTTTGTATCACTCCACTGTCCACACCCTTCTTCTCTAGGCACCGCCACACTTCTTCTCTTGGCATTCTGTCGTACGCCTTTACCAGGTCCAGAAATATCATTCTCATCCCGTTCCCTTTCTCCCATCGGTCTTCCATGATTTGTCTCACTGCAAAGATGAGGTCAATCGTTGACCGTCCTCTTCTAACACCGTATTGTTCTTCTCTTAGTTTACTCTCAATACTCTCAGCCACCCTCCTTTCGATGATCTTTTCATACAATTTAGCTGTTTGGCACATCAAAGTTACTCCCCTGTAGTTGCAGCATCGCTTTCTGTCCCCTTTCTTAAAGATAGGAATAAGTATTCCCTTCCCCCAATCTTCTGGGACATCACACTGGGTCCATGCTGCTTGAATTACCCGGCAGAGCCACTCAATTCCCTTCTGCCCTGACGCTTTCAGCATCTCGACACTGACTTCGTCCATTCCTGGGGCTTTTCCATTCTTCATCTTCTTTAGCATTTCTTTCACTTCCATCTGTCCTGGTATTTCACCCGCAACCCCCTCGCTTTCCTCTGCCATTCTTCGGTTTGTCTCTCTGTCTTTCCTTTGTACTGCCTCTCCCTGAAGTAGCTGCTTAAAGTACTCTTTCCACATTGTTTTTATCTCCTCCGGTCTGTTTGTGAAACCACCATCCTCCTTCTTCATTATGGTTTGAGTCTCCCCCGTATGTCGTTTCGCCTTGATTAGACTGTACAGCAGTCTCTTATTTCCATCAAAGTCTGTCTCCAACCTGTTTGCAAACTCTTGCATTGATATTTTCTTCTCCTCCTCTACTATCATCTTTACAATTCTCTTGCTTTCCCCGTAGTCCCTGATGTTTTCTTCCGTATGGGACTCTTCCTTCCTTCTCCATGCCTCCTTTTTCCTCCTCACTGCCTCTCTCACCCTTTCATTCCACCATGGTGTTTCTTTCCTTCTCTTTTTTCCTCCAGCTCTCCCACAGGTCTTTTCAGCTATGTCCACTAGAGCTGCTTTAAATGCACACCATTCTTCATCCACTCCACCTAATGCTCCCTCTGGTGCCCTCTCTGCTATCTCTCTTCTGAACTCTTCCCTGACTTCTTTCTGTTGCAACTTCCATACCTTTATCCTGGGTGCTTTGACTTCCGTTACGTTCCTCTTTCGTCGCTCTATTTCTACCTTTGCCACCAGCAATCGATGGTCGCTGCCTAGTGCGACTGATGGTAGCACCTCCACATCTCTCACCAGTCTCCCCATATCTCTGCTGACACATATGTAGTCTATAACTGATTCCCATCTCTGATTATCAGCTCCATATCCATATCTCGTTATCTTCTGAGCTCTTCTTTTCATAAACCATGTGTTTGTGATTTTCAATGAGGTTCTTGCACACCACTCTAACATCTTCACTCCTTCAGTGTTTCTTTTACCCCAGCCATGTGGTCCCATTACCTCTTCGCAGTCCTTCCGCTCCTCTCCTACCATGGCCTTAAAAATCCCCCATCACCCATACCTCCTTTGCTTGCACCATCTCATCTAGTTCAACCCAGAAAATGTCTTTTTCTTCGGTAGATCTTCCAGACTGAGGTGCATACACCTGTATCAGGTGCCGCACGCTGCTTCCTATTACGATACTGATTCCGATCATCCTGTCATTCACGGCATTTACATCCAGGATGTCACCAGCGTAACGGGGGCTTACCACAAAACCCACTCCATTTCTTCCCTCTTCCCCTCCCGACCACATCAACTTGTAGTCCCCTCTGAGCCTCTTCTCCCCCTTTCCCCTCCACTTTGTTTCACTTAGCCCCAGCAGGTCTATCTTTCTCTCCTCCATCATGTCCACTATCTCTTCCAATTTCCCTGTTAGTGTAACTATATTGAGTGTCCCCACTTGCATTGTTTCTCCTTTACAACACTTGTGTCTTTTCATTAAGTTCCGTCCTCTTGCGCTATTGCTTCTGGTACCATTATTTACACAGTTCTCTTCATTGCTTGTCTCCATAGAAACCCGTCTTGCCCTTGCTACCTCACTCCGTTCCACACCCACCTTGTCCGAAAACCCGTTTCTCTCTTATTAACACTCCGCACTGATTTTCCTCCAAGTCCCCAGCACTCTCGCAACACTCTCCCTGCCTCGTACTCCCATTTTATAATGTCTTTCATGTACCCTGGTACGAAGGGTACATTTAGAAACTCCCCGGCTTCTGTTGCCACCACTTGTTGCAGCCTCTCATTTAGGCAACCACCTGCCACACTCTCTAGGCTGCACACTACCACCCTGGTTTCTCGTCCATATGCTGTTTTCGTTTCCGCCACTAGGTCACCAATGTCTTTCATTATTTCCTCTTTGTTCCTTCCCTCTCGTACTTCCTTGTTCCCCACTTTCAACATAATGGTGGCATTCTCGGTGTTCTTGCCATAATATCCTTCTTTCATCCTTCGTGACATTTCAACTATTCTAATTCCTCGGTCTGTTTTGGCTCTGTTTCCATTTCCCTTGCAAAACTCTCCTGCTTGCCTTCCCCTCACATCTCCCATTAGGATTGTCTGTGACATACCTGGTTCTTGCTGACGGTTCTCTGGCATCTCATCTTCTTGTACTCTCTCCCTATCTATCCCAACCATCCCAATGTTCGTTTGCTTGACCCCAGTTATTTCGCTTATGTCGCTGCTGCCGTTGCCCTGTTCATGTGGCTCGCTGATGTCGCTGTTGCCGCTGTCTTGTTCATGTGGCTCGCTGATGTCGCTGCTGCCGCTGCCCTGTTCATGTGGCTCGCTGATGTTGCTGCTGCCGCTGTCCTGTTCATGTGGCTCGCTGCTGCCGCTGCCCTGTTCATTGGGCTCGCTGATGTTGCTGCTGCCGCTGCCCTGTTCATTGGTCTTGCTGATGTTGCTGCTGCCGCTGTCCTGTTCATGTGGCTCGTTGCTGCCGCTGCCCTGTTCATGTGGCTCGCTGATGTCGCTGCTGCCGCTGTCCTGTTCATTGGGCTCGCTGATGTTGCTGCTGCCGCTGCCCTGTTCATGCGGCTCGCTGATGTCACTGCTGCCGCTGCCTTCATTCCCTTGTGACACTTCTTTACACTTCTGCAATTCATTATATAGGAACGCGTTTTCCTTTTGAAGATTGTCTACTGTCCGTCGTAGGCACTGGACACTATCTTCTAAGTCCCATTCCCATATTAATTTATTTGCCCAAAGGTCCCTCCATTCCTCATCACTCTCTTTCAGCGCATCCACTTCCTCTTTAACTCCTTGAGACATCTTCTCAAGGCTCTAACATCTTCTTCTACTCCTTCTTCTTCTTCTCCTTTTGTCTTCTCATTATTAATGATTGACTGAAGAATTTCTATAGCGTCAGTTTGATACGATTCTTCTTCAAAACCCAGTAGGTCCTCTGTGCTGGACGCATCCAAACTCAACCCTAACCTAACTTCCGCTTTTCCTTGAAATCCTTGAAAATCATCCATAGCTGCAGGTTTAATCACTGCCTTTCTCTAATATAACACTTCAAAATTTCTATTTTAAACACACTTGCTACTCACACTGCTCTTAACTATTTATTTTAGCTCAAACACTTAACTTTAGTAGGATCAATACAAAAGGTGTAGGTACTACATTATGCCGCCATCTTGACATCTTGACACTCGACATGTTTGAACTAAATCCTACATTATTATTCCACTCTAATGCTGTCAAACCTGGACGTTTTCACAATTATTCAGTCATTATCAATGGATGAATACATGGTATAGCTTTTAGTTAATTTCACAATGTGATACTGTGTACAACTCTGTCATTTATTATAAGGGAAGTCTCCTTAAAATTAGATTTCAGAATAATATTTGTTTTATGAACGTTAAGATGTTGCTGAACATAGATATGGTATTATTTTGATTGTGAGATGATTAGTTTTCAAGGAATTAATTTACAAAGATTTATATATTTCTTACAATTGTAAAACAGGAAAATTGACAATGACATCACAATCCGTTTATTTGCCATGGCAACAAAGGAATCACCATGGTAACACATTGTTGGAGACTTGGAAATTACATCACAATCCTGATTCTCGTTGCCTGCCGTTTTTCCCGCCAAAATATCCAATGATATTTCAATTTGATTTTTATGAATGAAAATTTTAAATGTTGCTGGTGATAAGTGAGTTTGTCATCGTTATTTGTGTTGATATTTACAAATTAACTAGAATAAAATTTCAAGAGACTTCCCTACATAAATATGGGCAAGCACTGACACAATACGAACAGCCACGGAAATATATTCGGTAAACGCTCCTTTCACCCCCCCCACACACATTCAAACAACTTTGCCAGTGTTACGGGTCGAGGGGGAGGAGCCTTAAGTTTAAACCAACGTAAATGCATGGAAAGGGAGAAGGAGCGTTTACCGAATATATTTCCGTGACTGTACATTACGTGTACACTTGGCACAACTAAAATTGATAGTTCAATAAATCTGATTGACTGAAAAATATTAGATTGCACCATCAGAAGTCAGTCTAAGCGATTTCCTTGTCTCACTCTAGTAGGTAACCTCACATTTCAATGATAATAACAAACAAGGATTGGTGTGTAAAATTTCCAGCAGCAGTCATTTAAATTTGTTTACCGTTCAATTTTTGTTGTGCCGAGTGTTACGTAATTCGATCACCTCAATTTGAAATGGGACGCAAAATGAAACCAAGAAAATTGATTCGAAATTGCTGACTTTATGTCGTCTAAGAATATGAAAAGAGTACACAAAAGTCGGTAATCACATAAAAATATTGTGCAAAATTACGGTCAAACCACTCTGGGTTTTCTTTACCACAATTCCGTGCCACTACAAGCATCAAGCACCTATAACAATGAAATACCCAGTGACTCAGAAACATGTCTCTGAAAATGGATTTGGGCATCAATTTGGAAATTCATCTAGTCAAATATCAGTGAGTATATCCTCTTATCTCCTATGCATGCGTCACTGATTCCTGCTTATCATAGGGCATGTTCCCACAGGATGTGGTCGTGAATCGCGGCCTCATTGTTTAGTAGTGACGTAGGTATGGGATGATCTGCCAAAACATTGCTCTAGGACGTGATAAAGACGTATTGGACAACTAATATTGCAAAGGACTGTAGGCGAATGACGATCTTGGGTACAAGGAAAGAAACAGTTTAAATTATAAAAATAAATGATTGGCAAATTTTGAGGTTTGACTCAAAAAACCTCAAATGGATTTTCATCTGATAAAACATTACATTGCAGGACTTGCTTAATAAGTATTGGACAACTAATAGTGCACATAATAGGCGGATGACGATGATATAGGACGGAAATAAATAGTTGAAATGATAACAATGATTGGCACTTTTTGATGTTTGGGATGCGAATTAGAGGTGTGATTTGGAAAACATTCCAAACTCTTTTTCTTCGTAATTAATAAACATAATGTTAGGAAAGCATACTCCAAGCTGGAGACCTGTATAACTGAGTGTTAAATATGCAGAAAACAGCTGAACAATATTAATATTTTCCCGCCAATCCTGCTCAAGGGCAAGTGCGGTGAAGTGTTGTTATTATACTACGATAATTACACGCGTTGTTACTGCTACTTTGTGACATTTCAATAATTAAATACTACGGATCAAATAATTAGTGTTAAGTGATCGTATCGTACGCATACCAATAGAAAGCTTGAAAAAACGGTAACATTTTCCAAAAGTTAATGTTCTGGAAAATTAACATCCCTTCTCCAAAGGTCATCAAAACAGGGTTATCTTAATAGAGAGTCAATATCATTGGTCCTAGCAGGAGCATAGGAACTTTACTTGAAGGGGGGGGGGGGGGGGGGGGGGGAATAAATCATGGGGAATGGTGAATGTCATGAAAAACGAGTTTGTCCTTTTCATTGAGTATTCGGAATAAGCTTCCCATGAAAGGATTTTTTTAAATACAAAATACTTAATTGAAGTTGAATATAAAGATGTGTATCATAACTATCACAATTTAAGGATGATTACATTGGAAAATCGAGACTTGTGAATTCAAACAGTTGTTCACATGTGAAAAAATTTAAATATGATTAGTTATCCTAAAGTTAACTAATTAACTTATTAGTTAAGTTAATTTAGTTAACTAGTTAATATAGTTAACTAGTTAACTAATCGCCAACGAGTTGCGGAAGAAGGGTTGGGAGGTAGCCGAGGAAGTTCATGGAATCGGGCTTGATGACAGCAATAGGCGAATTGACATCATCGCTATTGATCAGAAGACTCGCCACGGCTACATCCTTGATCCAACCATCCGCTTCGAGTCGAACACCGGACAGAGCGAAGAAGTGGATGCAGAGAAGAAAGCCATTTACCTACCGACCGTACTGTACTTCCGGGACAAGTACAACGTCTCTTGAAGTCATTGGCTTATTTATCGGAGCCCGTGGAACAATCCCTGCATTTTTTAAGAATTTTTGTGACAAATTTAAATTTCAAAAATCCTTCATTTCTAATATTAGTATTTTAACAATTAAGGGATCTGTCGCAATTTTGCGAAATCATCTTTATAGTTTACATCATTAGGACAGTTAGGTATCATTTTCATTATCATCATCATCATCATCATCTGTTTCAATATCATTCACATTATGTTATGCACTATTTTTTATAATTGTAATATCATTGTTTTTCAATAATTTTCATCTTCAAATATTTCATATTAATGTAGAATTATAATGCTTAGTTGTTATATTGAATATCAAATTCATCTACTTGTTTATATTTGTTATACTGTGTCCTTGTGGCAACCATTTCTTATGGCAGTGTTTTTAATAAAGTATTCTTCTTTTATCCCCGTAAAAGTGAATCTATATCCAAGTATTTTTTTGATTTTTAAAATAAAGTTTTAGCCAATTTTCTAGTAGATAACACTACTTTCCAGTGCTAAATTTTTCGTTTTTTTATGAAGATTGTCCGCTAATTTTACACAGAGCGTTTTTTTATTCTGTAAAAGTAAAAAAGGTAAACTTGATCATTTCAAATGTAGGAAGGATGAATCTTAGAAATCACGTGTAATTCTGTTGTGAAGCCCATCAGGATTGAGACCACATGCTACTCTGCTGACCACATTGATTACAACACTAACACTAGGAACTGCCTGGCCTGCTTGATAAGAGTAGTGTAGAGTTACGGAAACCTCAGTTGATAACACAGTCTCACAGACGCAAGATCTAGAAGCTCTCTCATGTTACCCACCAGTGTCGATTCGTTCACATGTCTCATCATCATCTTCACAGCGCTATCAGGTACAGTTTCGGATCGCAAGTATTTGGGAGGTATAGCAAAAAATTGAAAAATTCAAAAAGTCAAAAAGTACAAAAAAGCAAAATATTTGAAAAGTCGAAAAAACGCCCTGCGGGGCAACAATAGGAATGTTATTTGATTCAGTTTGTTCATTTTAGAGCCCCAGAATAATAGGTGCGTGAACCTGGCACCCCATCACGAAAGATATCGAGTAAAGATTCTCCAGATAATTAGTGCCCAATTAGTGCCAATTAGTGCCGTTGAATTGAGAATTAGTGCCACTTCCCCTGGGAAGTAATTCACAAAAAACCCTGGGGGGTCCTTAGTTCCCACTGCACCCCCCCACGAAAGATAGAGGTTTGAAACTCTCCAAATATTAAGTGCTCAATTATTTCCAATTAGTGCCGTTTAATTCAGAATTAGTGCTACTACCCCTTGGAAGGTATTCGCGAATAACTCTGGGGGTGCCCCATTACAACGTCTTCCCCAGTTATGTAAAAGGTTTGAAATTCTCCAATTATTAAGTGCTCAATTAGTGCCAATTAGTGCTGCTAAATTCAGAATTAGTGCTACTACCCCTGGGAACTTATTAACA
Source organism: Leuctra nigra (assembly GCA_934045905.1). NCBI lineage: Eukaryota > Metazoa > Arthropoda > Insecta > Plecoptera > Leuctridae > Leuctra > Leuctra nigra. The sequence goes on from OW203771.1 coordinate 17,484,589, forward strand.
AAAAACACTGGGGGATGCCCCCTTAGAACTACTTTCCCAGTTTAGTTTAAAGTTTTAAATTATTCAAATAATTAGTGCTCAGTTAGTGCCAATTAGTGCCGTTGAATTCAGAATTAGTGCCACTCCCCCAGGGAAGTTATTCGCGAATATCTCTGCGGGGGTAGTTCACAGCACCCCCCACGAAAGATAAAGGTTTGAAACTCTCCAAATATTTAGTGCTCAATTAGTGCCAATTAGTACCGTTGAATTAAGAATTAGTGCCACTTAACAGGGAAGTTATTCGCGAATATCTCTGGGGGTGCCCCATTACAACGTCTTCCCCAGTTTGGTAAATCGTTTGAAATTCTCCAATTATGTAGTGATCAATTAGTGACAATTTATACCGCTGAATTCAGAATTAGTGCCACTATCCACGTGGCACTATCTAGTGCCACTTTCGGAGAATTTTAAACCTCTAACTTAACTAGGTAAGTAGTTAATGCAATGCAATCAAACTGATCATGTGAACACCCTTTCAAAGTTACACCCACTTATGAAACAATTTGCTAAAACGGCCGAGCGCTTGCACAACCTACTCTCTGTACACTAGATGTATCGGGCATCACCATGCAGAACCACCGCAGCGTGGTCCATCCTAAGGATGAGATCAACCTCCTCTGCCTCTCCCCAACGCCTCTCGTCGAGTGCGGCTGGCTCATCTCGTCACCACCCTCCAACCACTACCTCAACTACCACAACGGCGTCGCCTCTAGTCCGTACAACAGCACCGACGCCACTGGCGGCAGCTACACGGCGAGGTATCACGGAGACGGCTTAGACAAGGGGCAGTGTGGAGTGACCTTGAAGGTGGTTGCCGACTGGACGTATAATGTCGGCTGTCGAGGGAGGAGGAGGGGAGGAGGGTGGGAGTATGATTACGTCACACTTCATGTGAAAGGTGAGTTGATATGTGACGTAACAAGTTGCAAACTAGCTGTGACAATTAGAATCAGGGACTAAACGGCTATGGGGCTGTGCATAAAGGACGTCACGCTAAAAATGGGATATATAGACACCCCCCCTCCCCCCTGTCACACTTTTCGAGACCCCCCCCCCCCCCCCCCCTGAAAAGGACGTCACAAATCTATCTCTACCCCCCCTCCCTTAAATAGAGTATTTTTTACTGTAAAATGTATCAGAATGTATCGTTTTTAGCGAAATTTCCGGTCCTGACATATGAACTGAAATTTAAAATGCTTGAAAATATCTATATCAAAACGTGACGACCTACTGCCTCCAGTACCCCCCCTCCCCCCTGTCACACTGTGTCCTATACTGGTGAACCCCCCCTTCCCCCCTGAAGCGTGACGTCCTTTATGCACAGCCCCTATGACGACGAAAGAGTATTGTTTATAAATTCTGTGTATACTCAGAAGTAAATGTCAATGATTCTTGAGCTCAATATAATTTTTAATGATGGCATGAGTGATTGTGGAAGAGAATACTTCAATACAATGATGATTTCAGACATTTTATTCGGGGGGGGGGGGGAAGGGATTGAAAACTGGGGTGCAAAATTTAATCTGGAGAGGGGGTGGGCATTGTTAAACTAATATATACCACCATGGGGGTGGGTGTAGTACCTGAACGAAAATAGGTACGAAACATGTAAAATAAATATCTTATGACATATCCCAATAAGTAGGTAAACACATTTCACCAGAATATTGTTTTTTCAATATAAAGTTACAGGTGCGTGTAAATAATTAATAGTTAAAAATTAAAATAATTCCTAAAGACACCCCCCGCACTTGCTTCAACATGTTTTTACTAACAATAATTGCGTTGCATCATCATGTTTTGCAGGCGCGTAGGAACAACTTTCATTATGGGGGGGGGGGGGGGGGGGGGGATAGCGACACCCAGAAGGGGGTCTGGGGGGCAAAGCCACCCAGCTTTAGCCTCGCAGGGCGATTTTACAACTTATACCAGCTAAAATTTATTCTGGGGCTTTAAAATGCACAAAACGAAGCAAAAAAACAAACTATTGTTGCCCCGCAGGGCATTTTTTTGGATATGAACATTTTAAAATCGATTCTGGCATAACTGCTCAAATTACAACAAATAAATCCCTATTTTTCCCCGCAGGGCGTTTTTTTTTAGAATATAACATTAAACTTAATTTTGTATGGTGAATGGGGGGGGGGGGGGGGGGTGGGTCAGCCTGATGTTTTGACAGTGTGCTTTCTAATGAATTTAAGATCGTTTTAATGAAAACATAATTTAAGAATTTTGTTTGAGTTTCAATAACATTGTTATGTCCCTGGGCTCGGGGAGGGGGGGGGGGCTGCGCCCCCCTCTCCGAGACATGCCTAAAATCATTACTCCTTCCATATAACTGTATGTGTTGGCATCAGTCAAATTCAAATAGCAATTATAGAGCTTGATTACATAATTCCAAAAGTGTGCAACGCAAAATTAAAAAAATGGACTTCCGCCATTTTCCTCTAAGATACGTGTTCTATGAGAGAATGAGGATAAAATATGTAAACGGCTCCATATCTGGAATATTTGTACATTTTGAAAGCTTTTAACTTTTCAAAAGTTCAATTTAATTTAACTACTCAACAGGTAATAATGAGTGTAGTGTGAACCTCAAGGAAATGTTTCCCATTTATATTGTTTCTATATTTGTTCCATCATGGTACATGGAGAACATTTATTATTTTGTCACTTGTTGAAATTGGTACCTATGTAACATATATACTCTAATCGAGAAATAAATAGGCTAACTGGTATTACCATTAGTTTAAGCTACAGTTAGCTTAAACTCCACTTCAGAAAACTCGGTGTATAACCATTATATATACTGCAATTTAATTCTGGAGAATATTTCCTCAGTTTATCCTACGATCACCACACTTTACAGGGATCGGAAACTGTCTGACTAGCTGGCCATGTGCTTGGTCACCTTGAACACAACAATCATAGAACAGGCGGCTGTGATGTCAATCTCGTTACACATGTCTTTATCTCCCGCCAGAACATAATTCAAATATTCGACAATGCGCTATCATCTTTAGCAGCGGCAAGTTTGAGAAGCTCTTTCGAACCTGGCGGCAATTGTGTGAATCAAATTAAAACACTCCAAAATCGTACTTTTTTTAAATTTCGCGGGTCACCGGCCGGAAGTAAACGGGTGCAGGAAGTCATCAGGTGCAAATCGGTGGCCCAAGCACTGGGCCGCCATCATTTAGCATTGGTCTTATGGGAGTGACGTCACTATACGCAGACAGTTTCCGATCCCTGTCAAGTGTGGTGATCGTAGGTTTATCATTGATTGCAGTTTTTTAAGCTAATGCGCCTATGCCGCAGTATATAATGGTAATACACCACATTTCCCCAAGTGGAGCTTAACTAAACTGAAGAGTAAACTAATGGTAATACGGCCCCTATCTCATCTAAATGTTTCGGAAAGATCAAACAATCATTGACGAAATATCAGTACCAGATTGCTGTGTAAGCCCGAAGTAATGACCAGTAAACAAAATTTATCAAAATAATCAACTTCGAAGTATCTTGACAATGGGATAACGAAAATAAAATAGTTTCCTCCATTAACAGTTCCAATGTCTAGCGACAGAAAGTAAATATCTAAACACGAACTGACATCATGACTCTATTTCAGATGCGACCTCCTTCAACGTGGATCTCCTGCCTCGCGACGGAGTGTACAACGCCGGCTCTAACGTGACGCTCTCGTGCGCGCAACACCAGCCAGTGCAGTTCTGCAGCATCAGTGTGCATACAGACACTGCAGGTACATGTCCACTGCAGCGATACGGCACTTGTGTACCAGCAAAGATTTCACACGGACATAGGTTTAAAAACAAAAATATGAGGAGAACTAATGAGGAACACACACGCTGTTAAATTATTTTTTGATATGTTAAGAAAACATTAACATTTGATTAATAGAACTACAAGGCAACGACCAATAACATACCTAACATATTAGCATATTAATATTCTAAAATTTAATGTTTTTAAAAATTTTAATTTTATAAGTGAAAGGGGGTGACTATGGTCAGACTGGGGTGACTATGGTCATTTGACAAAAGCTGATTTTTTTCACAACCAGCTGTGAAACTGCAGACAGCACCTTGCTCATAAATTATCAGGGATACCAACACCAAAGAAGCAGTAGTGTTGAAATGCTTGCACGCTATTAGCAGAACAAAAAAAGTCAGGTTTTGTCAAATGACCATAGTCACCCCCTTTCACAATACCAATTATAATAATAATCTTCCTCCCGGTTCCAAGAGTTGGGTCGGGGGGTGGCGAGGCCACCATTTACTAGGGCCCGGACTCCTAAGCTAGCTGGCCAGGCTTGGCTCTTCCTCTTCGTTCTTCTTCTCTACCAGTTTTTTCCACTTCTTCCTGTCTTCCCACCACCTTCCTTCTTCCACTTCTTCCCACTTCTCCAGTCTCTCTTGTACATCTTCTGCTACCAGCTCTCTCCACTTTTCCCTCGGTCTTCCCACTCTCCTTTTATCACTTCTCGCAGCTTCGAACTCCCGACGCGGTATTCTCTCCCTCTGCATTCTCTTCATGTGGCCAAACCACCGTAGCCGCTCTCTCCCCATTCCAATCCAATCTCTCCCCAATCCATCTAATTACCTAAGTATCCATAGGTTCCCAAATTAAAATGGTTGGTGCATTAAGTTTAAAATAAATAAAAACTCTTTAGTAGGTGCACTAGGCACTACTAAAAATGATTGCTCAATATAAAGTCTGGTTGACTGAAAATGTTTAGATCGCACCATCAGAAGTCAGTCCAAGCGATCTCCTTGTCTCACTCTAGTAGATGACCTTTCATGACAATGATAATAACAAGCATTGGTTGTCATAGAACATGACCAGCCGTCGTTCAAATTTGTTCACCGATCATTTTTTATTTGTCCTAGTGTACATAAATAAATAAAATCAATGTACAACAAGGTGTGCGAAAATAAGTGCGTACACCCATCCAGTATTACAGGGTATTTCCAAGGATAAGTTGTTAGCTGTACGAAAAAATGTCGGATCTAAAAATGTCGGAACTACGGCAACTGAAGCGAATGTTCTCCGACAATGTTGCAGCTGTGACGGAGTTCATGCCTCAGAACAAGAGTCTCAGCTCCAAGACCACGCAATACCGACTGAGAGAGAAGCCGGGCAGCTGCGAGCTGCTCATCGCCGGGCTGACGGAGAAGAACAACGGCTGGGCGAGATGCAGGCAGAGCAGGAAGCCGGACGAGGACGAGGCTCACGACACAGTGCTGCTGGTCATCGCTAGTGAGTCTCTCATACAGCACTATCATACACACTTAATTATAAGGGAAAGTACCACCTCGCAACATTTTTTACATTATGACCGACTCGTTCAAGGTTAAATTAACAAATTTGTCAAGAATGAATGAGTTGCTATTTGTGTATCGTTAATCACTCTTTTTAAACATTTGGGTCTCTTAAAAGTTGTATGGTGGTATATTTTGCAAAAGAGTACCTACTTGAAATTAAACGAGTTTCAATGTTTGAAAGAGAAATTCATTCAATACAACTCATTTAATCTTCATTGAAATGATCACAATGTAAAAATAAAGTGTAGATAGTCTCGTCCTCCTCATTTTCATAAATTTTCTGCTGACTGCATAATATCAATTGGAAAACCTCACATTGTTGGGAAATATTTTAAACTGTAGCTATGGCCCACACTAAAACGTGCCTAAAATGGCTACAAATTGTTCAGATAAGATGCTACAGGGCCATATCATGAACGTGTCAAATACATCTATACATGGGTGAAATACTCGAATCTCCTAAGGAACACAAATTACACGTATCCTAATTCAATTCCAGGGCCACCAAAAGACGACATGTCTCTGACACTAAACTCCTCGCACTACGCTGTCGGTGACATAATGGAAGCGAACTGCACCGCCGGCGAGAGCCGACCGCCCGCCAACATCACTTGGTACTGGGGTGGGGAGAAAGTGCCGGACCGATACGTGGATGAGGTGGTCTACACCCGGTGGCGATGGAGCACAGACTCCGAGAAGAGGCGGCAGAGGATCCGGCGACAGATCACGGCCGACGACCACGGCAAGAAGGTCAAGTGCGAGGTCACGCACCGCGGCATGACGGAGAGGTTCGCGAGGGAGGAGGCGGTGGAGGTGGTGATGTACGCCGAGGTGCGGGAAGAAGGCGAGTACTGTAACGACTAGTAGAATATTTACTCGTAAAACGCTCGTAAAAAAGGCTTCGAAATACAAGGAAGACCTTTACCATTGACATTTATTTCATCAGCAAAACTATCAATCAAAATTCATATCAAATATTATACCAAAATTACCTATCAATCAATATCTGGTGCACCTAAGAAACCGATCTTGCTAGAAATCAATACGCAGACAAACTGGATAGTAATTAATCTTTTGTGAAAAAATTGGAGTGACGTTACTTTGTTTGACCTGTAGTAATGCAAGATGAACAAAGATTCATATCGTAAGTTTTGAATGGAGATGCTCGGCTGGTTAATAACTGAAATTGTGTGGACTGTTACAGCAATTCTGAGTGTAGCCCTGATACTCGTGTTCATCTCTGTCGTGGGTCTCATCGCTGCGTTCCTCTACGTCTGCATCCGCAAGCAAGCCTGCTTTCGAGGTGAGTTCCCTCCGTCTTGTAACAACCCTAAGTATGCTGTCAGAACATTTGCAACTTTTCTGTGACATTCTCTGTTCAATGGGCTGTTATTCTCAAAAGCGTTTTTTACCATAATCATGAAACATAAAACACTAATGTTTCTTGTTGTTATCAATTGGTTTTTAAACACAGGAACGAATACAAAAAAATGATGTGTGATGATTTTAATAAGAGAAAGAGTTAGTTACTTACAAGTCTTCTTATTATTGGCTAATTATTTGGTTTGTTCATTGGTCTTACCACAGATTTTATTTATTCCTTAAGAGGCAAACGGAAGCGAACGGGAATCGCACGGTTCGTCAGAGTGTTTTTTTGAAATTTTGCCTTCCCACTAAATAATTTAAAAAAAACAGATAGTAACGACCCATAACAGCCTAATAGACAAAATAATAATGCCGCAAACTGGAGTTCATTATGACCTCTGGTACGACCTCAAAGTGTTAAATACGATATTAAAATAAAAAAATATACGATAGTAAAATAATCGTATTAAAACTTTGAGGTCGTACCAGAGGTCATAATGAACTCCAGTGTGTGGCATTATTTAGTCTATTGGGCTGTTATGGGTCGTTACTATCTGATTTTTTAAAATTATTTAGTAGGAAGACAAAATTTCAAAAAACGCTCTGACGAACTAAGCAATTCCCGTTCGCTTCCGTTTGCCTCTTAAAAGTCAGTGGTCTTACTTAGTAGTTTGTTTACACAATCTGCTTGAAAATGAATGCAATATAAAAAAAAAATAGACCACAATTACGATAATTAAGGTTTATTTAAACCTTCGATCTCTACTGAATCCTCAAATGGAGAAGCAAAGAAATACTGACATAAGGAAGAAGCTGGGTGTTAAGAGCCTCAACTATAAGATAGGAAGAGAGAGACTGTGCTGGTATGGTCATCTTAGAAGAATGGATCCCAAGAGAATACCGTAGAGGGAATTTGAAAGAGCGAGAGAGCGGGAAAGCAGAAGGGGTACACCGAGAGCGAAGTGGGAGGACCAGGTGAAGTGGGATGTAGAGGAAAGAGGTGAAGAGTGGAGAACAGTGACTGCAGGAAGATTGTGGGAGGACAGAGAGAGGTGGAGAGACATGGTGGACAGGCAGTAGCCGGACGACGTAGAGGAGGAAGAAGAAGAATGTGATGTGTCAGGATTGGCCACACGACATCACTGAAGAGAAGGCCCAAGATTGACGGTGGAATTCCACCCTCCGACCAGACATTATGTTGGAAACGGGCGACAGATATTTATATATAAAGAGAATTAAACTTGTAATCTCAATCTCAAACTGAATATCTATATCGATGGTAGAGTCATGCTGATTGGCTGTCCTACAGGGAAGGGCGAGGAGGGAGTGACATTGACGGAGGTGGATCGTTGTGATGAGAGCTACATCTACGACGACGCTCAGCCAGCCTTCAACGAGACACCCCCGTGTCCGCTGCCCCATGTGTCACCAGTTCCGATACCCGGTCCGACGTCAGGTCCGCTACCCGATCCGACACTCAGTCCGATATCGCAGCCCTCAAGGGAGGTTCCATTTGGTTATGAAGGTAAAATTTATTCAATATTTTCCACAAAATAAAAAAAAAATCATTTTCCACAAAAAAATTTAGTAATTACAAGTATTGACTCCCAGGTAAAGTCCCAAATTTTCGTTTCAAATTTTAAACAAGTAGAACAATTTTAAGCTTATAGACAGTTGTAGTTTACTTCTTATGTTGACATTGGTCAACACGAAAGAGAATCAATCATGAAGAGATGAGCCCTTTCCCTAAAACTTTTAATTTTGTGATTAATTAGAATTATAAATAAACACTAGGAAAATGCTGTGTAACGCGTTGACAAGCGAGCCTTCATATTGAATGCGATTTGATGCGTTTGCAAGTCTCTGCTCTACAGGCCTTGGACCTGAAGCATCAAGATAGAATAATTGAAATTATGGGCATAAATTTGCAAATATTTCAAGATTATAGAACAAAATGTTCTTGAAATGGCAATAACTTTTGAAGATAATGAAAGATTAGTCTGAAAATTGGCAAAAATACCTAAAATATTGGTCCCAATTTCCATGCGAAGTTTAAAGTTGATCGGTCAAACGGTTCTATGGTCGGTTTGAACCCGCGCTATCATGGGTCCCCCTATACCTAGCAATGATAAAGATGGTTCATCTTTGCCTGTCACCGACCTTAGATGAAATTTTAAACACGATAGATGGTTTCAAATTTTAACCAATGTGAGGATTTGGATGAAACTTTGTAAGATGGGGAACAATGTTGGTTGCAATAACTTCGCAAAATTTCAAATTGATCGGACCAACCAATCGAAAGAAAATTGTATAAAATTTGAACCAATTACAGGATCCCGTTCAAAAATTATCTCAGCAGAGACAGCTTAGATTACGTTAGTATGTGTGCAAAATTTCAGAACGATTGGTTGTGCGGTTTCAGTTTGACCTGGGCAGTGCATGCAAAAACAAACAAAAACACACAGAATAAGTACCATATGAGTACCTTGGTGACACTTTTACTTGTTGACCAGGCACGGATGTATTTATGTCTATGATAAAGGACTTCAATATAAAACAAAAAAGTCACATCCTATAATTAATAATAAATAATTTCCACTTGACGAGCACATAATGTCAATTTGTTTTAGAGATGGGTCCACTTCGTCACACATATTTGACAGTGCTGCCACCTCTTGAGACTCCCTCCAATTCCGGTGAGTTTAATTCGTTCATACTAGTATAAAGAGATAAAGACTTCGGAGTGATTTTATATTCAATGGTATAAGAAGTAGAAAAACTTAAATAACTTTTGACAGGGCTACCTCCAAAGGTGACAAATAAAATTGGTATTTAAAAAATGTAGCAAATAGCAATATTGCGTAAAGAAAAATAATCTTATACTACCTATATTGTTGATAGATCAAATTATGCTCCTTACGCTAGGTTCTTTCTGGGATGAACATAATTGACCTAAACAATTTCTCAAAGATAGTGATTTTCTAAAACGCCACATATTTTTAATATTCTCAATAGGTATGTCTCTATTTTTGTGTTTTTACATCCTCGACTACTTGCTTTCCAAAGAAGAACAAACTCCAATGTCCCGACTGTCTTAGACTCGGCAATAAATATGAATATATGGTAGTGAATATGACTCTATTGTTTCTAGATGGTGGAGAAGAAAAGGAACGGAATTCCTATTGCTACATTGAAGTCGGCGACATCCCATCGAAACCTCAAACTAAAAGTTATCACATGAAATACTAAAAGAGCACACTTGCGGGGAAATAACCCAAAAAGAAAGTGTTCCTAGAAACTCAATATTCCTGTGATTGCTTTAGGAAACGCGATCCATCTTTCTGATGACATTCACTTAAAATAATGATCAGTGATCAGTACGTTTCAGGTCAGCATAATAACAATTCAAAAGTCTCTTATCTCAGCTATTACAAACGTAATATTACACAGTCAATGTGGAGTTATCCGTTCGTTCCTAGTCTTCCAGATCAAATAATATTTAGACTGCCCTAGGTATCTATTTTTTCTCTGCCTCAAGATCAAGTACTGAGTCAAATTTTTAGCTAATTACATCTTTTACCCGAAATTCGTCAAAATCGTTGTTGTTTTTACTCCAAATATACTTCAATAAGTCTTGATCTTGAGTCATATTGAGTCATATACGTTGAGTCGGGACTCATACAGTATTCCATATGGGAGGGATCTCTACATTATCTATGATTCTGTCCCATTGCATGTTTTTACCTTCTGCTTGGCTTCTTTCTAAAGTTGTCCTAGGAAGATTTTAATTATAATTTGTTTTTTGACTTATTTGTAGCATCTGCAAATGATTGTTATTGAATGATCCAAGTATGTTATCTAGTGGAGCGGTCGCTCCACCCAGCCAAGTCGTACCGTACACTCACAGTCACTCAACATAACGTAAATGCCTAATTAACTGAGGAGCAGACCAAACACTTTAACTGTAAGCAACAACATGGCATTTTCGGCCTACTGGATCTTTAAATTGGAAAATCGCACATTGTTGCGAAATATCTTAATTTCGAGCTATGGCCCACCCCACCCCATATACCAAATTTAGGGACAACAGGTTATGCCATTTGCGAGCAAGAGGGCCGTAAAAACAGAGAAATTACACCCCTTTTTAAAAGGTATCTTATTCTTCTTCCGCTTCTTCAGATATCAAGGAACGTTGCTATCACCGCCACAGCCTAAACGGCTGAGCCGATCGATCTGAAATTTTTACCACATGTGCACTTTTGGCGTCTGAGGTGCCTTTTTATAAAACCAACCGGAAGCCGCCATTTTGAAACCGAAAGTGACGTCATATCTCAAAAACGGCTTAACTGATCGGAACTAAATTTGCGCCAATCGATTCAGACGGTCATCTATATGAAATATCAATAGTCGAAATAGAATTGCATTATTATCAAAACCGGAAATGACGTCATAAAAATGCCAAATCTGACTTAAATCATATCTTATAACAATAACTACATAGTATTCAGAAGGCTTATACTGTTACATTATATTTATATACACAAATTTGAGGTGGCAGTGAAGTCAGCCGCCATTTTGAAAACCGGAAGTGATACGATAACTCGAACAGCTGGACCGTTTGGAACGATGCTTTCGCAATTCATCATGGAATATATTTTTAAGCTTACATTTAGCATCAAACACAATTCTTCTTAGCAACCGTATCACAATGAATGGCGTATTTTTTAAAGGAATTATAGTCATTGGTGACACAATATATAGTACAAGTTGTAAGAATAAACTGAAAAAAGGACTGAAAAGTAGTGATATCAAAAAATTGTTAAGTCAAAACTTTTCAAAAAATACTTGGCGCATCGTTTCTTAGGAGATTATAGATATATTTTATGTAAAGATGAGTATTTGATTTCCGGCCTACTTCCATACTATTTATATGCACGATGCGTCAAGTATTTTTTTAAAAGTTTTGACTTTGGCAATTTTTTGATATCACTACTTTTCAAAGCTGAATTTTTTGATTTCTTCTATTTTTTTTAATGATGAAGAGACTTGGCTGGTATTTTTACACAGAGTGTTTTTTATGGTCCTGTATTAGGTACACTTGCTGCATGTGCTGCTCAAGTGCTTATTGATGTGAAACATTTATTCAGTGAATAAGTCTTAGTAATATTTATCTGTGCAATTCAGACATTTGTGTTAAAAATATCCCTTAGTAAGATTTAATTTATTGCTGAGTGAGAATATTATGGAGGCAAACTTAGAACTTTATTCATTAAATTACAATTCAAGCTAAGAAATTAAAACATGGCACATATTTCACCTCATAGGTACCTACCTAATTCCATGTAGATCAATAAATAAGTCCAAATTAAGTACCTATTATCCCCAAAAATATAAGGAATTAGATTCAAATTGTTTTCCTTGTAATTTTTCAGGTTGATTGATTTTACTTATTTTCCGCCGAATTTTATTGCAATTTTAACTGGTTTAATTGTCTACAAACTTCAATCCTGCACTTTATAAACATAAAACATGTGGTCCACCTCAGTTGGTAGTGCATGATATGTATAATCACGAGTTCATACGACAGTGTTGATCACTCATCATCAGCAGACCTTGGTGAAAAAGTTCCGACCGTCACGGGGATCGAACCCACGACCCTAGGGGCATCAGTCATGTGCCCTAGCTGCCTCGGCCACACGGGCATGACGTCACGTGTGTACATTAGATGGATATAGATCGCGAGGTGTTATTCTCACAGGACGACAACACCGACATGCTGTTTCCATGAGATGGGGGGGTAGAACTACATAAAAAGTTCCATTTATTATGTTATTTGTGTGTTATAACAACATTTCACGTTGCCAATAGTCAACTTCACGGTCAGAAGTAATTGAAATGTTTTGTTTATCCCTTCAAATTGTAGAAATATTGTACCGAAAATAAATTACCTATCAATTTTTATAATTTCAATTGCGATATTTTATCTCATTTGTGAAGCCACAATAATATCTTGACAGCATTTCTTTAAGAAGCTCAGTAGTAGTAACGACTTAGCGAATGAGCACCCCATTTTCTTGCAATAGCGACAGTAAACAATAGGGATTAGCAGTAGTTAATTAGTAAAATAATAAGTGGGTGGAAACTCGACCATTGTCAGGCCATAGAGATATATTACAGAGAGGGGTAACTACTGGTTAATGCTTGACTAATTTTGAAAGATCCTTTTTCTCCATATTGGAGATATTTAATAATTCACTGCCACTGAAATGGAAAATTAATTCGGAAGGCAGTGAAAAAATTACTTTGAGCTGTCAAATTTTAAACTTACTAGAAACACGTTTTTAACTTGAATCAGAAGACTATTACAATATTATATCTTGTTAAGTTGTTTTTACTGTACATTTATTTGTTCTGTGTTGTTTGTTACTGTGAAGTATGCACTGAAGGTTAGTACAAAGTAACATTCAAGTCTCTTGCCAACAACATTACAATCGAGGGGGGTGCCATTTTTAAAGTAATTTTTGAAATAATCTCCAAGATGGTGGCTGAGCATGCTCAGATCTACCCTGACAATGTACATCGCATCATACCAAGGCTGGCTACCTACTTGCCCCTCTCTGTAAGTAGGTATATGAATCTCTATGGTCAGGCGAAACATATTTGCCTACGAAAACAATGAGTTTGGGAGGGGGCCCGCAATATAATGCAGGTCCTGGGTGCATAGCCCTGGAAAAATTTTGAGCTTCAGGAACAAATTTTGTGCCTTTCCACGAAATTTGTACACAATTTTTAGCCAATTTTTACTATCATAAAAAATTAATGGGTGAAAGGCACACAAAATGCACCCAAATTAATCACTGGAGATTAGGCCAAGTTCCGTGCTCTCCAGTAACTCCGGTGCCTGTGGATCGGAACGCAGCCGCAAGAGTCGAGTGCACTCACCGGCGTTGAACGTGTCCTCGACGACGGGCGCAATGAGCTTGGCCGCCATGAGGATGCTCTGCTCCGCCTCCTCCTTCATGTGGCGCTCGATTTTCCGCAGCTCGTCGTTCTTGATCACCTCCAGCAGCAGCGCCATGTCGGGGTCGTCCTGCGGCGGAAACACGGCTCAATCTCAATTCACGAACACAGGATCCATCTCTTGCGGTCCACAAGTTGTTAAAAGTCTACATTGAAATCAGTCATTCTGATGGCTTGGTTAATTTTGTTTGAAAGTGGAATTTTGATATCTTAAAAGCTGTTAAGAGGGCCGATTAGTGAGTTTGACCTTGAAAAGTTTTTTAATCAATTTTTATCAATATCTTTTACCAATGTAATTGTTTACAAAATAAGTCTTTGTACGAGTATTCAGAACAGTTCAATGAAAATAATTACATAGCTTGGAATAAGTTATTACGTAGTTTAATTTTGTCCAACAGATGTTTAGTGCCAAAATTTTACTAATTTTCGGGCACTAAACATCTGTAGAACAAAGGAAATCTAATAACCATTCCAAGCTATGAAATTATTTTCATTGAACAGTTCTGAATAAGCGTACAAAGCCTTATTTTATTAACAATTACATTGGTAAAAGATATTGATAACAATCGATTAAAAAAACTCTTCAAGGTTAAACTCACTACCCAGCTTAAGCCTAATAAAAAAGCCATATTTTATTAACAAATACATTGGTACAGTTTGTGTTTCTTATGTTTGAACTCTCACCAGAATGCGCTGATAAGCAGTTTTTCTGCAAGGCTGAGAAAGACTTCATTGCGCGCTCACCTTGCAATGACGTCTTTCTCGGCCTAACAGCGTAAGTGACGGTGGCGCCGTCTGGTGAGAGTTCAAACATAGGAAAAACGAACTGTAAAAGATATTGATAAAAAACGATTAAAAAACTCTTCAAGGTCAAACTCACTACTCAGCCATCTTAAAAAGATTATATACCAATAAATGGAGCCCATAAATGGAGGTATGTTCATAATGCCTTTTCTGAAGATGATATTGGTCAACATTTCATTAGTGATATAAGAGCAATGTTAATTAGGAACATATTTCTGGAAAACTCTCCAATCCTATTTTCTGTTTTTCTGTTTTTAATAAATGTTCTAGGTAGAACTTATAAAAGAAAAGTTAATCAAAGCTAAGTTAATCATTTACAGTGTACTATTCCATTTCAAAAGGGGAATGGAAGTTCCAAGAAGTTCGCAATTCTCCCACAGATGGCATAGTTTGCAGTACCACTACCATACAAATTTAGCTTTGGTGATTATCACTCAAGTGTTTGAACGACCACTAGATCTTTAAAACAGTCATAAAGTAAATAATGTATCACTTGTTGCCATAAAATCCTCTATTTAATAGCCTGGGTCAACAAAATACATTTAAAAAGTAATTTTAATCTGTTGTAATATGTTAGCACTTTCTCAGCTAAGTTGGCTTTAACTGGGACATCCGTTGGCTTCTATGAATTTGTTTCCCGCCTCGAACCAACTAACCAATAGCGATCGGAATGGGCGTGGTTTCCATTCCCCTTTTGAAATGGAATAGCCTGTACAATAGCAGAAATGTGCAGAAAACGGTGTTTTCTGTGTACGTGTATGGTAAAGTGACAGTATGATATGCCAAAACAATTGTAAAAACTATTAAAAAAATGCTGAAAATCAACCAGAAAATTATCCGATTTAAAATTTTCCGTAAAATTAACATCCAGTTCTGATTAGGGGTGGTGAACAGAGAGGCTGACTTACGTTGTTGGACGGATTGTATTTGTCCTCGTCGATGTTGAGCGGCACCTCCAGCATGGCTTGGAACCCCTTCTTCATGTTCTCCTTGTCCCCGAGCGCGTAGTGACACACGACCGCATGCAGCCCTGCGAATACAGAGGTATGTTACAGGTCAAAGACGCATACTAAATAGAGATGTGAGTACCCTTCAGAACCTTGTGTATTCTGTTTTAAATAATTTGTAGAAAAGTTATTTACCACAATATGGAGGACTGTAATTAAGTGTTTACCATAGCAAAATGTGCAGAAAACAGCAAGATCATATTTGTTTTTCAAATTTAGTGTATGTTTTCCTGTCAATTCTATTCAATGGCAAATTGGGAGTGCTGAATTCACTTCAGTGATATTATTACAATATGTATTATGATGACATTAAATTAATGACTAATATAATATCAAATGATTAATAGGTAGGTAAAGTAAGCCAGAACAACAAAGGTACAATACTCGTTCAAATTGAGCCCATTTTCATTTAAATGTAGACTCTAGGCATTTCCCTTCACTCATGCCATCGCTCACTTGATCAACGACTATTTCTCTAAGCAAATTTTCCTTCGGTCGAGAGGAAAATGCTGGGACCGTTCCCTACTAATTAGCCAGCTATTTAACGACCATCTACTTCCCATCATTTTTTGTATTCTTCATCATGGTCTGTCTCCTTTAATTCCTTTTGTAGCCAATGGGAAATCATTACGGGTGTTCAGGGGTGCGATCACATAAATATGAGAACTTTCTTGTCACGGTGACAAGCTTCTCATCTCAATGTTATTTGTTTCCATTATTTGCGACAGCTGCCACTTAATCACCAGCTGCATTGTTTATAGTTATGTAAACTGAATGTAATATTTATTCATATTTCCCAAATCTCAACAATCCCAACCAATTTGGTTTGTAAATTCATTGTTAGTAATTTCATTAGAATGCTGGTGATTGATGGAGGAGATGCAGGCAAGATATACCTTGTTTTCAACCTTCCATTGTATGAACGTTGTGTATCTCTCCCCAAGGACATGGATAGGGCGGCGGTCGCAATGCAACAAATTTCACATATAAAAAAAATAGATATTTATTACCCGGGTAATTACCTGGGTAATTAAAGCGGAAACCCGGGTACAAAACATTACCCGAATCCAACCTCTAGTTGCTAGACAATTACCGGTGGGAAGGTCGGGTTTCTCTTGCATGATGAACTGGAAGCTGGCGACGGCGTCTTCGAACTGGCCCATCTTCACGAACAGAACGCCGATGTTGTGCATGATCTTGATGCGCAGGTCCTTGTGGGTGTTCGGAACCTGATCCAGAGCCATGCGGTACATCTTCACTGCCCTGTGGATGACAAACAAGTGGTGTAGCGTACTTATTTCATTTCACATTTGTCACGAGCATCACGATCTCTGTCAGTGTCAACACTTTGTATGTCTGCACTGCCCAGGTTACAAATGAACCAAACCATTCCATATGATATTTTGAACGTACCTACCTAGGTACCTACACTAACAGTAGGACTATCATACCATCAGTCATGAGTCACGACTATAATTTGTTTTAACAAAATTCTCTATTTGGTTGAAAAGTGAACATTTAAATGACCCATTTGTAGGAGTTAAGTTCAAAATTTTGGATGGTCCTAAAAAAATGAATATAGATAATAATAGGAGCCGCAGTAGAGGCAATCAAATATAAAACACTGAAAATAATAAATTGAATGACTAGTTTATTTTTACATTTTGACGAAGCGGTTGTTGCCGTTGATGAAGCCCCCGTTGTTGCCCTGCACAGGGCGTATTTTAAATTTAAACAATTAAAAGTGAATCTGGGACGCTAAAATGAACAAAAAGAATCAAATAACCTTCCAATTGTTGCCCAGCTTCGAAATTTCACATTTTTCAATTCCAGTTTTTTTATTAAATTATAAAAAGCCACTCGCGAACCACCAAGGAAACGCATGCGGCTCCGGAGCCGCAGGTTGCCGACCCCTGTCCCAGGACCAACATTTTATCAGATTTTAATGGTCCATTTTAAACCATAATCAGTCAAGGTTAGTAGGTAGGTATTGAAATTTTGAAATAAAAATTGTGAATTTGTTTTAGTGAAGCAGCAACTCATGCACAACATGTTTCCTTCGTCCGCCAGGTATCCACACATTACGCAAAGTGTTTCCCTAGTTTTACCCTGAGAAACTCTTCCTTCTACGCACCTTGGATAGTCGCCCAGCTTGAGGTAGATGTTGCCCATGTTGACCTTGAGTCTGTTTGCGTTGCTGAACATGCGGTTCTTGGTGATCACCTGGTACGTGCTCAGCGCCTCCTGGTCCATGTCGCTGGCGGCGTACTGGTTGCCCAAGTTGAACAACACCTGCGCAATAGAAGGAAGAGATCAGAGACGCAAGCTTAACCCCTTGACGATCGGCACTCGCACTCGTCATGGTTTTGCCTGGACTTCAGGTTCAATGACGATCGATGCTCGTCAAATATACCGCACTACCAATTTCAATGTATAATTGATTCGGCGATTGTGAGATAGCGCTGCAATGCATTCTTCGAAAGAGTGTGGATGTAGCAACATTTCACTCCACTTCAAATATCGATACATGCAACTATCGATTTATATTGTTCAAGTTAATCAAGAAATCTTTTTGACACTTGAAATAAGCAGGTGAAATATTGATATAAATAAAATAGTCTGTGAAACTTTCAAATCAGAGAATATTATTGTAGCTAATACAAACTAATTATTGGAAAACGAAACATTAAAAGCATTTAGGTAAAATATTCGGATCCCAAGGGGTTAATGTTACGTTTTAAAAGTTCGACAATGAAAGTCAAGCGCTTCGACACTAGCCAATCAGATGGCTCAACGCCGAGATCCCGAGGGACGTTCAATGTCAAAAGGTAAAAACGCCGAGTCCGAACGTCGAACGTCAGCACTTCAACGCAATACTGTCAACTAACCTAAAGTCAAAACTCAATATAAAAACATAATTTTACAATGAACAGCAAGAGGACAACTTGTGAAAACAATAATTGAAAGGAATAAATAGATAACAGATAACCTACCTACCTCAAAGAATATCCATAGTAGGTACCTAATTTGTTAAAACAATGGTTCTAAGGTTTTGATTCCAAGTCTCCTCGTAAAGTTCCGCACTCACCGCGAATGTGAGATCCATGTTGTGCGAGTCCCTCAGCCCGGCCTGCTCCTGAGTGCGGATGAGACTCCGCTCCTTGACCGACGCTTCCTTTGCCCGCTCCAACGCAGTCTTCAAGTCTCCCGCTCCCTGCGCCAGGCACGACTCCTCGATCAGCTCCATGATGCGGTGCTCAAGCGTTTTCACTCGCTCCTCTGGCCTGAAACAGTTCATCGTTAGCGTGCAAGATATAGTCCAGTCATTAAACTGCAAATATTAACCAAACCCAAAACAAATTGATACATTTGGTTTTTTGGTGTCATTCTCTTCAGAAAAATGCCCTCTATAACATATCAAAAGTCCCCAAAAATCCGCGCACCGGAAGTACTTTTTATTCACTTTTTAAAGTTAATTTCCCATGTAAATTCCATCTTGCAAAAAAAAAATTTCATGTAACTCCGATTTTGACGAAACTTTGCAGAATTGTTCACCATCCTAAATGAACAAAATAGCTCTTTAGCGTGTTTCTCTAAATCGTATCGTTTGGGAAATATGGCCCATTGAAAAGTCATATTTTAGTCACTTTGAGTGTAATTTGACGTTTTGCAAGACCCATATTTCCCAAACGATAAGATTTAGAGAAACACGCTAAAGAGCTATTTGTGTTCATTTAGGATGTTGAACAATTCTGCCAAGTTTCGTCAAAATCGGAGTTACATGAAATTTTTTATTTTTTTTTGGAAGATGGAATTAAGATGGATGGGTAGTGGGTTTGACCTTGAAGAGTTTTTTAATCGATTTTTATCAATATCTTTTTCCAGTGCAATTGTTAACAAAATAGGGCTATGGACGTGAATTCAGAACAGTTTAATGAAAATAATTTCATAGCTTGGAATAAGTTATAAGTTTTAAAACTAATACTAATAAAACTAATTTCATAGCTTGGAATAAGTTATTAGTTTTAAAACTAATACTAATAAAACTATTAGTTAAAACTAATAACTTATTACAAGCTATGAAATTATTTTCATTAAACTGTTCTGAATTCACGTCCATAGCCCTATTTTGTTAACAATTGCACTGGAAAAAGATATTGATAAAAATCGATTAAAAAACTCTTCAAGGTCAAACTCACTACCCAGCCGTCTTAACATGTGAAATTAACTTAAAAAGTGAATAAAATGTACTTCCGGTGCGCGGATTTTTGGGGACTTTTGATATGTTATAGAGGGCATTTTTCTGAAGAGAATGACACCAAAAAACCAAATGTATCAATTTGTTTCGGGTCAAACCCTATTATTCCTGGACTAATAGTCCATTCTAGAGTTTAACCAGTGGACAAATAGTTTCATCAAAACTAGGTTAAAAAGTCACAAAAGTGAACAAAAGTATGTGGCTTGTACTAACATAATTAATATAGTATCAAATTATAAATCAAAATACCATTACAAGTTCGTAATTGATGTCGGTATCTTACGTGTCTTCTTTCGTTGCCTCGAGTTGCGGTGCCGGCTTGGACGCCTGATTCAGCGGGTCAAACGAACTACCAGGTCGTTGAGATGTATAACCGGCACCTCGCACGGCTGTCATTGGTCGAGGAGCATCGTCTTGTGAGATAGTGCCTGGCCTGAACCCGGAAGGCGTTCCTTCCCTATACTGTAAGTGCAAACGGCAACAAAATCAAACTGACACTTCTCCAGATCTTGTTTCTAAGTTTTACGAATACGAAATATCTTACCGCTGAGGTTCCAAGACGTAAAGCTACCGAGTTGGGCCGGTTTGAAGTTCCAGGTCGGGTAGATGTGCTAAGACGACCCGTTTGCCCACGCATTGCCGTACCAGGTTTGGGAGTAATCTTGAAAGTAGGTAGATGGGGTTATTAAAGAGTGTTAACGTTTTGAACAAAATGCATTGAGATATACAGAGATTTAAACTTACAATCGGCCGCATTGCATAGCTGGAACTAACTGCTTTTTGAAATACTTCGTCATATTCCAAGTTTTTAGTTTCCAAGGCCGATGGATACTCATTATAACCGGAATATAAATCATCTTCGTCTATTACGTGCACATTTGCTGCCATTTTATCTGAATACTAACAATAATATAAATCAATATTATGGTAAATTATTTAGAACTTGACGTATCTCTGACAGTTGAAACTTCAAAACAAACAACAACAAACATTCAAGATGGCTGCCCGAACGAAACAAACACTGCCCCCTATGAGCTAAGTGTCCAACTAGGAAAGTGATGGAACGTCGGTACAACAGTTTCTGCTTTTGAAGGCGCCAAATTCGAAAGGAAAACGGAAGTTAAGGGCCTTAGTTATTGTGAGGAAGGAGCAAAAATAGGGTATACGGGATGATGAGCTACTATCAACGAATGTTATAATTAAATACTGAAGTAAACACAACTTCTTCTTCTTCTTCTTCTTCTACCCGCAAAGATTGGGCTAAAAGCCCGTTCCGTCCTCAAGGTGCAGCCCATCTTTTCCTTGGCCGGCCAATGTCGCGCCTGCCCTTCGGATCATAGTGAAGGGCCCATTTGGGAATTCTCTTATTCGACATCCTTTCTACATGGTCGGCCCATCTTCTCCTGTACTGTGATATATTCTTATTGATTTCCTTCATTCCCAATTCGGCCCTTATATCCTCATTCCTGATTTTATCTAACAAACAACACCCTTTTACCGATCTCAAAAAGCGCATCTCAGAAGCCTGAATATCTTTCTTGTCTCTCTCACGCAATGTCCAGGCTTCACTTCCATACAGCAATGTGGGAACTGCCATCACATTATAGAATTTTAATTGTGTCTCCTTTCGCGATTTATTTTTTAGACTTCTTCTTATAGTCCCACAAATATGCTGAAATTTGTGTATTTTGCTCTGAATATCATTGTCACGTAGATAAGTTATATCATATCCAAGATATTTAAAATGCGACACTTGTTCCAGGGTATTGTTGTCACCCTGCTTGAAAAAAACATGACATTTCTGATAAAATCTGGAGTATTTACCAGACATCTCCAGTGAATTTCAGACAATCTCAGAATCCAGACACACTTTCACCAGACTCTTCCAAAGTTTACCAGAGTTTACCAGAGAAGCCCGAGACGCCAGAATTATTCAGGCATACTCAGTATAAACCAGACAAATTAGTCAGACTAACTCAGAGTTTTCCAGACAACCAGAATTAATTAGGTATAGCCAGACTTTACCAGACAAAAGAAGTCAGACTGACTCAGAGTTTTCCAGAAAGGTCAGGAAATCCTTTACATAAGAATAACTCAGACTATACCAGACAAAATGAATCCAGAGTTATCAAGATAGATCCAGACAAATCAAGAAATAGTAAATAACCAGAAAATATCAGACAAACCTGTAACAAATCTTGCCAGAACTTACAAGACAAAACCAGAATGAATCAGACAATTACTTTCACCAGAATATACCAGAAGATCAGACATAGTTTTAACCAGACTAAACCAGACAATTCCAGAATGCCACCAGATCAATTTATTCACCAGAAAATCTCAGAATCCTCCAGACAATTATACAGACAAAACCAGACGATACCAGACCAGCTATCAGAATACACCAGATCCAGAAAATATCAGAATATACCAGAAGAAATCAGACATAGTTCAAACCAGATTAAACCAGACAATTCCAGAAAAATACCAGATCAATTTATTCACCAGAAAATCTCAGAACCCTCCAGACAATTATCCAGACAAAATCAGACGATACCAGACCAGCTGTCAGAATACACCAGATCTAGAAAATATCAGAATATACCGGAAGAAATCAGACATAGTTATAACCAGACCACCCCAGACAATTCCAGAATAACACTAGACCGTAGTTCATTCACCAGAATATCTCAGAACTTACCAGACAAGCCAGACAAAATCAGACGATACCAGACCAGCTACCAGAATACACCAGATCCAGAAAATATCAGAATATACCAAAAGGAATCAGACATAGTTATAACCAGACTAAACCAGAAAATTCCAGAATGAACCAGACCATAGTTCAGCACCAGAATATCTCAGAACTTACCAGACAATTATCCAGACAATCCAGACGATATCAGACCAGCTACCAGAATACACCAGATCCAGAAAATATCAGAATATACCAGAAGAAATCAGACATAGTTCAACCAGACTAAACCAGACAATTCCAGAACCACACCAGACATTGTTAATTCACCAGAATATCTCAGAACTTACCAGACAATTATCCAGACAAAACCAGACGATAACAGACCAGCTACCAGAATACACCAGATCCAGAATATATCAGAATATACCAGAAGAAATCAGACATAGATCCAACCAGACTAAACCAGACCATTCCAGAACTACACCAGACATTGTCAATTCACCAGAACATCTCAGAACTTACCAGACAATTATCCAGACAAAACCAGACGATACCAGACCAGCTACCAGAATAAACCAGATCCAGAAAATATCAGAATATCCAGAAGAAATCAGACATACTTCTAACCAGACTAAATCAGACAATTCCAGAACTACACCAGACATTGTCAATTCACCAGAATATCTCAGAACTTACCAGACAATTATTCAGACAAAACCAGACGATACCAGACCAGCTACCAGAATGACACATTGTCGAATAAGTCTGCTATAATCTGGTATGCTCTGGTTCTGATGTATTCTGGTTTCGTCTGGTATAGTCTGGATAATTCCCAGCAAACAAGGTACATGCCTGGCACCTCCCTGGCACATCCCAGTTTGACCATTTGGGATATGGCATTTGGGAGCTCCCTGTTACATGGCGGGGACCTCCCAAATGTTCAAACTACTTAGAAAATGAGTTTGAACATTTGGGATGTCCTCGCCATGTAACAGGGAGCTCCCAAATGTTCAAACCTTATCGAGAGGAATGTGGTGGCATTTAGGAGGTCCCTGTTACATGGCGAGGACCTCCCAAATGTTCAAACTCATTTTGTAAGTTAGTTTGAACATTTGGGAGGTGCCCGCGATGTAACAGGGATGTGCCAGGCATGTGCCAGGGATGTGCCAGGCATATGCCAGTTTCATCCCAGGGAGCTGCCTGGCACATCCCTGTTACATGGCGGGGACCTCCCAAATGTTCAAACTCATTTTGTAAGTTAGTTTGAACATTTGGGAGGTCCCCGCCATGTAACAGGGATGTGCCAGGCAGCTCCCTGGGATGAAACTGGCATATGCCTGGCACATCCCTGGCACATGCCTAGCACATCCCTGTTACATGGCGGGGACCTCCCAAATGTTCAAACTCATTTTGTAAGTTAGTTTGAACATTTGGGAGGTCCCCGCCATGTAACAGGGATGTGCCAGGCATGTGCCAGGGACGTGCCAGGCATATGCCAGTTTCATCCCAGGGAGCTGCCTGGCACATCCCTGTTACATGGCGGGGACCTCCCAAATGTTCAAACTCATTTTGTAAGTTAGTTTGAATATTTGTGAGGTACTGCCATACTATAGGTACTTGTTAAAATAACAAGTAGCTCTTATAGATTATTCTAAAATTAGTTTGCTATAAGAACTAAGCATAACCTAAACTTAATTAGGTAAAACCTATTCACCTCGAACTTCAAGGTTTTATTTTTTTTGCCTGGGGCTTAACGTCGCACTGTTCTGCAGCGAGGCTAATGTCGACGGAAAAAAGGTTTTATATATTTGCAAGGAAGGAAAATAGATAGAAGTAGATAGCACTCCATTGCACCATGGAGTCTTTTTCTGATTTCGTCGTGACCGGCGTAATTCATTCAGCGTAAATCTTATAATATAAGTGAAATGAATTCGATCGCGAGGAGAGAAGAGAGGCGCTCCAGCTCGGGGCCTATTCTCGAGTTGATACCGCATGTGAAAATGAGACTAGATGCGATACCAAGGGAAATCTTTTGTTTTATCAAAGATAAAGTAATGTGCTCATTTCCGCATGGTGAACATTTTCAACAAACTCGAGATTAGGCACCCATTTTTACATAACATTCTTAAATTTTTATATATTATAATAACATAACTATAGTGAACTAGTAATGTTATTCCTTCGTCGTAATAGCCCAGTGTTTGTATTACTATAAGTAGTGATAACACTAGAAGTGCCAATCCCAGGCTAACATTGATTTATTTAAAAATAATACATTTTAATTTGCCTATTAGTTTAACTTCATATTAATTTTGTGGATCAATTATTTACGTGAGCATAACAGCCGCAACCTATCTCCTTTCAAATGCTCGTTTCAACTACCTATGTTTCAACGCACCAAACCTTCAGCTGCCATCGTGGTCCCTTGGATAGCGCGTCTGCCTGCCACCTGGAGGTCCTGCCATCGAAATCACGTCTAATCCATTTGCGTTTTATTTCAGATTCTATTCGCAATTGTAATAATCTCTGTGAATATCTTGTCGTAATGTAATTATGATGAAAACCCGTGTAGATATCGCTATTATAGTTTACTTTTTACAGTTTAAATTCAAAATAACCGTTAATTTTAGGCAGCTGAACTCGCTGGAATGTGCCAGAGATGTACCTGGGAGGTGCCAGGCAGCTGCTGGGATGTGCCAGGCAGCTCCCAGAGATGTGCCAGGCAGCTGCTGGGATGTGCCAGGCAGCTCCCAGAGATGTGCCAGGCAGCTGCTGGGATGTGCCAGGCAGCTCCCAGAGATGTGCCAGGCACCTGCTGGGATGTGCCAGGCAGCACCCATGGACATGTGCCAGGCAGCTCCCAGACATGTGCCAGGCAGCTACCTTGGGAGGTGCCTGGCAGCCCGGTGTCCAGTCGTAGTTACATGCCTGGCACCTCCCTGGCATGTAACTGGCAAATCTCATGGGAGCTGCCTGGCATGTAACCAATTGTCTGGTAAGTTCTGAGATATTCTGGTTAATTAACAATGTCTGGTGTAGTTCTGGTATCGTCTGGCTTGATCTGGATAGACAATGTCTGAAAACGTCTGATATTATCTGGTATTTTCTGGATGTGGTGTATTCTGGTTTAGTCTGGTTTAGTCTGCTGGACTTAAATGTCTGGTACTTTCTGAGTTAACCTAGTGATCAAACTGATCTGGTGTAATTTTTTTTGGAATTGTCTGGTTTAGTCTGGTTAGACCTATGTCTGATTTCTTCGAGTAAATTCTGAAAATCGTCTGGATCTGGTGTATTCTGGTTCTGTATTCTGGTATCGTTTGGTTTTGTCTGGATAATTGTCCGGTAAATTAAGTTCTGAGATATTCTGGTTAATGAACTATGGTCTGGTGTCATTCTGGAATTGTCTGGTTTAGTCTGGTTGGATCTATGTCTGATTTCTTCTATATATTCTGATAGTTTCTTGGTCTGGTGTATTCTGGTAGCTGGTTTTGTCTATTCTGGTTTTGTCTGGATAATTGTCTGGTAAGTTCTGAGATATTCTGGTGAATGAACTATGATCTGGTGTCATTCTGGAATTGTCTGGTTAAGTCTGGTTGGATCTATGTCTGATTTTTTCTGGTATATTCTGACATTTTCTGCGTCTGGTGTATTCTGGTAGCTGGTCTGGTATCGTCTGGTTTGGTCTGGATATTTGTCCGGTAAGTTATGAGATATTCTGGTGAATTGACAATGTCTGGTGTAGTTCTGGAATTGTCTGATTTAGTCTGGTTAGAACTCTGTCTGATTTCTTCTGGTATATTCTGATATTTTCTGGATCTGGTGTATTCTGGTAGCTGGTCTGGTATCGTCTGGTTTTGTCTGGATAATTGTCTTGTAAGTTCTGAGATATTCTGGTGAATGAACTATGGTCTGGTGTCATTCTGGTATTGTCTGGCTTGGTCTGGATAGACATTGTCTCAAAGCGTCTGGTATTATCTGGTATGTTCTGGAAATGTTCGTGCGTTCTGAATCCTTCTGGTTATGTCTGACATCAGGTCTTGACTATTCTGACTTTATCTGCATAACTCTGATACAACGGTTTTTTTGAATAATATGATTCATCATTGTTCTCACGCTGAACTGGATCGAGCTAGTTTTGCATCGACATCAAATTCTTAGTCAGTCAGTCCCCAGCCAGGCGGGTGGAGACTGCAGAGTGAAGTTCGAGCGGTTTTTTAATCAGTATTGTGATTTATGTAAGAACGCTCGGTTCTATACAGTGTGATAGTGAATGCATTCAAATACATTAATCAATTGTTTATGTATAATTTGGAAAAACATAATTCTTTTGTTAGTTTTACGCGGATTCTCAGCAGTGAAAAAACACAATTTGGAATACATAGGTACGAGCTATCAGGAAAACGGTAAGAGAGCAGTCATTTCAATTATACCTACTCCTTTGAAACTCCCCAAATACTGTAAGCATCTTGCATTGAATTTACCTAACACTTTATTGACAAATAGTAGGTAGATACAAAAATGTCACCCTGCCACCTGGGGCGGAGAGTTTCCTACCTCGCACGGTAAAATTGCACTTAGATGTTTGACACTTACATGGATGGGCGACCACAGCGGAGGAAGGGGGGGAGCACTTGCCCCCCCCCCCCCCCCTGGATATCAGGAAATCATACAATTTGTGTGGTGTTTTACATTTACCTAGTTTCATTTTGTAAACAAAAAATACACAAACTAATAACTTCAACGTGTCGAAAAACCAAAAAATGCCTCAGGGGCCATGTAGTTAACTCCCCCCCCCCCCCCCCCCCCCGTGTCAAATGTATACAATATTGAATATTTCCACAAAATACACCTCATATCGTCTCAAAATTGATTTCAAAGTCCGAAAAAACAATGGGGGGGGGGGGGGGGATATGTTTTCCTTGCCTTGCCCCAACCTGGCAGAAATTTTGCGTAAAGGACAGAAACAAAACCTCAGGGTCTCCCTGAAGGTTGTTTTTAAACCTTTTAAAAACCTTTGGGAGATTTTTTTGTGCAGTCTGCTGGTTATAATTAATAATTACAATCAGCTTTGACATTGAAAATGGCATGACATTTTTTTGGGTAGGTAATCAATCGATTCTTCATTTGTGTTTGTTGATGATTATTAAACCATGAATGATCATAATCATTCATCCGTCGCCATTAGCCTCGCTGCAGAACAGTGCGACGTTAAGCCCCCCCCCCCCCCCCCCCAAAGAAAATAATTAAACTATGATTGCTAAATTTTGTATTGAAACTTCTTTTATTTGCTGAATTTTTAACTAGTTTTATTTTTGCGATTATAATCTATTATTAATTATACCGGGTGGCACAAAAGACATTCCCCTGTTTGAGGTCACTCCGACAGAACTATCAAAGATGAAGTGCTGAAACTTACACACATTATAGAATAAGGGAAACAATGAAAAAAAATTGCTGCAGTTGGTTTTCCATTTTAATTCGATTGCCTCTGCATAAATAGACTGCTGTCATTTTAACAAAGATAATTATTTCAAATTGGTATTTTACCAACTACAAGCTCATCGAAGCGTATTGAATAAGTTTAGTTTCAGCAGTTTGGAAAATGTTTACAGAACTTGAGCGTTCTCGAGCGTCGTAACGCTCTTGAGAAGAAAGTTGCAAATTTTGTCGTGTTCATTAATACAAATCCAAAACACCTATAGCCTAAGCCCATAGCCTACGAACCATATAGCCAAAATTACACGTTTAGTGCACGGCAAAATTTTCTGTCATATCATTTTGATTAAATCATTGCTTGAAAGAAATGTGTACATGAAAAAAACCCGAATATGATGAAAATAATATGGTATGTCAAAGAATTTGATCACTTTTGTGTTAATGTTGTAAAGCATACGTTTTAAATGTAGGTACACTCGGCAAAACAAAAAAAGTTATCACATAACTTGATCCTTTGAAATAGGGTTGTCAAAACCGGTAAAATAATCGGTAAAATGTATGCATTGTTTTCTTATTTCGTTAATATGAGGTCAAGCTCAACTAATATTCAATGCATTCTAAATAGATTCTGATAATCTTGGTGAAACCCAAAATTAAGTGCTGCAATTCTGATAGATCTTGACTTGACCTAAACTTTAATTTTCAAAAGAGAACCCACCCACATTTGCTGTGTACCTATACTATACACTACACACTGTGTAGTATAGGTGGGTATAGTAGGTGGGTGTAGTATAGGTATAGTATAGTATAGGTACATACTCTATAAATATACACTACACACTGTCTTCTTCTTCTTCTACCCGCAAAGATTGGGCTAAAAGCCCGTTCCGTCCTCAAGGTGCAGCCCATCTTTTCCTTGGCCGGCCAATGTCGCGCCTGCCCTTCGGATCATAGTGAAGGGCCCATTTGGGAATTCTCTTATTCGACATCCTTTCTACATGGTCGGCCCATCTTCTCCTGTACTGTGATATATTCTTATTGATTTCCTTCATTCCCAATTCGGCCCTTATATCCTCATTCCTGATCTTATCTAACAAACAACACCCTTTTACCGATCTCAAAAAGCGCATCTCAGAACACACTGTGTAGTGTATATTTATAGAGTGTTTTCTTTGCTAATTTACAAAACGGGAAAAAAACGCAAAACGGAAAAAATCCACATTTTTGTGGGTTGGTTCCTTTTCACTATTAAAATTTATACATTCACAACATTTTTATTTTATTTATTTATTTTATTTCATAAGCCTTTTTTCCACGTTACAATAAAAATTATACAAAATTTACGAATGTATAAAAGTTGTCAAGTAAAGCATAAACATATAAGTCAGCTGAACGTAACCAATTAAAAAGCGTACGTACTTACATATAATAAACAATAATTTCACATTGATCAAAAAGGAACCAAGCTACATTTAATAAATTTTTGAAGTAACCACAGTGTGATTTAGTAATTACAAAAAATATATAAAAATTCTGCCGATCAAACAACAGAAAAATCACTGTAGTCCATACATTTTAAAAACTATTTTGTAAAACGCGTTTTCCTTAATATCTCATTTCATGATACCTGGGGTATGGTTCCTTCTAGTTCATTTTTGCATTTAATTTGTTTAAAATATGGTAAGAAGGAACGTCACAAATTTAATATTTTACTTGATGAATACCAGAAAGTGAAAGTATCTACAGTCAGTTACTCAAAAAAGTATCTAGATAATGATTTGATAGAAAATTTTACTGTGTTTTACCGTGCATGTGCGTTAAATTGTAATTATTGAGTAAGTACACCCAACAAATCATAAAACGGTATTTGAAAGAAACGGATTCGCTGCTGATCAGGTTCCTTGAAAATCAATCCTTGTTGTTATCAATGAAATCAGAGCATATTATCCACCTACTAGGTAGATGACGAGTTAGCAGAGACTTCAACATTGATGCCATCACATTTTTATCAGCTAATCCATTTCTTTCAAATACCGTCTTATCATTTGCTGAGTGTACGGTAACTACACAAAATAGGAAATTTTATAAGTGTGAAAATGTGATCGCCTACATTCGTGAATTTCGATATTTAATCAAATTCAACGCGTATGAATAACAGAATATACAGTGTTGTGTTACGATGAAGAATGGAGGAACAGCAAAGAACAAACATCTCTGTCTTTGGAGGTAAGTGTACGACCTACAAGTGGGTAAATGTGTGAACCTGCCTTTTCTAAATATTTTTCAAATTTGTGTGATTGAGCGAGCGAAGCGAGCGTCTCCTTTTGACTCTTTTGACACGGACCTCTGTTTTTTTTATTTTTTTTTGTTTTTACTTTTATCTGTTAACTAGAGCAATAGAAGTCGCACCGTTTCACCGAGCGACCTGAAATTTTGCACACATGTAGAGACAACCTTCTCTGTTTGCAGACCCAATTTTTTTTTTGAAATCCATTCATTGGTCATTGGTAAAATAAATATCTCCTGATAGGTTGAAAAATGAAAATGGTCTTCGATAAATGTTATCAAACTCATATTTTGCATGGTCATTAAGACCAACATTATCTCTTATTTTACAAGTTTTCATCCCAATCAGCTGAGAATGTACGAACTTACTTACATTTTAAATAGCTGTCAGAAATTAAGTATTGAAAATTAATGTTTTTCCACTACAATTGAATCAGATTTGCTTTATGTACCAGTGTGTTTAGATGCTGTTTACAATTTTCAGTGAAAACCAGATACTTTTATGTTGATTGGGTGGATAATATTTTAATAATTCAATATAGAACGTATTTCCAAACAGATCATTTCAAGTTTTCGCAAAACTAAGGACCTTGATGAACTTTTGGCAATTCGTAGTTCTGATGGCCGTGCTTCCTGTGTGTTTCATAGAGTGGCATTTGTTCTCTTCTTGTGATCATGTCATTTCAAATCTCTCCAGCATTTTGCTTATTTTCGTTAAAAAGTTTGGCAATTTGGTGTTCTTTGTGAAGGTTTTAGTAAAGTTTCCCCGCTTTTATAGCAGGTGAACATTATTTATCGAGAGTTTTTGTCAGAACATTGATATTTCATTTCTTAATAGTCTTCTTCTACCAATAGGTATACCTACTTGTGAAAACGTTGGATTCATTCCGTTTCTGAGCGTCTGTCTAGCCTGACATTCCTTGAAGGATGCTAATTTTTTTTAAAGGTTTGATTCATTCAGTTTAAAACACTACATTGTCTTATTGTAATTGTGGAACGTTGGATTCATTCCGTTTCTAAACTAGGTAGAACTGTTGAACGTTTAATCTATAGGTTTAATAACGTTAAAACGTGTATTAGTTTTCTATGTGTTAACGCATCTTCGGTTCTATGTTTGCGCACGTGTCCGGTGCTCGCTCATCAACGCGTTTCACGGAGCGTTTTCCTAGTTTATCTTCTATAGTCGTAAAAAGACAAATGTAAATTTACGTACCTATCAAAAGTTCGTTCTAATGTCATTGTGGTAAAAGCTTGGGTAAAAGAATATTTGCGAAATCTGAAAATCAAATTTGATGGCAGATCCCATTTTCTTTCACTCACATAAATATATTCTATGAATAGAGTTATGTCAACAAATTCAAGAACTTGTGCTTGAATTTGTTCAACTAATATTCAATGCATTCTAAATAGATTCTGAAAGTCTAGGTGAAAGTTGAAACCCAAAATTAAGTGCTGCAATGCTGCAATTCTGATAGTATGTAGTAGTAGTAGTAGTATGTATTATGTAGTGTATGTATGTACTATTATTCCGTCATGAAACACTGTTTTGAATGGTAATTAAGGACACTTCTAAAACAGACACTGATGTAATATTCAGGCAATATCTGAGTATAATAATAATAATAATATCAAAACGATTGATTTATTTCAGAAAAACTTGGGACATGGCATTACTACATTCACCACATGATGTGATAATACCCAAGAAGGGACTGCCCTGCTGAAACACTTGCCAAGATCTCGCTTATCAACGCGTTACACCGAGCTATTTCCTAGTTTAGTAAGTTGAAGATATAACTGTGCTACGTAAAACATATGAGATAATATCCTCAGTTATTACATACCTTTGACTGTTTTCAATTTGTATTTGTATATTATTTTGATTAATGTTGTACGGTGTCTATTTAAATAAGTAATTTCTGTTACAGAATTTTTCATTGAACAATCCAAGTAACATGATCTAACAAAACAATGGCACCAAACCAATTCCGTCATGAATGTGCTATTTAATGGTAATTAAGGACACTTCTAAATCATATCACTGATGTTATATATTCAGGCAATATCTGAGTATAATAATAATAATAATATTAACATAACGATTGTTTTATTTCAGAAAAACTTGGGACATGGCATTACTACATTCACCACATGATGTGATAATACTCAAGAAGGGACTGCCCTGCTGAAACTCTTGCCAAGATCTCGCTTATCAACGCGTTACACCGAGCTATTTCCTAGTTTAGTAAGTTGAAGATATAACCAATTACTTTAATAAATTAACACACATTAATTAACATACATTAACTATTATTAATGTATTTGGTAAAACATATGAGATAATATCCTCAGTTATTACATACCTTCGACTGTTTTCAATTTGTATTTGCATGTTATTTTGATTAATGTTGTACGGTGTCTATTTAAATAAGTAATTTCTGTTACAGAATTTTTCATTCAACAATCCAAGTAACATGATCCAACAAAACAATGGCACCAAACCAATTCCGTCAAGAATGCACTGTTTAATGGTAATTAAGGACACTTCTAAATCAGATCACTGATGTTATATTATACTCAGGCAATATCTGAGTATAATAATAATAATATTAAAATAGGTAACGATTGTTTTATTTCAGAAAAACTTGGGACATGGCATTACTACATTCACCACATGATGTGATAATACCCAAGAAGGGACTGCCCTGCTGAAACTCTTGCCAAGATCTCGCTTATCAACGCGTTACACCGAGCTATTTCCTAGTTTAGTAAGTTGAAGATATAACTGTGCTACGTAAAACATATGAGATATTATCCTCAGTTATTACATACCTTTGACTGATTTCAATTTGTATTTGTATATTATTTTGATTTATGTTGTACGGTGTCTATTTAAATAAGTAATTTATGTTACAGAATTCTTCATTGAACAATCCAAGTAACATGATCCAACAAAACAATGGCACCAAACCAATTCCGTCATGAAACACTGTTTTGAATGGTAATTAAAGACGCTTATTGTACTAGTCTATCTAAAACAAATCACTGATGTAATATTCAACGATTCTTTATTTCAGAAAAAAACTTGGGGCATGGCATTACTACATTTACCACATTCAATGATGATGTTTTAGTACCCAAGAAGGGACTTCCCTGCTGAAACTATTTCCAAGATCTTAACAAGATTTTGTCAAATATTAACAATTTCATTGTCTGAATCAGCGATTCTTAAATTATGGTCCGCGGAGGCCTCACAGGGGGTCCGCGAAGACTCAAGAAATAGCATTGAATATTTATATTGGGTTTAAATATAAAATTTAAAATACACTTAAACTCAATAAAAATATAGGGTAGGTATACATGTTTAAGTGTGTGCTTCTTCTCCCCTTCCTCCTATTGTGGAGTAATTCTTAACTCTACGTCACTAAAATTACATTAATTTTTTTTAAACATGTTCTCATTATTGTGAAAAAATACTTTGTAAGCCAAAAATAAAAACGACAAAAATTATTGTCCAAATCGCATAGATAAATATAGTCCAAATTCACTTTCGAATTTCAAAAATTTCCCGGTCTTTTCGGACCTATCCCTTGTCGCTAAGGGGCCCTCCCCACATTGTTTCGTGCGCAAAATGTTTCCCCGTAATTAGTCGTGCCGTACTAATATAGAATACAAATATTTAAATGAAAAATAATGCTACATTCCAATAATTTTTATTATTTCATATTATTATCAAAGTTAGACTATCTTTGGGAATAAAGAATAGAATTCTAATCTGATATGATGAATGGGGGAATATTCCAAAAATGTTAAGTGCCCCACACACGGTCAATCTTACTTGACGACTTGCATGACAAGCCCGGCATGACATGCTAATTTGATCGTGTGTGGAGCAGATTTGATGGCTTGTCAAGCCTGGAATTTGGCTTGAAGGAGTTCCAACAGAAACTGAAATCGAGCTTCATGCTCAT
Source organism: Leuctra nigra (assembly GCA_934045905.1). Classification (NCBI taxonomy): domain Eukaryota; kingdom Metazoa; phylum Arthropoda; class Insecta; order Plecoptera; family Leuctridae; genus Leuctra; species Leuctra nigra. Next base: position 17,518,815 of record OW203771.1, read on the forward strand.
GCAAGACGACAAGCAAGTTTGACGTGTGTGGAGTCATCAATCTTGCTTGAACATAAATAGCCAATCAGCATGCAGAGCCGGAGCACGTAACCTTTCAGCTCACTCAGCTGTTTTGCTGTTTTGTAGTTGTTTGGAAGTTGCGCAATAAAGTGCGCATGACCCCAAAGGTCTGAACTGTCAAACCTAAATTGAACGTGTGTGGGCGTTGTTCAGGTTTGTCATGCCGTCATGCCGGGCTTGTCAAGTAAGTTTGTCATGCAAGATTGACCGTGTATGGGCCACTTTACGGGTAAGTTTTGGAGGTCCGCGACAACAAACTAAACTACCTATGTTTTAAGGGGGTCCGCGGGGTAGAAAAGTATAAGAAACGCTGGTCTAAATCAAAAAAAAAAATCTAAACAAGAATACAAGATCTCGCCAAAAGAAGTAAAATATTATCATTTAAAAAAAAATTAGAGTCAAACTTTCTAGAAATACAATCAAGACAATATTACAATGATCTTGGCAAGACTTCTCAGCAGGTAGTGTGCAAAGGCATGCACACTACCTTCTTACTCGTCCCTCTATACCCAGTACCAAGATTTTTTATTGTGACGGTAATGAGATAAAATTATTTTTAATGTATCTCGTGACTACTTTTCTCTTCATTTCATTTTACAGGACATATAGCCACAGCCTCTTTGAAAGCCGATGACAAAATTCCATTGTATAGAGGCGAAGAACTGCAAACCAGGATCGGTAACCGCTCCATCCAATGCATTTTTATATTTTGTAATTATATTGTTTCCATTTGTCTATAGGTATTAAATTTTTTACAGGGCCAAATTTAGTTGTGAGTTAATTTTTAATAGTGTATTACAATTATTACATTATGATTAATAAAAACAGTTTCATATTTCAACACAAACATGAAATATTATTGCAACTGTTGAATGAACCATCGTTTCCATTTGTCCTTGATTTTTAGCGTTTTTATTAAAAGTTAGATGTTAAAACTTTGTAAAGAATGTTGAACCCATAAATTAATAAATTCCCACATGTTGAATAGCTTGAATGCTGTCAAAATACTCTCCTGGTGCCATTCCCCTCCACCCCGACACAACGATTATTCACATAAAGACTTTCACCTTTATTAGATAGTAATTAAAACCAATAATTTCTTTAATGTTAAATTAATGGTTAATTACTTTCTTTTAAGCCAATTGTGTTCATTTCCGAACAAATTTCCTTGATCTCATGCGCTTATAGAACAGGACCTAGTGAACCCTGCATGAGAATGCATACGGAAGATTGTTTTACTAAGATTGAAATAGGTGGTCAACGACTGGGTCTGATTCAAGGGGCCAATGGTACCAAATATTCTCCAATATTATGATATCATGCCATAAGTCAGAGCTCGGAGGTTATGACAGTGATTGGCATTGCACCTTACTGTGCACATGCTGTGCACTGGCTCATTTAACCAATATATTGTCTCCAATGTTGATGTAATGCATGTAATTAAGCAAAATATTAAGCGTAAGTACATACAGTCTAGGAAAACGAGTTTCCATTCTAATTTTTTTTTAAAGATTTCATTGAGATTTTGTGTGGAAACGTATCCCTTGTGCAGATCTTGTATAATATGTATGGGCATATTTATAATCATTTTATATAAAAATATTTTGAAAATAGATTCAATTATATACAAAAATGATTTACATACCCATTGCATTTATATTATTGTGATATTGACATTCTACATGATAATTATATAATATGCAAGTAAGTAGGCACCTGTGCGAAATATCTAATGATAAAATAAATTTACACTAAAAGTGTGATATTAATTCTGGCCACACACATGCTCTTCTAAATTCTTGATGAATTCAAATCTATGGGCTGTTGAATGCATTACGAAATATCACCTAGAAATGCTTCGGAATTATGGAACTTTTAAGACCTTTTATTGTTCTGAATCTTTACATACTCGTATTTTGTTCGATACTGTTTTTCAACATTCATCAATCTTACATTTGTAATGGTATCATCCTAGTGGAACACATCTGGATATCTGGTTTTAGGTATAATCGGTCTGGTAATGTCTGATAACTTCTGGAGCTTCTGGATATGTCTGGTATACCAACTTCTATAGACACCTTGGTCTGGTATAGTCGGTCCAACTCCGGTAATGTCTGATTAGGTCTGGATATATCTGGCATAATCAGTCTGGTAATGTCTGATAATTTCTGGATGTGTCTGGTATAGTCGGTCTGGCAATTTCTGATTAGGTCTGTATATATCTGGCATAATCAGTCTGGTAATGTCTGATTACTTCTGGATATTTCTGGTATAGTCTGGTAATGTCTGATAACTTCTAAATATGGCTGGTATAGTCGGTCTGGTCAGTTCAATAGGTCTGGATATTTCTGGTAGTCAGTCCGGTAATGTCTGTATACTTCTGGATATGTCTGATAATGTCTGATAACTTCTGGATATGTCTGGTATAGTCTGGTGATGTCTGATAACTTCTGGATGTGTCTGGTAATGTCTGATAACTTCTGGATGTGTCTGGTAATGTCTGATAACTTCTGGATATGTCTGGTATAGTCTGGTGATGTCTGATAACTTCTAGATATGTCTGGTATAGTCTGGTAATGTCCGATAACTTCTGGATATGTCTGGTATAGTCTGGTGATGTCTGATAACTTCTGGATATGTCTGGTATATCGGTCTGGTAATGTCTGACAACTTCTGGATATGTCTGGTATAGTCTGGTGATATCTGATTACTTCTGGATATGTCTGGTGATGTCTGATAACTTCTGGATATGTCTGGTATAGTCCGGTAATGTCTGACTACTTCTGGATATGTCTGGTATAGTCTGGTAATGTCTGATAACTTCTGGATATGTCTGGTATAGTCCGGTAAGGTCTGATAACTTCTGGATATGTCTGGTATATCGGTCTGGTAATGTCTGATAACTTCTGGATATGTCTGGTGTAGTCTGGAAATGTCTGATAACTTCTGGATATGTCTGGTATAGTCTGGTGATGTCTGATAACTTCTGGTATAGTCTGGTGATGTCTGATAACTTCTAGATATGTCTGGTATAGTCTGGTAATGTCCGATAACTTCTGGATATGTCTGGTATAGTCTGGTGATGTCTGATAACTTCTGGATATGTCTGGTATATCGGTCTGGTAATGTCTGACAACTTCTGGATATGTCTGGTATAGTCTGGTGATATCTGATTACTTCTGGATATGTCTAGTGATGTCTGATATAGTCCGGTAATGTCTGACTACTTCTGGATATGTCTGGTATAGTCTGGTAATGTCTGATAACTTCTGGATATGTCTGGTATAGTCCGGTAAGGTCTGATTACTTCTGGATATGTCTGGTATATCGGTCTGGTAATGTCTGAATACTTCTGGATATGTCTGGTTTAGTCTGGTAAGGTCTGATTACTTCTGGATATGTCTGGTATATTCTGGTAATGTCTGAAAACTTCTGGATAGGTCTGGTATAGTCGGCCTGGTAATGTCTGATTAGGTCTGGATATTTCTGGTATAGTCAGTCAGGTAATGTCTGATAACTTCTGGATATGTCTGGTATAGTCTGGTAATGTCTGAGAACTTCTGGTTATGTCTGGTGTATTCGGTCTGGTAATGTCTGATTACTTCTGGTTATGGCTGGTATATTCACGGTCTGGTAATATCTTATTATTTCTGATAAATTCTTGTCAGTTCCAAGACATTTGTCTGGTAAAGTCTGATAGTTTCTTGTAAGTTCCAATTCACTTTCGTCTGGTTATGTCTGATATGTCTGGACAACTCTGATAAAAGAAAGTGAAATGTGTTCTGTAATTGTCTGGTATTGTCTGTTATTGTCTGATTCTGATTTTGTCTGTTCCAATTTCTGGAGTATGTCTGGACACCATTTCTGGTCTTGTCTGACTAGTTCTGGTGTCTGGACTTACTCCAGAAACTAGTCGAGATTTTTCAAGCAGGGCAATTACTATTTTTGAGCGAACAAGGAATTTTCCTTTGAATGCAATAATCTTGGTTTTAGCAAGTGAAATTTTAAGGTCATATGTTTTACAAATACTATTTAAATTGAACAGGGACTTCTGTAATTGATCTTCAGTTCGATGTATGACTACTTGATCATCGGCAAAGAGGAGTGTATTAAAACCTTCATGAGCATTGAGATATATATCAGGTTTACATAGTTTCTTCCATTCTCGCAGAACATCGTCAATGTATATATTAAATAGGCTAGGTGATAAACAGCACCCTTGTCGTACTCCTCTATTGATCTCAAGTTTACGTAAACCACCTCCTCCTATATCTATTGAAATGTGCGTCTCGTAGTACAATGCCTTAATGGCCTCTGTTAAATGTTTGGGGTAGCCACGCTTATTTAAAATCTTCCACATCGTCTCACGGTTTACTCTGTCAAAAGCCTTTTCATAATCAATGAAGGCCATGTGCGTCTCAAGATTAAATTCAACCCGTTTTTGAATGACTTGTCTTAATGTAAAAATGTCATCCATACACGATCTTCCTCTCCTGAATCCACTCTGCTCTTCCAAAAGTAAAACATCAGATATATTCATTAATCTTCTATTCAATATTTTTGCATAAATTTTGTAACCTGTATTTAATAAACTTATGCCACGATAATTTTCACAACAGCTTCTATTCCCTTTTTTAAATAAGGATATAATTTTTGCTTCCCTCCACTTCTTGGGTATGTTGTAACTTATCCAACATGTATTTAGAAAATTTAAAAACCGCTCCTTGAAAGATATTCCACCACATTTTAGAAGCTCCACATTAATTCCATCTAAACCAGGCGCTTTTCTGTTCTTTGACGCCATTAATGCTTCCTGTAGCTCTTCAAATGTAATTCTATCTACATCTGCGTTACATTGAGGGACGGTCTTTGAGGATGTCGCATTAGAATCATACCATAACTTTTTGTAATGCTCAACCCATTGGTCACCTTTAATAATGTTCAGACAAGCAGTATCTCTTTCTGTACTGTTTAGATGTTTCATAATTTTATACGCAACTGTTTGCCTGCCATGAACATCGTCTTCTACATTGCTGATGAATTTGTCCCAAGATTCGCGGTGAGCTGCTCGAACTATATCCTTTGCTTTTCTTCTTTTTGCGTTGTAATTGTCTTTTGCTTGAACATTTCTTAACTGAAGATAATTGAGGTAAGCTTCTTGCTTTTCCTTGACAGCAATTTCTATATCTTCGTTCCAAATCCTCAAACCTTTCCTTTTTCTTACTTTCTTCCTTTTTCCCAGAGCTTCGCTAGCTGCTGTATTTAAAATTCGCTCCAAATTACTCCATTCCATGTCTACATCAGTGACTTGCGAATACTTCTCCATCTGTGAATTGTGTTTGAAAGTTAAACACAACTTTATTAATACAATGAAGTACCTACCCATATTTCACATAAAATTATCAGAAATTTGTTTGAATTAGTCTATCTATAAAATTTTGCAGTCCCAAAATTTGGTGCGAAAATTATTTCGAATTTTTGGTCTAAACTAAAGTCTAAATTATTTTGATTAGGGGTAATTATTTCGAAACATTTATTTTTGTACATAAGCTCCACATATTATACTACATTGATATAATAATTTACTCAAAAGGTGTTGAAATTTTTACATATTATTATTCTCTTCATAAAAAAATCACCAAATTTTGATTTTCTTTGCCAAATTTAGGAAAAGGGGGACTATGAAAAAAACATGGAAAATATACCTACCCTGCTTGAAAAATCTCGACTAGTTTCTGGAGTAAGTCCAGACACCAGAACTAGTCAGACAAGACCAGAAATGGTGTCCAGACATACTCCAGAAATTGGAACAGACAAAATCAGAATCAGACAATAACAGACAATACCAGACAATTACAGAACACATTTCACTTTCTTTTATCAGAGTTGTCCAGACATATCAGACATAACCAGACGAAAGTGAATTGGAACTTACAAGAAACTATCAGACTTTACCAGACAAATGTCTTGGAACTGACAAGAATTTATTAGAAATAATAAGATATTACCAGACCGTGAATATACCAGCCATAACCAGAAGTAATCAGACATTACTAGACCGAATACACCAGACATAACCAGAAGTTCTCAGACATTACCAGACTATACCAGACATATCCAGAAGTTATCAGACATTACCTGACTGACTATACCAGAAATATCCAGACCTAATCAGACATTACCAGGCCGACTATACCAGACCTATCCAGAAGTTTTCAGACATTACCAGAATATACCAGACATATCCAGAAGTAATCAGACCTTACCAGACTAAACCAGACATATCCAGAAGTATTCAGACATTACCAGACCGATATACCAGACATATCCAGAAGAAATCAGACCTTACCGGACTATACCAGACATATCCAGAAGTTATCAGACATTACCAGACTATACCAGACATATCCAGAAGTAGTCAGACATTACCGGACTATACCAGACATATCCAGAAGTTATCAGACATCACCAGACATATCCAGAAGTAATCAGATATCACCAGACTATACCAGACATATCCAGAAGTTGTCAGACATTACCAGACCGATATACCAGACATATCCAGAAGTTATCAGACATCACCAGACTATACCAGACATATCCAGAAGTTATCGGACATTACCAGACTGTACCAGACATATCTAGAAGTTATCAGACATCACCAGACTATACCAGAAGTTATCAGACATCACCAGACTATACCAGACATATCCAGAAGTTATCAGACATTTCCAGACTACACCAGACATATCCAGAAGTTATCAGACATTACCAGACCGATATACCAGACATATCCAGAAGTTATCAGACATCACCAGACTATACCAGACATATCCAGAAGTTATCAGACATTACCAGACACATCCAGAAGTTATCAGACATTACCAGACACATCCAGAAGTTATCAGACATCACCAGACTATACCAGACATATCCAGAAGTTATCAGACATTATCAGACATATCCAGAAGTATACAGACATTACCGGACTGACTACCAGAAATATCCAGACCTATTGACATGACCAGACCGACTATACCAGCCATATTTAGAAGTTATCAGACATTACCAGACTATACCAGAAATATCCAGAAGTAATCAGACATTACCAGACTGATTATGCCAGATATATACAGACCTAATCAGAAATTGCCAGACCGACTATACCAGACATATCCAGAAATTATCAGACATTACCAGACTGATTATGCCAGATATATCCAGACCTAATCAGACATTACCGGAGTTGGACCGACTATACCAGACCAAGGTGTCTATAGAAGTTGGTATACCAGACCTTACCAGACATATCCAGAAGCTCCAGAAGTTATCAGACATTACCAGACCGATTATACCTAAAACCAGATATCCAGATGTGTTCCACTAGGATGATACCATTACAAATGTAAGATTGATGAATGTTGAAAAACAGTATCGAACAAAATACGAGTATGTAAAGATTCAGAACAATAAAAGGTCTTAAAAGTTCCATAATTCCGAAGCATTTCTAGGTGTTATTTCGTAATGCATTCAACAGCCCATAGATTTGAATTCATCAAGAATTTAGAAGAGCATGTGTGTGGCCAGAATTAATATCACGCTTTTAGTGTAAATTTATTTTATCATTAGATATTTCGCACAGGTGCCTACTTACTTGCATATTATATAATTATCATGTAGAATGTCAATATCACAATAATATAAATGCAATGGGTATGTAAATCATTTTTGTATATAATTGAATCTATTTTCAAAATATTTTTATATAAAATGATTATAAATATGCCCATACATATTATACAAGATCTGCACAAGGGATAAGTTTCCACACAAAATCTCAATGAAATCTTTAAAAAAAAATTAGAATGGAAACTCGTTTTCCTAGACTGTATGTACTTACGCTTAATATTTTGCTTAATTACATGCATTACATCAACATTGGAGACAATATATTGGTTAAAAGAGCCAGTGCACAGCATGTGCACAGTAAGGTGCAATGCCAATCACTGTCATTAGCTCCGAGCTCTGACTTATGGCATGATATCATAATATTGGAGAATATTTGGTACCATTGGCCCCTTGAATCAGACCCAGTCGTTGACCACCTATTTCAATCTTAGTAAAACAATCTTCCGTATGCATTCTCATGCAGGGTTCACTAGGTCCTGTTCTATAAGCGCATGAGACCAAGGAAATTTGTTCGGAAATGAACACAATTGGCTTTAACGAAAGTATTGAACCATTAATTTAACATTAAAGAAATTATTGGTTTTAATTACTATCTAATAAAGGTGAAAGTCTTTATGTGAATAATCGTTGTGTCGGGGTGGAGGGGAATGGCACCAGGAGAGTATTTTGACAGCATTCAAGCTATTCAACATGTGGGAATTTATTAATTTATGGGTTCAACATTCTTTACAAAGTTTTAACATCTAACTTTTAATAAAAACGCTAAAAATCAAGGACAAATGGAAACGATGGTTCATTCAACAGTTGCAATAATATTTCATGTTTGTGTTGAAATATGAAACTGTTTTTATTAATCATAATGTAATAATTGTAATACACTATTAAAAATTAACTCACAACTAAATTTGGCCCTGTAAAAAATTAAATACCTATAGACAAATGGAAACAATATAATTACAAAATATAAAAATGCATTGGATGGAGCGGTTACCGATCCTGGTTTGCAGTTCTTCGCCTCTATACAATGGAATTTTGTCATCGGCTTTCAAAGAGGCTGTGGCTATATGTCCTGTAAAATGAAATGAAGAGAAAAGTAGTCACGAGATACATTAAAAATAATTTTATCTCATTACCGTCACAATAAAAAATCTTGGTACTGGGTATAGAGGGACGAGTAAGAAGGTAGTGTGCGTGCCTTTGCACACTACCTGCTGAGAAGTCTTGCCAAGATCATTGTAATATTGTCTTGATTGTATTTCTAGAAAGTTTGACTCTAATTTTTTTTTAAATGATAATATTTTACTTCTTTTGGCGAGATCTTGTATTCTTGTTTAGATTTTTTTTTGATTTAGACCAGCGTTTCTTAAACTTTTCTACCCCGCGGACCCCCTTAAAACATAGGTAGTTTAGTTTGTTGTCGCGGACCCCCAAAACTTACCCGTAACATTTTTGGAATATTCCCCCATTCATCATATCAGATTAGAATTATTTTCTTTATTCCCAAAGATAGTCTAACTTTGATAATAATATGAAATAATAAAAATGATTGGAATGTAGCATTATTTTTCATTTAAATATTTGTATTCTATATTAGTACGGCACGACTAATTACGGGGAAACATTTTGCGCACGAAACAATGTGGGGAGGGCCCCTTAGCGACAAGGGATAGGTCCGAAAAGACCGGGAAATTTTTGAAATTCGAAAGTGAATTTGGACTATATTTACCTATGCGATTTGGACAATAATTTTTGTCGTTTTTATTTTTGGCTTACAAAGTATTTTTTCACAATAATGAGAACATGTTTAAAAAAAATTAATGTAATTTTAGTGACGTAGAGTTAAGAATTACTTCACAATAGGAGGAAGGGGAGAAGAAGCACACACTTAAACATGTATACCTACCCTATATTTTTATTGAGTTTAAGTGTATTTTAAATTTTATATTTAAACCCAATATAAATATTCAATGCTATTTCTTGAGTCTTCGCGGACCCCCTGTGAGGCCTCCGCGGACCATAATTTAAGAATCGCTGATTCAGACAATGAAATTGTTAATATTTGACAAAATCTTGTTAAGATCTTGGAAATAGTTTCAGCAGGGAAGTCCCTTCTTGGGTACTAAAACATCATCATTGAATGTGGTAAATGTAGTAATGCCATGCCCCAAGTTTTTTTTCTGAAATAAAGAATCGTTGAATATTACATCAGTGATCTGTTTTAGATAGACTAGTACAATAAGCGTCTTTAATTACCATTCAAAACAGTGTTTCATGACGGAATTGGTTTGGTGCCATTGTTTTGTTGGATCATGTTACTTGGATTGTTCAATGAAGAATTCTGTAACATAAATTACTTATTTAAATAGACACCGTACAACATAAATCAAAATAATATACAAATACAAATTGAAATCAGTCAAAGGTATGTAATAACTGAGGATATTATCTCATTATGTTTTACGTAGCACAGTTATATCTTCAACTTACTAAACTAGGAAATAGCTCGGTGTAACGCGTTGATAAGCGAGATCTTGGCAAGAGTTTCAGCATGGCAGTCCCTTCTTGGGTATTATCACATCATGTGGTGAATGTAGTAATGCCATGTCCCAAGTTTTTCTGAAATAAAACAATCGTTACCTATGTTAATATTATTATTATTATACTCAGATATTGCCTGAGTATAATATAACATCAGTGATCTGATTTAGAAGTGTCCTTAATTACCATTAAACAGTGCATTCTTGACGGAATTGGTTTGGTGCCATTGTTTTGTTGGATCATGTTACTTGGATTGTTGAATGAAAAATTCTGTAACAGAAATTACTTATTTAAATAGACACCGTACAACATTAATCAAAATAATATGCAAATACAAATTGAAAACAGTCGAAGGTATGTAATAACTGAGGATATTATCTCATATGTTTTACCAAATACATTAATAATAGTTACCTTCATTATTAAAGTAATTGGTTATATCTTCAACTTACTAAACTAGGAAATAGCTCGGTGTAACGCGTTGATAAGCGAGATCTTGGCAAGAGTTTCAGCAGGGCAGTCCCTTCTTGAGTATTATCACATCATGTGGTGAATGTAGTAATGCCATGTCCCAAGTTTTTCTGAAATAAAACAATCGTTATGTTAATATTATTATTATTATTATTATACTCAGATATTGCCTGAATATATAACATCAGTGATATGATTTAGAAGTGTCCTTAATTACCATTAAACAGCACATTCATGACTGAATTGGTTTGGTGCCATTGTTTTGTTAGATCATGTTACTTGGATTGTTCAATGAAAAATTCTGTAACAGAAATTACTTATTTAAATAGGCAGCGTACAACATTAATCAAAATAATATACAAATACAAATTGAAAACAGTCAAAGGTATGTAATAACTGAGGATATTATCTCATATGTTTTACGTAGCACAGTTATATCTTCAACTTACTAAACTAGGAAATAGCTCGGTGTAACGCGTTGATAAGCGAGATCTTGGCAAGTGTTTCAGCAGGGTATTAGCAGGGCCTTCTTGGGTATTATCACATCATCATTGAATGTGGTGAATGTAATATCTAATGACATGCCCCGAGTATTTCTGAAATAAAATAATCGTTATGTTATTATTATACTCAGATGTTGCCTGAAAATTACATCAGTGATCTGTTTTAGAAGCGTCTTTAATTACCATGCAAAACAGTGTTTCATTACGGAATTCGTTTGGTGCCGTTGTTTTGTTGGATCATGTTGTTCAATGAAGAATTCTGTAACAGAGTACCTACATACATACAACATAAATCCAAATAATATACAAATATAAATTGAAATCAGTCAAAGGTCGTAATCAGGCGCGTAGGAACTTTATTTTGAGTGGGGGGGTCAAAATTATCGGGGATCGATGGATGTTAGTAAAAAGCCTTGCTTTTCTTCAAGGGGGTCTGGGGGGCCACACCCCCCAGTTAGCCCCGCAGGGCTTTTCTAATGTTTAATTTAAAATAAATAACTGACTATTTTCAGTTATCAATGACAACTCAATTCAATCCCTTCAATAGTAAAAAACTTGAAGGAAAAATGCTAGTAAATTTAAAATGTGTGATATGCAATATTCTTGGGGAAACTTGAGACAAAATGCAATATAATCTGTAAATTTTGTTATATGATAAAATCCCCAATGGGTAATTTTTTGAATTCTAGTAAAAGAAAGAGTATAGATTATGAATCGATTTCGGAATACCTTTGAAAAAGGTTGCAATAAGCAACAGCAAAGCAAGAATAAAAATGTGTATGTGTTTTGGTATCAAATAGTTTCACGTGAATTTATTAAATGTTATGAGGGTGATCATGTTGAACATATGAGTAAATGAGTTGTCTCATTGGATAATACCTAGCTGTTCAATTAGTTAAGCAAAACTTGAGAACATTTTGAGAATTCAACGTCATAATGAAGCAAATCTGTGCATTTTTGCATCTCATAATCAACGTTTGTGAATATCTGGGAAGGTGATATCTGGGGGCCAATTCTTGAGATTCACGTTTCGAAACCGTGTACGTTCACTGTTTAAAATTTAAAAAAGTTAAATGCAAAGCAAAGTTCAAGTTTCAAGTTCAAGTTTTATATGCAAACGTAAATGGTTTCAAATCGTAAAAACTCAAGAATTGGCCTCCTGGTCTCCTGGGCAAGGGGGGTCAGGATCCAGTCAGCAGGGCATCGAACCCGATCGTTTACGGGTTCAGGTTCGGGTTCGGGTTCAGGCAAAGCTATGATACGGGTTCGGGTTCAGGTTCGGGTTCGGGTTCGGGTCCGGCTCCACACTTAGATTAATCCTACATACCTACATCTTTGTGTTCCAAACCAATACATTTTCTGGTGTACAGTTTATTAAATTTGAATTACATCAACAAACTTCATTAATTTGACTTAAATTTTATTTTTTGGTCAATGCTTTATCATTGAACGCATGTCGAACTGACGTATGGGACTCATAGTCGTACTCATGATAAAGCATTGAGGGGGTGGGTGAGGGGGGGGGGACTGAATGATCAGTCTGAATTTACGCGATTTTTGGCATATGATTTGTAAAGGCGTTTTGATTTTCTAAAAACTTTTGGTAGACACAAAAAAGCTTGTCGTATGCTGGGTTATGTATATAATTTATATATCCTCTAAAAAATTTCGAGTACCTATAGCAGAGCTGTGATGTGATGATTAATGCGAAATGAAGGCAGAATTGGTATTTCAGACATCCAGTTTGCCCCGCAGGGAGATTTTTCATTTTACTTCCTACTAAAACGAATTTGTGACACTACAGGCCACGAGTTATATTACTTCATAGAAAAATATTTTTAGTGTAGGTTGAAGCATGGGGGAAGGGCAGGAACCCACCTCGTAAGTAAAAAATTAGACAAAGTCCCTTTATAATTCTTAAAAATATCTCGAATAATACTACTTTTCTTCTTCCCCATTTCAAAATTCAGAGCGGAGACTCAAGACAAAGCTATTCGGCTAGGTTATTTGGCGTGGAGACACAACTTATTATAATTCATGTTTTGTACCCTCACATAAAAATATATCTAAGTAGGTAGTATACTTTGAAAATGAAATATGAACTTAACATTTTTATTCAAATTATTAAATATTATAAAATGTATTTAATTTAATTTGAAAACCCATAAAAAACCCTAAATAATATGGGTTCGGGTTCAGGTTCGGGTTCACAAATATATTTTATAAGGGTTCGGGTTCGGGTTCGGGTTCAGACAAAAAATTAATACGGGTTCGGGTTCGCAAAAAATACGTTTTTTTCGGGTTTCGGGTTCAGGTTCGGGTTCGATCCCCTGCCAGTCAGGGGTGTCCGTTCCCCCCGGTTCCCCCCCTTTAATAACTGAGAATATTATCTCAGTTACGGCTCGACAGCTGTAGTTACCTACTACTTATTTATTGGCAATGGACACTATGACGAGCAGTGTTGTGAAGTAACATGATACAAAGTAACATGTTACTACTTACTTTAAAAATGAGGTAATTGTAATTGTATTCAGTTACTTTCTTTATTGAAAATAGAAACAGTAACTTTTATCCCGTTACAATTTTGAGTAACTTTAGTGAAATGTAACGTGATGCATTTAATTCATCTCTGAATAATGTAAAATGTCCAATTCAGTAAAAATAAAAAAATAAAAAAATCAGCTCTAGAATGAGAAGGCATTACAACAAAATTCTAAAATGCCTTTGGCCTAGACATTTTTCTTGTCCTGTCAGCCCTGTTCACTATTTTCAGTTATCAATGACAACTCAATTCAATCCCTTCAATAGTAAAAAACTTGAAGGAAAAATGCTAGTAAATTTAAAGTAACTGTGAAAGTAACTGCTGTCAATATAAAAGTAGGTAACTGTAACTTAACACTGATATTTGTCGGTGTTACTTTTGAAACCCTTGTAACTGTAGCTGTCTGTAACACTGTTAGAATTTTGAGCAAGTAACTGTAACTGTAATACTGCTACATTTTAAAAGTAACCACAACTCTGGACGATAGCCCTGCCTATAGATATTCTCAATTGAATCATAATTTCATATTTAAAAAATATATACTTACTTTCTTTGTATTGTAAGTATTTTTTTCTCAAAATGAGTGCATACCTAACATGACAATTTAGGTAGTACAACTTATTCACAATGATGAATTGAGATATGTCAACAAATTAATGCACTTGAACATGCTGAACCATACAAAATATTTATGTAAATGTGAAAGAAAATTGGATCTGCCATCAAATTTTATTTTCAGATTTCGCAAATAATCTTCTACCGAAGCTTTTACCTCTAATGACATTAGAACGAACTTATGATACGTAAATTTACATTTGTCTTTATACGACTAGAATACAAAATTCACACAAATTTTAAAAAAATATTTAGAGGAGGCAGGTTCACTCATTTAACCCTTTATAGGTCACTGGTCTGGGACCCATTTTATTGAGCTGAAAATTAAAGCAATTATCAAGGTCGTCAATATGAATATAAGGCGGGGAAAAGTGGGAAGCAAATTTCCCACTGTACATTTAGGTCACAACCATGGTGGGAAGATAATGTCCCAATAACCTATAAAGGGTTAAGCCGGTTTCACATAAAGCGCGTTTCGCGTTTTTTTTATTGACCAATCAAAACCACCGAAAATTTCGCCGCACGCGTTTTATTTTTAAGCCGCCCCATCTCGATTGTAGGGAGGTTTTTTCAGTACCGCGCGTGGCGAAAATGACGTCACGACCTAGCAGCTAATCACGTGCGACTACGAAAACTATAAAATAAGACTATAATGATAATAATTACTTACCTCTGCATATTATTCCATCTAATCATACCAATTATAACACCCAAATTGTTACTAACAAGAATAATAAATTTATATCAACATTCTGTTTTCGACGGCCTCTTCTAGGCGTTATAAAAAAAGACAAAACGCGATATCGCAAAACGCGGCACGCGCTTTATGTGAAATGGGCTTTACCCAAGGGTAGTAAAATTATTTTAGATACCTTGGGCTGTATTTACCCACTTGTAGGTCATACACTTACCTACCTTCAAAGACAGAGATGTTTGTACTTCGCTGTTCCTCCATTCTTCATCGCAACACTGTATTTTCTGTTAAATACGCGTTGAATTTGATTAAATATCGAAATGCACGAATGTAGGCGATCACATTTTCCCACTTATAAAATTTCCTATTATGTGTAGGTACGGTACACTCAGCAAATGATAAAACGGTATTTGAAAGAAATGGATTGGCTGAAAAAAATGTGTTGGCATCAAAATGTTGAAGTCTGCTAACTCGTCATCTACCTATAGTAGGTGAGGATTGATAGGTGAGGGTTGATTGTCAAGGAACCTGACCAGCAGCGAATCCGTTTCTTTCAAATACCGTTTTATGTTTTTTTGGGTGTACTAACTCAATAATTACAATTTAATGCACATGCACGGTAAATCACGGTAAAATTTTCTATCAAATCATTATCTAGATACTTTTTTGAGTAACTGGCTGTAGATACTTTCACTTTCTGGTATTCATCAAGTAAAATATTAAATTTGTGACGTTCCCTCTTACCATGTTTTAAACAAATTACATGCAAAAAGGAACCAAACCCCAGGTATCATGAACTGAGATATTGAGAGAAACGCAGAGAGTTTCATAGTTTTTTAAATGTATGGACTAAATCAGTAATTTTTCTGTTGTTTGATCGGCAGAGTTTTTATATATTTTTTTGTAATTACTAAATATTTAAAATATACTGTGGTTACTTCAAAAATTAATGAAATGTAGCTTGGTTCCTTTTTTTTTATCAATGTGAAATTATTGTTGTTAATGTATAATGTAAAAAGGAACCAACCCACAAATATGTGGATTGGTTCCGTTTTGATCAATGTGAAATTATTGTTGTTACTGTATAAATTTAAATTGTGAAAAGGAACCAACACCCAAAAATTTAGATTGGTTCCGTTTTGCTTATTGTAAAATAGTATAGAAAACGCTCAATAAATATACACTACACAGCAAACGTGGGTAGGTTCTCTTTTGAAAATGTAAGTTTATAGGTCAGCAACTAAAAAATAAAAGGGGTTTAATACAAAATTAAGCAAGCATGATTTAATAATCATAAAACACCAAAAATGAAGAATCGATTGATCACCTACCATAAAAAATGTCATGCCATTTTCAATGTCAAAGCTGATTGTAATTATTAATTATCACCAGCAGATTGCACACACAAAAATCTAAAGGTTTTTAAAAGGTTTAAAAACAACCTTCAGGGAGACCCTGCGGTTTTGTTTCTGCCCATGGACGTCCGCAAGGAAAACGTATTTTCAACGGGTTAAGGGAGGGTGTGGGGAGCGCGCCCCCCCCCCCCCCCCCCACTTATTGGTTTTTCGACACTTTGAGACGATGAGGTGTATTTTGTGGAAATATTCAATATTGTATAAATTATAAATTTGACACTTGACACTTGGGGGGGGGGGGGGGGGGAGAAGACATGTTCAAACCTTGCCCCTCAGGCATTTTTTGGTTTTTCGACACTTTGAAATTATTTGTTTGTGTATTTTTTGTTTACAAAATGATCACCACACAAATTGTATGTTTTCCTGACATCCAGGGGGGGGGGGGGGAAGACAAGCGCCTCCCCCCCCCTCCCCCTGTGGACGCCCATCCATGTAAGTGTCAAACATCCAAGTGCAATTTTACCGTGAAATAGGTGCCTCTCCGCCGCAGGTGGCAGGGTGACATTTTTACCAGCTATTATTGTAACTACCTACTATTTGTCAATAAAGTGTTAGGTAAATGCTCAATATTCAATGCAAGATGCTCTCTGTATGTAACAGTAATTGGGGGTTTCAAAGGAGTAGGTATAATATAATTGAAATGACTGCTCACTTACCGTTTTCCTGAGAGATCGTATAGGTATTCCAAATTGTGTTTTTTCACTGTTTAGAATCCGCGTAAAACTGTGTACATTATACTAACAAAAGAATGATGTTTTTCAAAATTATACATTAACAATTGATTAATGTATTTGAATGCATTTACTATCAGTAGTTACTGTAAAGAACAGAGCGTTGTCACATAAATCACAACTGATTAAAAAACAGCTCGAACTTCACACAGCAGTCTCCACCCGCCTGACTGGGGACTGACTGACTGAAGATTTGATGTCGATGCAAAACTAGCTCGATCTAGTTCAGCGTGAGAACAATGATGAATCATATTATTCAAAAAAACCGTTGTATCAGAGTTATGCAGATAAAGTCAGAATAGTCAAGACCTGATGTCAGACATAACCAGAAGGATTCAGAACGCACGAACATTTCCAGAACATACCAGATAATACCAGACGCTTTGAGACAATGTCTATCCAGACCAAGCCAGACAATACCAGAATGACACCAGACCATAGTTCATTCACCAGAATATCTCAGAACTTACAAGACAATTATCCAGACAAAACCAGACGATACCAGACCAGCTACCAGAATACACCAGATACAGAAAATATCAGAATATACCAGAAGAAATCAGACACAGGTCTAACCAGACTAAACCAGACAATTCCAGAACTACACCAGATCAGTTCATTCACCAGAATATCTCAGAACTTACCAGACAATTATCCAGACAAAACCAGACGATACCCAGACCAGCTACCAGAATACACCAGATCCAGAAAATATCAGAATATACCAGAAGAAATCAGACATAGGTCTAACCAGACTAAACCAGACTATTCCAGAATTACACCAGATCAGTTAGAACACCAGGTTAACTCAGAACGTACCAGACATGTCAGTCCAGCAGACTATACCAGACGAAACCAGAATACACCACATCCAGAAAATACCAGATAATACCAGACGTTTTCAGACATTGTCTATCCAGATCAATCCAGACGATACCAGAATGGAACCAGACCAGTTCATTCACCAGAATATATCAGAAATGATCCAGTCAGTTCTACCCAGACTATACCAGACGAAACCAGAATACACCAGATCCAGAGATTTCCAGATATACCAGACGTATTCGACAATGTCCATCCAGACCAATCCAGACGATACCAGAAGGAAACCAGGCCAGTTTATTCACTAAACTATACCAGAAGTAATCAAAAGTAGTTCTATCCAGACCCAGCCATTCTGGTATCGTCTGGCTTAGAATAGAATGGAATAGAATTTTCATTATTTTGCTTGCTGGATAAACAGTGTCTGATACGTCTAGTAAATTCTGGTGAATGAACTGGTCTGGTTTCATTCTGGTATCGTCTGGCTTGGTCCGGATAGACCGTATCTGAAAACGTCTGGTAGTATAATCTGGTATATTCTGGATCTGAAATGTTCTGGTTTCGTCTGGTTTTGTCTGGATAATTGTCTGGTAAGTTCTGAGATATTCTGGTGCTGAACTATGGTCTGGTGTCATTCTGGAATGGTCTGGTTTAGTCTGGTTAGAACTCTGTCTGATTTCTTCTGGTATATTCTGATATTTTCTGGATCTGGTGTATTCTGGTAGCTGGTCTGGTATCGTCTGGTTTTATCTGGATAATTGTCTGGTAAGTTCTGAGATATTCTGGTGAATGAACTGATCTGGTGTTATTCTGGAATTGTCTGGTTTAGTCTGGTTAGAACTATGTCTTATTTCTTCTAGTATATTCTGATATTTTCTGTATCTGGTGTATTCTGGTAGCTGGTCTGGTATCGTCTGGTTTTGTCTGGATAATTGTCTGGTAAGTTCTGAGATATTCAGGTGAATGAACTATTGTCTGGTGTCATTCTGGAATTGTCTGGTTTAGTCTGGTTAGAACTATGTCTGATTTCTTCTGGTATATTCTGATATTTTCTGGATCTGGTGTTTTCTGGTAGCTGCTCTGGTATCGTCTGGTTTTGTCTGGATAATTGTCTGGTAAGTTCTGAGATATTCTGGTAAATAAACTGATCTGGAATTATTCTGGAATTGTCTGGTTTAGTCTGGTTAGAACTATGTTTGATTTCTTCTGGTATATTCTGATATTTTCTGGATCTGATGTATTCTGACAGCTGGTCTGGTATCGTCTGGTTTTGTCTGGATAATTGTCTGGAGGGTTCTGAGATTTTCTGGTGAATAAATTGATCTGGTGTCATTCTGGAATTGTCTGGTTTATCTGGTTAAAACTATGTCTGATTTCTTCTCGTATATTCTGGTGAAAGTAATTGTCTGATTCATTCTGGTTTTGTCTTGTAAGTTCTGGCAAGATTTGTTACTGGTTTGTCTGATATTTTCTGGTTATTTACTTTTTCTTGATTTGTCTGGATCTATCTTGATAACTCTGGATTCATTTTGTCTGGTATAGTCTGATATATTAAGGTTTTCCTGACCTTTCTGGAAAACTCTGAGTCAGTCTTACTTCTTTTGTCTGGTATAGTCTGGCTATGCCTGATTAATTCTGGTTGTCTGGAGAAATCTGGAAAACTCTGAGTTAGTCTGACTAATTTGTCTGGTTTATTCTGATTATGCCTGAATAATTCTGGCGTCTCGAGCTTCTCTGGTAAACTCTGGTAAACTCTGGAAGAGTCGGGTGAAAGTGTGTCTGGATTCTGAGATTGTCTGAAATTCACTGGGAATGTCTGGTAAATACTCCAGATTTTATCAGAAATGTCATGTTTTTTTCAAGCAGGGTAGTCAAGGAGGTATGTAAGGTAGGTACGAAAATCTTGTAAATTGGGTTTTGAAATTCACAGAGGGTTAAAAGAATTAGCTTACAGCCGTACTTTCTTGACAAGAGAACTTAAGAACTAAAGGACTGAACTAATGAACTTGACTTCTGAACTAATGTATAATATTTATGAGAAAATAGGTTGAAACCTGCGGGATTTGGCTCAGAGGGTAGAACACAAAGAATCAGCAATATTATAATTTGTTTATTACAGAGAAAATAAATGTTCATTGATGTGAAAAGAGCAATCAAAAATTATGAAACAATATTACGTTTGATACGTCGGCAGTAGTGATGATGTCGTCTGGTTTGTTTACTTCCGCGTAAACAAGTGAATGGCGTTGACTCTTGCGTAGTGTGTCCAGTGAACTCCAGTCCACCAGCAGAATGAAATGACTGGATATGTCACCTCCTTCAGCTGCGATGCGATGATGTTGTCTAATAACCCCTTGGTTACCAGGACGTCCAGCAGTCCGTGCACAAGGAGTGACCTCCTCGAGCAGTTGGATCAAGTTGGCTCAGGCTGATGACGTTCGTGGCTGCAGACTCGTCGGTTTCTCCCGGAGTTGCAATTCACTAACTTTTATACTTTAACATTTACTGACTTTAATGTTGAAACTGTTCAGTTGATCACTTGTAACTTGAAATTGTCTTAATGCGATATTATTTGCCTCAGCATTAGGCTTGAAGTTTTGAATTTACTGGGTTGACGTTTATACAAAAATGTTATTTTAATGTTTACCTTCGATCACATCGGCACTGTCTCGCTGAAATTATACTGTGTTGCGTGCACAAGGCTTCACGGTTCGCGAGGCAGGTCTCACTGCTCTGAGAAAACTCCGACTGATGATGTTTGGCTGGTAGCTTGACGTTTTTATACCCTCTCACCTCGGTTTACCGCCAAAGAATATGATTGGTTGGTTTCGTACACGTGGTAGCTATTTTAGACATTCTGTCATTTCTAAAGCCCGCGAAACGACTTTCTTTCTGCACGTAGGCCCATGCTTTTCTTGGAATCACTGAAAACTAGTCTGGCTGACTGGTTTTGTAGCGTTATCACAATGACTGGTTCACTTGTTATTACGTGGTGACATCACAATTTAGGTAAGGTCACATACTTTTTATATGGATTCACTCACTTTCTTGATATAATTGCACATTGTTAAACTTATTTGATTGCTCGTTATATTTTTGTCTATATTTTGATTGCCGTTGAATTTTAAAGATTGTAAGTTTACATAATGATTCTAATTAATTACTTTGTGTTCAGTTAACCTTGACTCTAAGAATGCCATGCTACAAGCTTGTTCATTCTTTAAACCTACTTCAAGCAAACATTATTATTTTTAAAGTTAATTTTCTAACCTAGATAGGCCAACTTGTTACAGAGGCCCCTGAATTCTTGTTGTTCACCTTTTGAATGAAGTCAAATTTGAAATACATTGAAATTTTGAATGAGAAAATGGTGATAAAACAAGGATTCACATAGAGACTGGACTATCTAGCAGGAATAATTTCTTCCTTTTGACAAACAAAAAGTTTCCTTCAACAGATGCAAGTTTATTTCCCCTTACAGCTGTCTAATCTAAACCTGAATGAATGAACTCACCCCTCCGTCTACCAAAACAAAAACAAACCTCATCCTACTTCCCGGAAACGATGCTCAACTCAACCCTCTCTCTTATCACAATCCCGTTATTGGCCTAGTGACCTACTTCTGCTGGGTCATCATACTTCGACCATAACATCAACATAACATTGCTGTTGTCATCAGTAGGAATCATTTGTTCGACGTATTCTTCCGTCCACGATCATATGGGAATGAAACTTCTGCATCTTCGTGAACATCTTGCGTTGGCCCTATTGAAATTATCTCAACTAGGTGTGTCCAGAAGAATTCTTCACCCTTATTCCTTGCAGTGGTCGATGTATAAGTGTCATTTTCTTTCTTGACTACTGTTTCAGTTTCTTCGTTACTTTCTTCGTCTTGAAAGTCTTTATCTTCAATTTGTAGAGATTCTTGCATCAACGGACATGTAATCTTCATCATTTCTTCGTATGCAATTTCTTCGAGCATTTCCATGTTTGCTACGTAATCGAAGGGTTGTATTTTCTCGTCATAACTGGTTTCGGTCAACTCGTCGTTCAATGTTATTAATAACTCGTCATTCACTCGTTCAGTAATACTTGCGGCTGGAATCGAACTAAGCTCCGCACAAAAGTTGTAATTTTCGCTCTTCTCAAATTCTTGGACAAAACTAGACTCGGATTTAACTAATTGTTCTTGATCTGCTGCTTTTTCTTCAATAACTATGGTTTCAGTAACCATCTCAATAATCTCAATAATCTCCTCAATATCTTCAAGATTCTCAATAATCTTCACATCTTCAGTACGACCTTTGCGTCTGAAATCAACAAATTCTTCCTCCTCCAAATTCAATTCAACAACAACATTACAGTTCAGATCCTCCACACAACAAACAGTCTCCATTTCATCGTCGTCAAACTCAATATTGACCAAGGCTTGTCTAGTCACCTCAAATTCTTCATTTTCATCTCGTGAATTGTTCACGGTTTCCTCTGCAACTCCCTGTACCAAACATTCTGGAATGACTTCATCTTCGAACGATTCGTTTTCTTGACTCTCTGCTTTCTTTACAGCGTCTTCTTTAACACCTTCAATGACAACTTCACATGTCTTCAGCTGGTCTAAATCTTCTTGCTCTTTCGTGATGACGTCGTTGTTCTGCAACTCAACTTTCTCAACTTCAAATTGTTCACTGGTTTCTTCGAAATTATCTTGTGGAAGTATAATC
This sequence comes from Leuctra nigra, assembly GCA_934045905.1. Taxonomy (NCBI): domain Eukaryota; kingdom Metazoa; phylum Arthropoda; class Insecta; order Plecoptera; family Leuctridae; genus Leuctra; species Leuctra nigra. The sequence goes on from OW203771.1 coordinate 17,541,616, forward strand.
TCGGCATCTTCTTCAATTTTCTCTCGTACTGAAATATCAGCGATTTCAACACGATCCTGACTCTGAATCTTCGTTTCTTCTTCTTCCTTCTTCTGTGTCTTGGGCAGACAAAAATCTTGAACATCTTCTTGCGGCGTTGTAACCTCATAAAAACTTTCTTCAACTTTGTCAGGCTGCTCACAGCTCTGCTCAGAATTCACATCTGATTGCAACCTATTGCAGACAACTTCTTCTTCTTCTTCTCTCGTTGAAACATCTGCTTCGAATGCAGCGTCTTTCTCCAGTTCATCCTTCCATTTTCTTGAAACTTCACGGACGTATTCTATGAGATTTACGCGTTCCCAATGCCACAATTGCTTCAAATCTTCACTTTCCGAATCTGCATAATCATCATAATATGCTGCTCCGTACACGTGGTCATCATATTCGGAACTTTGCTTGGAATACGTTTCCTCTGCTTCATATTTGTATTCCCTATATCTTCTCCAATTTTCGTCTTCTTTGTCGTATCTCCTAAGTAATTCTGCCCTTGCCCTTTTACTAATCTGCGCATTTTCTTCTGTCCTGTCGTGACAAATACTCATCAACTCTTCCTCATCCAATGTAGCAAATTCTTTCATCGTCCATTTTTCTTCTCTTCTTCTTTCAAATTCTATATAGATTCTTCTTGACAATTCATCAATTCGTTCTGTTCTCATTAAATGGTATAAATCCCGATTACTAAACTCGCAGAATTCTAATTTGACACTTCTATTTTCTTCTTGTTCTTCATATTCCTTCTTATTTAGCTCGACCCAGGATTTCCAATTTTCTTCATCTTTTTCATCCATCGTAAAAGTTCTTTACGACTTATTCTTCAATTTTCTGAATCTTTACATCTTCTTCAGACGACTTCCGTCAACAATAATCAGCGACTGGGTTAGGTCATTTCTGTCGATGCCTAATCTGGTTCCCACGCTATCAATAACAACAAACTTGTTCCCATGACAATTAACTACACAGTTGATGTTTCTGCCCCCCTCTATCACCTGAATACTCGTGACCTCTGACTCACTAAGCTCTGCCCCCTCTACATTATCATCTAAATTCACAGTTGACGATAAACTTGCATCTCGATCTGCCATCGTAACAGATGTAATGAACTAACATGCACAAATCTACAGTTGGCTTTATCTTTACGTTAACGGGTTGATTCTATGTAAAATTTCCAAATACATGAAAATTTTACGCAATGCCTGTGTCCACAAGTTTCAGAACAACTGAGTAACTCTTTCACAATCAAGAAAACAATTATTTCTTTCAAAACAATTGCTCCCAGGAATGTTATTCGAGCCCCACACGTTGACCCTACAAACACTGGGAGGTCCCTGGACGCGTCCTAGGCCGTCCCAGATGGGCGTACGGGCCTGCCCAGGGACCTCCCGTCTTATGGGTGATTAGCATGGAGTGAGACTCCCGGGGCCTGCCACTGGGAATAAGCCCGGGCGGCGGCCTGGGCCGTCCCATGACGCCCGCGCGGGAGGTATGGGCCGTCCCTGGACCCTCCCGGGCGGCCCGCGCGGGAGGCATAGGCCGGCCCTGGCCCCCGCCCGGGCGGCCCGCGCGGGAGCAGCTGCTCGCTCTGTAGCCCCCTCCCCCTACGCACATTCCATAACGGTCACGTGCTAGCTTGCTAGGTACACTCTCATTCAAAATGCAGTACCTACAAAACGTGCCTCTGATCCAGACACGTGCATATAGGCACTAATTTTGAATGCGAATGTACCTGGAAAAAATACGTTTCATTAAGACATAATTAATTGCAAACGTGAGTGACACGAGAAACGGGATTTTTTCACAATTTCGGAGAGTGGGCGTTGCCATACGAAAAAAATAATCCAGGTATTTTCTTCCAGGGTCAATGTATTACTTCACAGTTCACGGAATAATTCACAACAGTTGTAATTTGTTATGTCAACTAGAAGAACAGTAGGTACCTACTCAAACACATTAGAAATGCATTTAAATGGTCAAATATTAATAAAAAAAAAATAGCCGGTATATTATAAAGTTAATCAGTGGTTATTGGAAGTTATTTTATCTCGCCATGTTTCCCTATTGTTTGAAAGCTGTTCCACTGACCTGACACATTACCTAAGGTACCTCCTACTGTTTTTATTTTTAACGCATTTTTATTTGGAGGAAATATTTTGGGATCATTTGAAATCCTCAACTTGACTGTCACATAATGGGGAAGTCTCGTGAAATTCAGATTTCAGAATAATAGACCATTATTTTATGAAAGTTGATTATGTTGCTGAACACAGATGTGATTTTATTTTTGCTGTGGGATGAATAGTTTTCAAGGAATGAATTAACAAAGTTTGATTACTTTTAACAGGAAAATTTACAGAAAATTGACAGATGATCCACAATGGTAACACATTAGTGTAAGTGGATTCTTGTAATACGTCGTTTTTCCCGCCAAAAGTCCCATTATAATTGAATTTCATTTGCATGAATTAATTTTTAACATTTCGCGGGTGACAAATGTCAGTAATTATTTGCGTTGATATTTAAAAACTTACTGGAACAAAATTTCTAGAGACTTAAGTATTACAGGTACCTTATTTTGGAGGTAACCTGCGAAATAAAAACGCGCACCCCGACTGGGAATCGAACCCAGATCCTTCGGGTTACCGGCCCTATGCTTTAACCATTAAGCTATCGGGACGCATTCTTAATCAGCAGGTAGGGTTGCCATACAACTCTTGCGAGTCCGAGTATCTGACCTATACACGAAGACTGAAGCACTTCGACTTCATTTGACAACGTGAATACATCTCTCTCGAATTAGAGATGTCTCATCTCTTCGAGAGAGATGTATTCACGTTGTCAAATGAAGTCGAAGTGCTTCAGTCTTCGTGTATAGGTCAGATACTCGGACTCGCAAGAGTTGTATGGCAACCCTACCTGCTGATTAAGAATGCGTCCCGATAGCTTAATGGTTAAAGCATAGGGCCGGTAACCCGAAGGATCTGGGTTCGATTCCCAGTCGGGGTGCGCGTTTTTATTTCGCAGGTTACCTCCAAAACACCATCCCTAAGTGAGAGATTCACTAAATTTTCCATCATTATCAAAGGTACCTTATTCATAAAAAAATGAAGAAGGATAAAAAGATCCATAATTTTTGTTTATGAATCGGTTGTTGGATTTTGAAATTAGCAATTATTTTTTGATAATCTCTTACAGGACGATTGAATCGTTTCAATAATAATTTTTTCACGTACTATTCCCTACTTACTTAGGTACTATATTGTTTTGATAAATTACAAAAAATAAAATGCTACACATAGGAGATTCACTGCAATTGAATTTTAGGAATAATAAAGAGCAGGAAAACACACGAAAATTAAAAAAAAAAACAGTTTCATATAATATAAACGTATATTATTGTAAAAGATTATACTACCACATCACTTAAAATTTTTAAATGTCCTTCAACCTTCACACGTCACATAGTATCAAAACATTCTGAGGTAGGTACTACCTGGCAGTGAGTCTGGCACGCTGTCTCTTTATCGACAAGACACAATTCGGATTTTACTTCACTCACGGATATGTTGGCACAATTTTTCATCTTCAGTTTTTCAAGAAAATGAATGCACTTGAATACGTATTTCTTTCATCTGAAAAAATAAAATTGCAAAGTATTTAGGTAATGTACCTTGTACTAATAATGTTCGCAAGCTATTTGCAATTATTTATTATTGTAGGTACAGATTCTAACCTAAACAAGATTTATACAAGATCTTGAAAAGTTTAGCAAGATCATGCAGCGTATTGTTAGCAGTGTTTTTTATTTTTTGTGTAAATTTTTATTCGGTCAGACCAATGAAAGTCCAACATTTACAAGATCTTGTTATCAGTAAGATCTTGTTAATTTTGTCAATATTTAACACTATTATTATGCTATGCTCAAAAGAATTTGCCGATTTAATGGCCAGATACTGGATTCCATCCATAAATTATTAGCACACGGTCTTGTGGTGTCGAGGACTGACATCCGCAATCTATGTGGATGCAACTTCTTTTGAGCATGAGGCTGCCTAGCAAATAGTTTCTACCTACTACACAAGAACTATTTATGTAAATAACTGCAATAGCAGATAGCTGCAAATAACAGTCTTTACAAAAATTTTAAAAATTGAATTTTTGGCACAGAGTGATCCCTAAAAAAAAGAAAGATAGATTCAATGAAGAATTTGTAAATTGATAGGATAAACTTCTTGGCAATGAATAATACAAAAATCACTTTTGTGTTGTGTGACCTGCCACAATAATCACTTGAGGTAAAATTATTACCATTAGGTAGTACACTATTTATTTAAAACCCCAATAAAAATTTGAAACATTCTATATTGCATAAATGTGATTTATAGGTAAGGTTAGAGGAAATACTACACATATAAAATACTAAAATGTGGCTTACCATCAGAGAGTTCTGAATCATTACATCTGTAGGGTAGGTAACATTTAATCCATTAACTCGATGAAGTCCCAAGTCCTGTGCATCTTCAGAATTCTCGCTAATTTGCCAAGAAGTAAATTTACTTTTTAATTGAAGTAGGTAGGCAATTAAATCGACTCTAGAATAAGAGCAGTGCAAGTTCACGGTGAATCTGTAGAACCTACAAAAAGTAAGGTGAAAGTTAGCAACTCAAATTAATTTCCTCTCAGCCATTCCGTGTTACGGGTGTACGGTTGTAAGATGCTATGTTCAGCATCTTATTCATCAAAATAAAAATAGTTAGGATCATTGTGCAGCCTTCTAAATTTTTTATGTAATTTACATGGTTCGACACAAAATTTAAATTTAAATGCGGTCCCACAATTTTACTGATAACAAAATAACTATTCAAACTTAGCACAAAACTGATTACATATTTGGAATCAGCAAGAAAATACCATGAATATAATATAAAAACATGCTGATTTATTTACATTTAATAATTCAGCAGTCATATGTATTATGTGGCATATGTCTGCATTCGCATGGAATGGCTGCTCTCTTACCACCGGCGCGTTAGAGGAAATTCAAAAGTGCGGTTTATTTTTTTGGATGACAACATTCAATCTCAAAAATTTTACTACGTATTTGAATGAAGCGGGACCACCATTCAATGTATGTATCTACTACCTCCGACAAGAATGTAATTTCCATGCAACATAATTTTTACTTTCGGATCACAACAAAAATGTTTGTTATTGGCCTTGTAAGGTACCTACATAAACAAAAATAATTGCTGTATATCTAAAATCCTTGATAAAGTTAAATAATTAAATATAATGAAAATATTTACCACTCTGCTCGGTTCGGTTCTTAATGTTTCGGCTCGGTTTGACGATACAGCTTGGTTCGCTCGCAGGACGAATACGCGCTTTGTTTCTGGAGTTCAATATCTTAATAGCCTATTTTCTTCCAGAGTAGATTCACCTTTAACAAGTAACATTATTAAAACTGCAGTAGGTAGGTATGTGGGATGGTTATTGGTTAATGTAGGGTGAAAATATTCCCAAAATAGGCGGAGGTACGTACTAGGTACCTACAGGTAGGGTTCCTACTGACTACTACCACTGATATGTATAGACTACCACCCCAAGCAAACTGTTTACCTACTTTATTTATTTTATAAATACCTAAACTACCTAGTTACCTAGGTCCTACCTAGTTGGAAATTTTACTTTGCATAAATTGCTACATTTCAAAAATGTACATGTGAGGTTAATGTTTACTGAACATTGGTCACACTACCTATTGGTTTATTAGTATCCCCAGCATACAAAACTAAAGTAACAACGATTAATGCCTGGATACTTATGTAGTTGTGATGAAGACTCACCTTCAATGGGTTGTATGGCTCTGTGATGAAAATCCAAACAAAAGAGGCACAACAAAACTGTAATTATTTCACGATTTGTGTCACATTAAATGGTTTGAACTGAGACAAACTATTCAGCAGTGAACACGCATTCACGGACACAGATAATAATTGAAATCACATTCAAAATCACTCAAAAGGACGTAAACTACACACTCATGACACTCTGTAAAATATCAACAAACGTCAAACGCCGCGTTTGAAATGAAGAAGGGAGAACGGAAACAAGTTGATTCACGAAGATGGCCGACTGCCGAGTTCATAAAAGAAACTTTACTAATAACGTTTAAAATGGTATGAATACTTTGCTTTGGAATTGTAAACATATTTATTCTTAAATCAATATATCCATGTGAAATGTAGATGTAATTATTATAGAAATGAAGTTATAAATATGAAAAAAATAAGTCATTAGAGCAGCTCAAATTCAAACAGTCGTAGCGCCCGCGCGGGCCGTCCCTAGCCATTCCCGGGCGGGACCAAGACGGGACATTCCTAGAAATTTTACAGCCAGATAAAACGGATCGGTTGGGCTCCGTTGGGCAGGCCCAGGGCATGCCCTAGTAGTTCCCGCCCGGGACGTCCCACTTGGGCGCTAGATGGGCAGAAGCCCGGGCCGCCCAGTGTTTGTAGGGGAGCGCCACTGAATTCTGCGGGATTTGGCTCAGAGGGTAGAACACAAAGAATCAGCAATATTATAATTTGTTTATTACAGAGAAAATAAATGTTCATTGATGTGAAAAGAGCAATCAAAAATTATGAAACAATATTACGTTTGATACGTCGGCAGTAGTGATGATGTCGTCTGGTTTGTTTACTTCCGCGTAAACAAGTGAATGGCGTTGACTCTTGCGTAGTGTGTCCAGTGAACTCCAGTCCACCAGCAGAATGAAATGACTGGATATGTCACCTCCTTCAGCTGCGATGCGATGATGTTGTCTAATAACCCCTTGGTTACCAGGACGTCCAGCAGTCCGTGCACAAGGAGTGACCTCCTCGAGCAGTTGGATCAAGTTGGCTCAGGCTGATGACGTTCGTGGCTGCAGACTCGTCGGTTTCTCCCGGAGTTGCAATTCACTAACTTTTATACTTTAACATTTACTGACTTTAATGTTGAAACTGTTCAGTTGATCACTTGTAACTTGAAATTGTCTTAATGCGATATTATTTGCCTCAGCATTAGGCTTGAAGTTTTGAATTTACTGGGTTGACGTTTATACAAAAATGTTATTTTAATGTTTACCTTCGATCACATCGGCACTGTCTCGCTGAAATTATACTGTGTTGCGTGCACAAGGCTTCACGGTTCGCGAGGCAGGTCTCACTGCTCTGAGAAAACTCCGACTGATGATGTTTGGCTGGTAGCTTGACGTTTTTATACCCTCTCACCTCGGTTTACCGCCAAAGAATATGATTGGTTGGTTTCGTACACGTGGTAGCTATTTTAGACATTCTGTCATTTCTAAAGCCCGCGAAACGACTTTCTTTCTGCACGTAGGCCCATGCTTTTCTTGGAATCACTGAAAACTAGTCTGGCTGACTGGTTTTGTAGCGTTATCACAATGACTGGTTCACTTGTTATTACGTGGTGACATCACAATTTAGGTAAGGTCACATACTTTTTATATGGATTCACTCACTTTCTTGATATAATTGCACATTGTTAAACTTATTTGATTGCTCGTTATATTTTTGTCTATATTTTGATTGCCGTTGAATTTTAAAGATTGTAAGTTTACATAATGATTCTAATTAATTACTTTGTGTTCAGTTAACCTTGACTCTAAGAATGCCATGCTACAAGCTTGTTCATTCTTTAAACCTACTTCAAGCAAACATTATTATTTTTAAAGTTAATTTTCTAACCTAGATAGGCCAACTTGTTACAAGGTAAATTAGTCAATTATTGTAATGAGTATAATGACATTGCAAATATTTAGTGAAATGTAAAGATATACCTAAAAGAAAACAGATTGCGCAATGTAATTGAATTGGAAAAATTTACTCTTTAAACACTATAAAAAAATTAAACCACACGGTCTCTAAATCGTATTGCTAATTCAGGATTATGATGAGGATTAATTAATCAACCATATTTTTTTTTGTATAGAACAGGTTGTATTTTGTATGTCATACACGTTTCTCTTACATTATAAAAAAAATAACCATAAAATATTACAAACACAGTGTTGTTATTGACTTAAAATATTCTTAGCAAAATTCAGTTAATTTTGAAGGCAGCCTAGATGCTTTAGCTACCCGCAAGCAAAACCCGGGATATCTTAACTCTTGGTTGAAATGCTGCATTTCACTCTTGAAACACAGCCCGATCGTTAATACACGTATCGTATCACTTCATTTACTGACAAAACTGTCCAATCTTAAAAGACATTTCACTGAATGATTCTGCCTACCATTATTTTCCAAAATACTGCTCTGCTATAGTATTTGTGAACACACAAGTTCTTGTATAACAACATCTTGAAATTTTTATCAACAGAAAACTATGTTTCCAAATTATCAAACAATAAGTTTATTTGACAATCAATAATCATTATTAATGTAGGTACTACACTCAACAAATGATAAAACGGTATTCGAAAGAAACGGATTGGTTGAAAAAAATGTGATGGCATCATCCGATGAGGTCCAGGCGTGTAGGAACTAAATTTGAAAGGGGGGGGGGGGGGAATAATATTGTAAAATAACTTGAGCCGGATATACTAGTGTCTACGAAGACAATGGGGGGTCTGGGGGGAGGGCCCCCCAGCAAAATGCGGGTCCGGGGCGCACAGCCCCGGAAATTTTTTGAATTTTAGACATCAATTTGGTGCATTACTACGCGATTTTAACACTTTTTAAGCAATTTTTTTTCTTGACACATGAATGTATAAGAACATAGGAAGGGTAAATGAATCAGAGGGGGGGGGGGGGGGGGGGGGGATTTTCCCCACATTCCCCCCCCCCCCCTTCCTACGCGCCTGAATTGAGGTCTATGCTAACTTGTCACCTACCTCTAGTAGTTGAGCTCTGATTTCATTGATAATAACAAGGATTGATTGTCAATGAACCTGACCAGGAGCCAATCTGTTTCGTTCAAATACCGTTTTATGATTTGTTGGGTGTACCTAATTCAGAGATTTGAGGAAATCTACTTCAAACATTATTTTGTTTAATGACACAAGAGAGATGCAATCAAGGACAATACTCAAGATCTTGAAGCATAATTATATATAAACATCATTCAAGTTGTCATTCATCATTGGTTGATTTTATTTGAATTCAGGTGTACTTTTGACAATTAAAAACTTGTAAAATGCAAAACTATTCCAAGAAATTGAGAAATAGAGGATTCTATTTCACTAGTTTTGTGGTACAGGTAATTATTACGACTTTGGTAGATGTGCTCAAGCCAAACATAGTTTCTTGAAGATAGTTTTCATTTGTCAAAATCATGCTTACATTTCAGATGGAATGCATACTTTTACTTCACCGGAACATCTCTAGTATTACAAAACCTGCCTCTTTTGAAAACATTTCAGTAGAACAAGTGAAAAAATACCTTTTTTTTAGCAATATGTAGTCAACATTAATTTTCTTACAAATAGTACACTATTACAAAACATGTAGACATATTATTTCAATTTTGGAGCAAATATAAATGAGCCTTCTGCTAAATTGAAGCACATAGATGCGTACAAAATTATCAATTTACGTTATGTACGAGAATCATTCTATTTTTGTAAAACGGCGACACTGATGGAGGCATCTGTATTTGTACTTGAACGATAGCTGAACGTTTCTAAAATTAAATAACCAGTCGCCCGACTACCACAAAAAAAAGATTGAAAAGTTATAGCATTTGTTGGAAATTGGGCCTTCTTTACCTAGAGTCTACTGCTGAGCAAATATTATTAAAAATATTAGATGCAGAGCATAACTAGGCATGCTGTAACCTATTTGTTCTATGTCTGTATTGCTTAAGTACCGTCATAGAACATTTAAAGCCGTAGGAATGATCAATTCTAGTAGTATCCATCCATACAATATAATTATTAATCAATCATTGACATATTTGGAGATATTTAGCATTTTATTTGTAAAAATCATGCATCAGCTATCAATATGGAACTGTGGCTATGTATTCACAAAGAGTTTTAGGCTAGGATAATGCGATATCACGTCTTAAAATTATGTTAGAATATCAATGCCACCTAAGATGATAATTCTATTCAACACAGCGCAGCCTGGAATCAGGGGTGGGGGGGGGGGGGGGGGGCCTATAATGTGACTTAAATTTCCCTATTCTGTGGGAATTCGATTCACGGCTATATGGATTAACATTGCACTGAATCGAATTCCATCAGAATTGGAAATTTTAAAGTTATAGAATAGGGCCAGGTTGTAAAAGTGAAAGTTGATGACATACTACCTAATTTGTAAGAAGATATTGGGAGGTACCTGCTCATTCAATTCAACCAATGAAACTAAAATACCTACAACCAACCCACTGTAAATAAATACTCTGCTAAAAGCTGGGACAATGTTAAAATATATGTTATCGTAGTTGGTAGGTATATAAAAAAATACGCATGGCACAATTAAATCCATAAAATATTAATTATTAATTAACCCCAAATAAAAGTATTGCCCTAATATATTTTATGATTAAGATATCATTGAGCTTTAAAAATAATAAAATGCAGCCCCCAAAAATATTTTAGAATGGAATTTTAACTGCATTTTAGAATCTTACTGTTTGGAATGTTACAAGCAATATTTTAAATAGGTAATGAAATGAAATTATTACTTCATTAGGTAGTTAGTAAGTATCATACAGTCATATTCGTAAATTTAACACAAAATAACAAAATTTTAGAAACTAAATAAGCTTGACAAATGATACAGAAAGCAAGTAGGTAATGGGAGGAAGAATTGTTAGTAGGTAGAGATAAGTACAGACTAGTACAGTGAAATACAATATATTGTAATCGGCAATTCATGTAATCTAATTTCAGAAATAAACATTTTGCCTCAAATATACTATACATAGCTCTGTGTGCGTAAAACTATGCCCGCGAATACAATATAAACATATCATTACAACCTACAGCAGCGTTAAATTCAATTACCTACGTACTTTTCTTACACTAAAAGGGGTAATATAAAAGCTAAGTACATACCCAGCTATTAATTATTGCCCAAGTCTCGTTTTTAGCTACTAATTCCGAAGGCCAAATGTATTAATCCGAGATCAGAAGCCAATCCGATCCTTCAGAATATGTTGTCTCGATTTTAGGTAATCAACGTTTAAACGAGTTGGTTAAATGTGTCAAAAAATCACAAACTCAGATTAGTTACCAATATCATTGACAAACACTTCTTTGTTCGGGATTTGAAACTGTCGTCGATGTATAATGGCAAAGCGCACAGACGGGTGAAAACATAATCAAGGTGATCAACACTGGATTGACGATATGACATCAAGGTTAATATTTTTGCAGCGACGACTTAGATTTTACCAAATTGCAAGGAAACCCGACTCAGTACAGATATGCTTCATATGTGGTTATTTTAAATACAGTGGAACCTCTTTAAAATGTTTTTGAAGGGACCAGGATAAAAAACGTACTAAAGTGAAATACGTACTATAGAAACAATTTAACGTGTTATGGGTTGGGGACCTTTGAAAAAACGTAGTAGGGTGAAAAACGTATTAAGGTGCTGCAAGCGCGAGCGATTTTGATGCTTTTTGTAGACACTTTTTGCGATACGATTGGAGACGAAATGGGTAGACCAAATTATTTGAAATTTTAATCGTGATTAGATAAAAGACAAACTTAGGGTTATCCCTTGGTACATTTTTAATTTTTTGTTTCGTTAATTAGTAATAATTAGTGGATTTTTGGTTAAAAATTAGCTATTTTCTTGTCTCCCTGGGCGCCGTATAAAATTAAATTTCAAAAATGTGCCAAGTGATAACCCTAAGTTTGTCTTTCATCTAATCATGATTAAAATTTGAGATCAATTGGTTCACGGGTTTGGTCTCCAATCGTATCGCAAATTTCATTGTTTTGCGCTGTTTTGTTGAATAACCGGCGCCTAATTAACAATGCAAGTAGTAAAAATGAAAAAAAGCTACTAATATACAATCAGACTGATCATGTGAACATCCTGTAAAAGTGACACTCATTTATGAAACAATTTTTCTCTCTCAATTTTCTAAAACGACCGAGCGCTAGTATCACCTTAAGGAGACACGTACTAAGGAGGTTCCACTGACATGATCTGATCGCAAACAGAATGACTTCAGGTCAGGTTAGTATAAAATTGTAGACATAAATTTAATATTGACAAAAGCATTCAGTGTTATAGCTGTAGCCAATCCCAACATAGAGGTCAATGGTTTAATTAGAAAACGGGTGTTAGCACAACGATGATTACAAATAAATAATATAAACACAATCAGAACCCAGATACGTGAGATATGTGGGGCTAAAATTATTGAAAAAATTAAAGTTACTAACACAAATATGATATGGCTTGGATACAAATTAAAACTTCCCGAGTTTAGGAGCCGCTCTTCAATTTGCCACTAATAAGTACTCATGATTTGAACAAAGTTACACGCCTGGAATTTACCTCCGCCAGCAAAGTACGTATTTAGTTGCCATAAAAAATCCACCTTCTCACGGACATTTAAGTACCTAATTAACATGTAAGTAAGTAGGTACTAACTGTACACTTAAATCTACCCTCTCGGGAACGATCGGCTTGTAATCGCGACTGGTAAATCTACACACAATTCTGGAATGGAGCGGAATGACAAACGATCAATGATATGATAAACTGGAGCAAACTTCGATTACTAAGTACACCCGCAAAAGAGTGACACGAATATTGGATCAACTAAATCAACACTCGTTCTCTGAGCAATTCATTAAGTTGTCGTAGAAACAGTACACCCCATTGGGAATAGATCCCACACCCTTCGGGTCACTGGCCTCTATCTCTATATTTCTTAAAATCAAATCACTCACAATCGTTCATTTCTAATATCTTAAATTATCTATAATTTATGTACACCCACTCTTATAGTAGTTTTAACGAGTAGCATCAAGTCTTTTTTTAAATGCGATGATTCGTAATTTATGCAAAAGCATTGATCGACCAATTGTCTCTTACTTGAAATACGGTATTCAAAAACAATCATTGACTCAAGCCAAGATTGCGAACTTTAGAAATGCTTTGGCTCAATATGGAAATGTTTAGTATAAAATGTGAAATCGCACTCCGAACTTGTCCTGGACATTGTCATTTGAGAAGAATTACAAAATATTCCACACAGAATACCTGACAGCTCTGAAGTATATTTACGTGTGATCGAAAACATTCCTTGGAACTCGGCTGCATGAACCGAGAGCTCTTGAAATCCAGAAAGTTACTACCAAAGGTTAATTTGTAAAGATAGACGATCCATTCCACTGTAAACTAACACAAATTTTAATCTAGAATATCAATCAAACCTTCATATTTCTCCTTTCCACAACTTGGTCTGCTCAAACTTCAATATTTTTGCACAATTTCAATTTATCCAAAATCACGTAGGTAATTGACAAACGTATGTTTACGATAAAAATTTACTTTTAGTTTGCATCATAAGATCCAACCAGAGTGGAAGAACGCATTTGATGCAATTGCAAATTCACTGCCCATTCAACCAGCAATCATTGCAGGTATGGGTTCAATTACGACGTTGGACTTAACGAACAACGTTGAAATATAACCATTTAGCCAATTGAAAATAGTCGCTCGTGATTGCAAATGTGCACAATTTAACACACATATAATAGAAACGAATTATAAAATATGACCTAAATTTCGTTTGAACTGGGACAAATTTTGAAAGCAAATAAAATCAAAATGTTGTATCAACGGGAAATCTCAGATTGTCGTACAACAATCCATGTTACGAGGAATGGAACATCTTTCTCAAGCTCTCTAACCTCTGGCAGCCGATCCCCCTCACATCACCGGACATTCGCTCGCGCCACTAGCCCGCCGAGCGCTACACTTGCGTCACTAGGTCCGTGAGTTTGTTGAGCTGCTGTTCGACCTGCGCCCGCTTCTGTCGCTCCTCGTTGAGCTTCTGGGCGAGGTCGTGGAGTTCGCGCGACGTCTCCTCCTTGTACTGGTCGAGACTCGCCTGCAGGGCTCGGACCAACGCGGTCAGTTCGGTCACGTCCGTGACGTCCTCCTTCTTCACCTTCGCCGTTATCTGGAGGAGCAAAAGAAATGTAATCAATGCGCTAGATAGTTTGTAATATACTAAACTTAAAAAAAAATATTAAAACTAGTCGAATGTAGATACCTATTTAATCGATTTCTCTTAAAATACCTTGTAATACCAGGAAATACCTTGTATATCCTGGCTTGACTCTGCTAAGACTTGTCTAGCCAGAAAAATATCAACAAAAGTGATTGCCAAAACTAAGAAAACGGTACAACTAACTCACCGCTGTTCTAGTGGTTGAATCACTCTTAAAACTGAGCGACTTGGACATGACGGACGACACTCCGTTCCCGGCGACCTCCGTCGTCGTCCTCGACGTCAACGCCTTGGTCGTCGGCGGACTCGATCCCGACTTTTGCGGCGTGTACAGCGACACAGGCCGACTCGTCCTCACGTCCTGCTTCTTGGTCTGATTCCGCTTCAGCTCCTCCATCCACGGTGGCTTGTTCTTCTCCTTCTCCCAGCTCTTCTTCGACTCCTCCGTGTGTAGGTTCTCCGTCGAGGTGCCGTTGGTGAGGGACGGCGTCAAGTCCTCCTCCTTCACGAGGCTCGTGTTGGAGGGGGGTCGCCGGGCGGGGGGCTTCACGCGCAACGCCGTCGGGTGGGTGAGCATCGCGCTGCGCGCCACGTGGTCAAAGGCGTTCGTGTCGGGCGTGTGCTCGCTGTTGGTTGTGGACTGGGGTGCGCTCTCGGACGGTTTGGGTTCGACGGGTTTCGCGGATGAATCCAAACTTCTGGAACTGAATGGAACCAATGTAAATTACAATCATTCGTGGAAGCTAATTTAGACTTTATATTTTGTCAGAAGTGTATAACATTGTTTAGTAACTATTTAGTAAATTGTCTGTGTACCTCTACAATACACCCAAATATAAAATTCTAGAATTATGCAAACCGGTCTTCAATTTTTCAGTTGAACCGAACCCGAACCTCGTACATTTCCGAACCTTTTCCGGAAGTGAACAGAATTTTTGAGACTAAACTATTTCAAAACGGTATCTCATTTAGTTCCAACTGTGACTACAGGGCTTTTCAGGCACAACATCAATTAGTAGCAGGGAAACTTCTCAGAAGTGAATCTCGACTGAATGAAACTATGAAAAAAAAAACTTCGGAAGGGCAGCCACAAGAATCGAACCCAGAACATCCAGAGTGCAATTCCATGACAAGCTTCCCCTTCTATTCAAATTTTCTCACCTCCTATTGACTTGAAGAACAGCCTAGCTCACTTGACAATTACCTTGATGTGGTTGATTCAGTTGTTTTGAAAGAAATCGGTCTCGTGGTGGAGTCCATGGAGCGTCCCAACCGGCTGGGTCCGGCTCCATCTGGCGCATCAGGCCCGGCACTCGGCTTGGGGCGACCCGGCACGCAAATCGGCGGTTTCTTGCCAGGAACAGGGGGCACTTCCGCTGCAAGGACAAATCAAATGTCAAACATACATATCTTGCAAGGTGATTTGATTAGAAACACAACAAGACAACTTGGCACTTTCAATGATTACGAGAATGAATCTACTTAAAATAAGCAGTCAATTTCTTGGGTATTTAATTATTTATACATTTTAACAGATATAAGTTTGAGTTCCCATTGAGCACTGTAAACTAATACTACTTTCCTAGACGTACAATTCGTATGGCGCAATTTCTGCGGTTGATATTCCGCCCACTCCCACCCCGCCATTCCTTGGATGGCGGTGATTGTGAGCGTATAAATATTCCACGTGCTAGATGGTGACAGCCATGGTGTCCAATCACCATGCAGTAGGCCGGCACACCAACACATCCCTGCCTGCATGGTGACAGCCATTGTCCAATCACCATGCAGTAGGCCGGCACACCAACACATCCCTGCCTGCATGGTGATTGGACAATGGCTGTCACCATGCAGTAGGCCGGCACACCAACACATCCCTGCCTGCATGGTGATTGGACAATGGCTGTCACCATGCAGTAGGCCGGCACACCAACACATCCCTGCCTGCAAGGTGATTGGACACCTTGGCTGTCAGCATCTAGCACGTGGAGTAAACACTAACCGTCACCACCGCTGGAGACGTAGTGTCATGATGGGGGAATAATCAACCACAGAAATTTTACCTTAGTTGTTGTTTGTATTTCTAGGAAAGTATTCTTTAGTTTATCGTCTCAAAAGTAGAGATAGGTGATATTTTATACTTATTACTTTTAAACACTAACTAATGGTCTCTTCGATTCAAAACATTCTTAGGAGTCCTGGGAACGGCTGGCATTTTATAGCCGTCGATGCCATTCACGGGTTAGCGGGGGAAATGTAGGGTATAATCCACATACCTACTACAATACAAAGCATCCCTACCAATACGTACAGTTGGCGACCTGCTATTCACTGATTAAGAAGGAAAGAATGCATCTGGAAGGAATTGCTACGTATTTAACGGGTACCTATTTTAAAAGTAGTTGAGATTTTTAATTATGGGGAGTGGGGACTGAAACTTGCACAATTAAATTAAATTTGCACAAGTTTGCTTGTAAACGCTGTCGTGTTGCACTCACTCTTGGTTGGCGGTCGCGTGATGCTGTCGCGCAGCTTGTTGGTGACGGCGGAGACTGGCTTGGCGATGACGGCGGCGCGCACCGGCTTCGTTGGTGGCTCCTCTTGCGCGGGCGCCGGCGCCTGGATCAGCTCCACGAAGTTGTCCGGGAAGAGGCCCACCTTGCCCGCCAGCTCCCCTCGCCACCAGCCCTTGTCCTGGAACAGCGGAGACGTTAGTCCAAGTTCTCACATCAAAGAATACTGTATTTGAAATACACTACCTGTAATATATTACCTACGTATTGACAAGAAATGTTTGCAATATTTTGATGGTGTATCAAGAACCATCTTCATCTGGTTACACCTTGTAAAACAGCTGATGACGGTGGTTGAAATACCCTAAAAATTGATTTTAGCTCTAATTTAGACAAAAACTAGGTACCAGGTTCGAAAGGAGAGTAGTAGTATGTTTGTAGTCAGTGAAACTACAAAACCTCGCAAGTGACACTTTTGTGAAATTACAAACGTTCGTATCACGTAAAGCCCATTAAACCTGCTTCAATTTTATGTCTAAATTTTATTTTAAAATGCTTCAAATTTATTTTATGTTCAATTCGGAAAATGTCACATACAAGGTTTTGTAATTTCACTGACAAATTAGGTACCTACTTTAACATTATTGACAGTTGAACTGATGGTTTACGATTTAAGATGATCGATTGTTGAATACAAACCAATGGTTAGGTATCTAATTATCAGTGCCCAATAAATACCAAATCGTTTAAAACAACGTAGTTGTGAACCAGAACATACTGGCACATTGATGATTTCAATATAAAATAGTGTTCTATGCATCCGATCTATGCACTGTAGCAAATATTACACCAACAAAGTAAAATAAATGAATAAAATATAAGAAATAGAACACAACTTAACATTTTTTTTTAGCATTTTGATAAAATTCCAGTTCTAAGAGAATTCGTAAGTCCAAGTAAATTTTTTTTCAAATATAATTTAGTTTGAATCCATTGTGCAGCATACAAATCAACTTGAACATTGACAACCCCCGCAGGAATGGGGCCCAGGACGTAACCGAGCAAACTCCCTCGGCCGGGGACTCACCTGGACGTCCCTGCTGAGCACGGTGACGATCTCGCCTTCATTCAAGGTCAGCTCGTCTCCGTTGGCGGCGTCGTAGGCGAAGAGCACTCGACACTGCTCTTTCACTGAAACACACCACTGCATTAGAAGCAGCCTACAGGAGTGACGTGAAGTGTACATCCTCGGATAGTACAACTGTCCGGGTTTGGGTTAATAAGTCGCTACAGCTTTCTCAAGCACCAAAAGACATAGATCACATGCATCACGGTACAAAGTTGTCAATTATAGACCGTCCCACCCTAATGTGGCAGTGGAATGACATTGTTTTACTTCAATAACATTTGAAGTACATTTCCGATATTTCTTTTGTGTAAATTCGTTGTTCGGCTTAGATGTCAAAATGGAGTACATAATTGGTTGATCGGAATGAGATCATATTTCATTAGATTTCAACAAAATAAAGACAAACTTAAATAAAAAATCATGTATTTCAAGGCCTAAATGTTTGATTACAAGAACTATCTTTGTGTTTGAAAGAGCTATCGCGCTTTTCTTCATCACTTTTCATTTAGATATAAACAGTGGTTAAGGCCACTCTACCCTACGTCATAGTTCACAATGCAATGGCAATCACCAAAACCCAAGGAGAGCGCCATTTTGTTTTGAAGGGTCACTTTTCACTCTAATATCTTTCTCCTGTGACTAGATACAATAATGCGGGTTGTACTGAAGTGTTCCTAAAAGATCGCTCTCAATGTTTCATATGACACTTTATAATGACTGTAATGAAAATGCTTCCCTGAACCCAAAAAGTGGGGGGCGAAATACGGCAAAACATCGACCACATGGCGCCTGTCAGACAACATTAAACTGGACAATACGAAAATAAATAAACACAAACCTGCAATTCTAGCTGACGGGTATTCCTTATTTTTAACACGTTTCTTCCTGGTATCAATTACACATCAAGAAACATCGCCAACTCGTCTGTGCCGTCACACTATTTAATACGATTGAACACCATATATTTAAATTTCACTGAATGTTTTTGATCTGAGCCTTACGTCATGGCATATGAATACATTATGTCAGGTTGGCGGTACTATTCAAATTTTGAAGAAGCATAAATTCAACATACAGGTGGCCGTGACTTCATCAATTGTTTTTTTTCAACTCAGATAATATCTGTACACGTAAGAATAATACACATTAAATAATAGTATTTCACAACTATATTACAATTAGAAGAGTAGCTTTTCCTGAAATCTATTTTTTACTTGCGCATGCAGACAATATGGATATCGTTGAACAATATAGTGGAATCAAAATTTAAATATGGTGTTCAATCGTAATAAATAGAGTGACGGCACAGACGAGTTGGCGATGTTTCGTGATGTGTAATTGATACAAGGAAGAAACGTGTTGAAAATAAGGAATACCCGTCAGCTTGAATTGCAGGTATGTGTTTATTTATTTTCGTATTGTCCAGTTTAATGTTGTCTGACAGGCGCCATGTGGTCGATGTTTTGCCGTATTTCGCCCCCCACTTTTTGGGTTCAGGGAAGCATTTTCATTACAGTCATTATAAAGTGTCATATGAAACATTGAGAGCGATATTTTAGGAACACTTCAGTACAACCCGCATTATTGTATCTAGTCACAGGAGAAAGATATTAGAGTGAAAAGTGACCCTTCAAAACAAAATGGCGCTCTCCTTGAGTTTTGGTGATTGCCATTGCATTGTGAACTATGACGTAGGTCACGAGGGGTAGAGTCCCCTTAATTTGTAAAATAATAAGTGGGCGGACGCTCGGCGATGTCAGGGAAACATATTTGCTTATGAAAACAATGGGGGGTTTGGGGGGAGGGCCCCCCCCAACATAATGCGGGTCCGGGGCGCATAGCCCCGTGAAAATTTTCAATTTCAGGACCAAATTTGGTGCCTTTTTACTCGATTTGTACACAATTTTAAGAGAATTTTTGCTTCTATGAAAAATAAGTGGGCGGATGGCGTCCACCCTGAAAAAAGAGTGGGGGGACGCGTCCGCCCTCGTCCGCCCCCAAATTAACCACTGGATATAAAAAAAACTGCAATAATAAGAAAGTGAAACTTCTCTGTCCAAGCTAGGGAGTCAACTAGGTATTAATTGGCATCACAGATTACTTAGTTCTGTTGCAGTTCATAAGGAACACGGTAAGATTACAGATATGTAGTCTTACCTGGTTTCGGGGGTAGACTTGGCACATCTGCATCACCGGCTGCGCCAGGAGCAGCTGTTGCTTCCAACACCTGCGCAGTCTCGGGACTCGACACAGACGTTGATCTGTCGTTGTCGCTTTCACCTGGTGAAACCAAACGAGAACTGGTTAAGACGCAACCGCACATTATCACACAGCCGGCGAGATGTCCAGGAAATGGGGAGCATCAAAAAAGAATGCACAATCTAATAATTTCAAATAACAGTTGATGAAGAAGTGAGTGACTGCATTAAACAGAAGAGAAGAGCAGTCACACACTTGATACGAAGCAAACATAAGTTCAGGCTGGTTACATACTACATAATTCATCAAAATTCATACCTCATCCATTCATAACTTACCACAACACGATATCATATCAACTACATTCAAAACATATCAAACTTGAAACTACATAGGCCTTGAGTAGAGAACCTTTGAAGGTCCTTCCAGAAGAAATAAGAGAATAGATCCAGCCTTCCAGAACTGAACTAGCAGAAAAATATTACTATTCCTTAAGTAGGTAGGTAGACAACCAAAGTAAGGTAGGTACACTCAAACCAATAAAAATTGGTACGTACTCAAAAAGAAAAGGATAGGCTGCTAAGGTTCCTTTACAATCAATCCTTGTTATTATCAATGAAATAAGAGCTCACCTACTAGAGGTAGATGATGCGTTAACATAGCCTTCATGGGGTGATGCCATCAAACCTTAATCAGCCAATCCTTTTCTTTTCAAGTACCGATTTCTATCGGTTTGAGTGTACCTACCAACTATTCTGGAGAAGATAAGGTGCCCGACTGATAGTTTGAAATAATGAGGAAAAAGCACCTATTGCTCACGTGCAATAGGTATTACATTTAAATCAATGACTGACAAGGCAAAACATTCCTCTAGGAAGTGTTTATAATGCCTATGTTGACAACATTTTTAGGAAGTGAGGTCATTATTTAATATTTTCATGTTACCTCAAAGTTATAATGTAACAAAACAATATAAAAGGAGAAGGCATAGAAATAAAGTACGATGTCTGCCGAGCATAGCAATTTATTCAGTAGGTATATTTATTTTAGGATCTTATGTTATGACAAACTTCAGCTAAAACTTCTTTGTTCCTGTGTGATAGAAGTTGGGATAGACTTCCTTCGCATTACATTGAAACTTGCGAGAGATTTCATTTCAATATCCCACAATTGGTCCCACAAGTGGCCAACAAAATATGAATAAAAGGGACAAGAGTAACGGTAAGTGGACCAAAGCTGGTACCTATTGAGCACCGAACGGACTATATTAGGTTGGTAGTGTGTTTGACTTGTTGAAACTGTTTCAATGCACTTACTTTCAAGACCTCTCCTGGCTTCATCTCGGCTGCCCGGGCGTGGCCTTCTCGGCTCTTCAGACAAAATCTCAGTTACGAAGTTCGACGGAAACACTCCGACCTGAAAGCATTGAAGGGAAAGTAATTAGTTTACTAGAAAAGAAAAATGCAACAAGAAAACAGGTATGTGTAATGTAGACCGTGGAATTAAAATAAATTAAATCAAATTAAATAACTTGATTTGAATCACAATTTACTATACCTACTAGGACAATTTACCATACAGTAAAGTATGGACTGTTTTTCTCTCAGGTAACATTAGGTAGGTACATATTCCTAAAATTTTGGTGGTACTGTTTGAATTAAAAGGAATTGATTAAGGCCCGATTGCACTATGTCCCGACAAAGTTAGCGGTAGGATTTATCGGCTAAAACTATGGCTACAACTAAACACAGCCATCTGGACCGCTAAAGTGAACTTTATCTTACTTATCGGGACATTGTACAACCGGACCTAAGAGGATTATTTTTGAGAGTTTTACAATATCCTCTCGAAAATTTCTAAGCAAATAAGTTTGAATAATTTGAAATTTTAGAGTAGGTATACACCCTAAAAGGAAATGTTAGTATTCGGTTGGACTTGTGAAATAGTGGGGAAAAAGACTTGAACCCTAGAAGATACTTCTACCTTGTGAAGTGACATTTGTCCGGAGTTCAGCACCCGTTCCCCTCTCAATACATCTCACAACTGAAGCAATTTAATGAGCGAGAGTCTATCAACGGAGATAACTCCAATTAGATAAGCTATCTGGGAGGAACTTCCTCTAACCGATCAACACAATTATTATTCCAGATGGAGCGACTCATTATAACAGATTCATGGCAGGAGAAGTTCCTCGTAGATCGGCGACTCATTATAACAGATTCATAGCAGGAGAAGTTCCTCGTAGATCAGCGACTCATTATAACAGATTCATAGCAGGAGAAGTTCCTCGTAGATCGGCGACTGATTATAACAGATTCATAGCAGGAGAAGTTCCTCGTAGATCGGCGACTCATTATAACAGATTCATATCAGGAGAAGTTCCTCGGAGATCAGCGACTCATTATAACAGATTCATAGCAGGAGAAGTTCCTCGCAGATCAGCGACTCATTATAACAGATTCATAGCAGGAGAAGTTCCTCGCAGATCAGCGACTCATTATAACAGATTCATAGCAGGAGAAGTTCCTCGCAGATCAGCGACTCATTATAACAGATTCAAAGCAGGAGAAGTTCCTCGGAGATCAGCGACTCATTATAACAGATTCATAGCAGGAGAAGTTCCTCGTAGATCGGCGACTCATTATAACAGATTCATAGCAGGAGAAGTTCCTCGTAGATCGGCGACTGATTATAACAGATTCATAGCAGGAGAAGTTCCTCGGAGATCAGCGACTCATTATAACAGATTCATAGCAGGAGAAGTTCCTCGTAGATCGGCGACTCATTATAACAGATTCATAGCAGGAGAAGTTCCTCGCAGATCAGCGACTCATTATAACAGATTCATAGCAGGAGAAGTTCCTCGCAGATCAGCGACTCATTATAACAGATTCATAGCAAGAGAAGTTCCTCGGAGATGGACAACATTTCCAGTGCAACTGATTATTCACAGTAAACTTATGATGGACAATAAAATCAGTTGCAAATTTGTTAAGGATTTTGATTGGCATATGTAAAAGCTGCAACTTGCAATAAAAGAAGCTAAAAATAGAAATACATAGTGCATAGATTTAAAAAAAATGTATAACATACTGGGCACTTACTAAATATGATGCTACAAAATAAGGGAAATAAATATTATGTTTAGTATTTTATGGTTTTATAAACTCCGACAGTGATTTAAGAAGTTCAATTTAAGAAGAGTTAAGAAGACGAGTACAAATTTAAGAAGAGTAAGAAGAGTAAGAAGAGATTTAAGAAGAGTTGTTTAAGAAAAATAATAAATATCTATTTGCCCAAATTTTGACTCATTTTGCATTTTTATTGTTTTCCTTAGTACGTTGCTTTGAAGACAACTCTTCTCGTCTTTGTTGGTAAGAAGAGACCTACTACCTGGTGTTTAGAAGATCTTACTATTGATAAATTCATAAAACCACAATGTCCCTGTTCTAGGTGCCCTGATAAGACAAATGGGATCGGCTAACATTGCAAAGTTGGTAGGCAATAACAAGGAAAACCAAACAGGAAGGTAGGTAACAAGGAAGTAACGGAAGATTTAAAATTAGTGAAATATATTTCAATGTAGCTACTTGGCTAACATTGTAGTATTTTAATGAAAAAATATATTTGAAACATAATTTATAATTACAGTTTTTAACCAATGTAGGTAGGTACACTTTGCGTAAATAAAAACGCAATTTGAACGAAACGGATTGGCTGCTTGTCAGGTTCCTCGACAATCAATCCATTTTATTATCAATGAAATCAAAGCTCATACCTACAAAGGTAGATGGAGTGAGTCAAATATTTTTCAGCCAATCCTTTTCTTTCAAATACCGTTTTTACTTTGGCCATGCAAGTAGGTTCTAGATGCAAATTTGAAAAGTAGGTAGGTATAGGAAACTAGATGGTTCATACTATATCTCTCACTGCTCCATATAAAAGCATGTTTATGTTATGGGTCAGAGAGAGGCAGAGTATGAACCATCTAGTTTCCCTGACTGTACACCCGACTCAAAGTATTAAAGTTAGGAAAGGGGGGGGGGGGGTTACCTTTCACTTGCGGCCACTGTACCTACCTGCCTACATAGTGAGATTTCATTCAATGCTGTCATGATTTTCTAGAAAACTTGCTAGGTATAGACTCGGATACCTACTGTAGCAACGAGATACAAAAAGTTATAGCCCAGATACTCCTCACATATAACTCAATCTTCTTCCAGTAAACGTATTATCCAGGGTGTGAACGAACTCTACGTAATCATTGCCCTTAATGTGAGATTATGCCAAGCGAAGTCAATGGATTTAACCTGGGAAGTGTCGAAACCTTATCTTATCTGCGAGCCTGCTTGTGGAATGTAGTTAATCTTCAACAATAAACGTCAACGTACAAGGAGCCGTGTAAGCTATGTTAACTACAACTGACGTGTTCTGTCATTAAACTTTTACCGTGGAGAGCTGACAAGCAACAGTGCATTAGTCACGATTTTAATTTAAGAAGTTACCTCTATCTAATAGTTTTTGAAGTAGATAAACCTAAAGAGCCAAGAGGGGACATTGCAAATGCTATGCAAAAATATACTAATAAGATGCTCTAGTAATTTAAGGTGGCACGATCACTCGAGGCCTAGTCTCAGATCTTCATAAATTTTTTGTGAACCTACCTACTCAAAAATCATGCAATACACAATCCCTGAAAAAATTAAACACTTCTTGTGTCTAGTTGCTGAGATGATTTGAGTTTTCTCCCCCATGTTATCTTATGGCAGACAAGTAAAATCGTGTCATTTTTAAGCTTTGCCTGACTGAATGCTTAGAACCGTACTTTGTTGATGTGAGTGTGTGTGCACCATCCAAACTAGATCATACCATGATCATTGATCATACTACTGCACAGAGACAATTAGGTATAATAAGGGTAATTTTTTAAGCTTCTGGTAGACCTACGGACATATTATCAAGAAAAAATTGAAAACAATACCAATGTAATGTGTGCTTTTTTAATTATATACCTACACCAAATTCGAAATGATTTTCCTATTCCTCTCATGTTAAAGTTTTCATCATTCTCAAAAGACATAAAATTGTTCCATCATTAGTCTGAATCCATCTGTCACAATCACAACAGTATGACTTTAATGTCATTAAAATAAATTTACATTGGGGACCAGCATTACTACTATGGAATTGGAAACAGAACATCATCTTTTACAGCTCATTTCAAGCAGTATTGAGCTCCTTGAACACTCACCATTTCACCGAGTCGTCCCTTCCACCATCCATCTTCAACTTCTGTGATTACATCGATTACGTCGTCGACGTTCAGCCGCAGCTCATCTTCATTGGCAGGCTGATAGCTGAATAACACTCTACACCGACGTCCAGTACCTAAACATCAACACAAACATCGGCGTTAACATTCTGTGTAAGAAATGAACTCGAGTTGATGGGCAATAATGTGTTGGAGGTTCTTACTTGATCGAAGAGTGACATTGTTATGTGTTGAACTCTTCATAGTGTTGTCGGTCTTAGAAATAACCTAAAATAAAATAGAGTAGCATTAACATGAAGCAAGTTAAGCGGTAGGTAGTAGAGTAGGTACACTCAGGCAAACAAAACTTGAACGTTGACCAAATTTGAATGACTGCTGGTCATGTCCCAAAAGCTTGTTAAGCTTGTTATTATCATTGAAATGAAAGGTCAACTACTAGAGTGAGACAATGAGATCGCTTAGACTGGCTTCTGATGGTGCGATCTTACATTTATCAGCCTATCAGATTTATTGAACGTTCAAGTTTTGTTTGGACAAGTGTACCTAGACTCAATGAGCTAAGTCTAGGAAAGATACGAAATTTAGGGACTCTCAGGAGCAAGCATATTATGTTAGGCTAATTTATTGTTTTTTTCCCAAACCTAAAAAGTTGCACTCTTTACATGGAATGGACCGTAATAAACTAGAACTACTTACTCTACCTACTCTGTAAGCAAGATGAACACTTGATTAGGTAGGTAACAATGTTTCCATCATGTTTATAAGCTAAGTATAGGTACTTTAAGATAAAAATGAGTCTAGGTACAAGTTATCTAGGTACCTGGGTACTACAACAAACATGGGAGTGCTTGTCAAACACATAAGTACTACTACCTACATCAATCAAATGGTTGACATCAAAAAACACAAATTGTAAAAGGATTATGTTTGTACCTAGGAGAGGTAGTACCTATTTTAAAGCTTGACTTCCATGAACGCGAAATCGTTCTGCGGCTCAATAGTTACCGAATTAACAACACAATGTTGGCCTCACAGCCAATAAGATCCTGAATAACAGCAATATTGACGTCACATAATCGTGTTGCGATGCAAATTCACGACGATTTGCGTTCATGGCCCCACTTACGAGGAACACAGGTTTAAGGATTCACCACACTGACAAATACAAAAGTACCTTTACCCAGTACTACTACATCCATCTACCTACACAATGTGAATAGATTTATGAACCACACATTATCTCTACCACAGATTGTACGGCCTACCTACCTACTACTGCTTGACAATGCAGTAGTAGGTGTGATGATAGCTCATTGTCAATAATAGTACATTGTTCATTAATAGGTGTGACCTAGTCTGTCAATATTTACTCAGAGTAGAAGTCACAACATTGGAAGAGAAGCACCAGTAGCAAGAAAAAAAGCATACCTTTACAAAATTATCTGGAAACATTCCTCGTTTACCAGCAAGTGTGCCCTCCCACCAACCACCTGGCTGAATCTTCACATCCGCGATTTTGTCACCTTTTCTCAATGACAATTCGTCGGCTTCTACAGCCGTATATTCAAATTCAACGATGGCTTCAACTAAAAATAAGATATGACTAGATAAGGCAAGCCTATAAACACTCCTTCACTATATTAGTAAGGCTAGAGGCAAAGTAGTGAATGCAACAGCTTTCTAAATTGTCTTCGACAAAAACCGACAACTTACCCATACTGTTGAGCGGAAATTGAAGCTTGCTCTATAAAGATTAAATTAAGATCACTATATTTTATGCGAAGAAGAATAATCTTATCTTTTAGATTGATTTAACTGCCCATCCCTGATGATATCATACGCAAACAATCGTGACATATTCGATTCGCCATCACAACAAACCTGACTCATTAAAAGTCGACTTGGCAGCAATCGATTATGCAGTGCGTGCTGCCACCTGGGAGCAAACATCAGGAACCAACGCTAGTAGATGGCCAATCGATAAAAGAAGTTTATATCCTTATTTTCACAGGGCGATCGCACAAGGTCAGATTGAATTTTTCCTTCTCACAAATTTGGCAAATTTTATATCTTAGTATGTAGGTACTAAAAGTAAGGTCTGATACTGAAAAACTACTCCAAGCCACATGAACATATTAATATGATTATTACAAATTAACATTTGCAATTCCGCAGGAAAAATGAAAATTCCCCAATAGGTAGGTACCTATACATTTCTTTATGAAGATTGCATAGATTGCCAATATAACTATGAAAACGCTCAGTGTAAGACACTCGCTTATCAACAATAATGAATGCAAGGAAGTTCAATGTACTTAGCAAATATATGAACGGTTCATGATCGCTAAATATCAAACCTGCCCAACTCCAATGACTATGACAAAATGATCTCATTGAGCTGATGATTTTGTGGAGTTTTTTAAAGTTAGGAAGTGAAGAGGTAGAGATGAAGCATTAAACAGCAACAACTTAGCTAATAATATAATTTGACTTAGTTAAATATAAAAATACATCAACTAACATCCAATCTCGTTGACTCGAAGTCGTAAATCAAACTGTCAATACTTATTTCGGAATACACATATTTACTATTGTTCCAAACGCAAGGCAAACATCAAGAATAACATTGAAACCTTATTCTAAATATTATTTACACTGTTATGGCAAAGGCACAGTCACACCAGCCTTAGTATAGTACAATAAGCCACATCAAGGAATTTTGCATTTGCAGAACACATTTTTCTTCACTCAAAACCATCTACAAAAGGTATTGTGACTTTCCGTTGCAATGATCAAAATTGACAGTGAAGATTGGTCGAAACTTTTCTGCAGTTAGCGCAAAACTTGTGGTTCATGAAGTTATAAAAAAATAGTAGGTACACTCGGGCAAACAAAAATTGAACGTTGATCAAATTTGAATGACTGCTGGTCATGTCCCATAACTAGAGCCAGTTTTAAATGGTGATGCGCGAATTCGCGAATTGTTCTGATTGCACTATTTTTTTCTACTAAAATCCATTTCATTGTGTATAGAACCCAAATCTACCATTTTTACATCGCGAAAAAAAAACGAAATCCAACCCTGATCGCGATATTCAACATTTTCCGCGAAATGACCACGAAATAAAGGGTTTCTATTAAAATTACTGCTTTTATCCCCCTAACAGGTCACACAACAACAAACGAAACCAGTTTCTTTCCATGTGCTACTCACTCAACCCCCTCCCCCTCGCCAGACACTTTGCTACCCACCCTCAAAGTGAACCAGACCAGTCTAACCAGTTGATGATGCCTCCAGGCTGCTTTGTTTTGCGCCCCCATCTGTTCAAGGTCGACCGGTTTTCCCAACCCCCTTTCCACCCTCAACCAGTCGCAACTATTTATCAATAGTCTACTTACACAGAAGGATATTTTGGAACAATTACTGCACTGAAAATGGTTGGATTGGGAAAGAAAATATCTTGTCAAACTATACATTTTGCGTCATGAAATTTTAAATATGTATCATCTATACAGAGAAAATGTGGGTTGGGGAAAAGACAGTACAGAGCATTAAAGACGCCATTCTAGACAAGCCTATTTCAGTGCTAATAGTGCATGACCAATCCATTCCTATCCCTCCTCCAAAGTGGCATACATGTTTTTCATCAAATTATGGTTTCTGGGGGCTATTACAATGTGTTT
This sequence comes from Leuctra nigra, assembly GCA_934045905.1. Lineage (NCBI taxonomy): Eukaryota > Metazoa > Arthropoda > Insecta > Plecoptera > Leuctridae > Leuctra > Leuctra nigra. Next base: position 17,570,663 of record OW203771.1, read on the forward strand.
TATAACCAATTTAATATCACCACAAAATCGCGAAATCCCTCTTCCAGAAAAAACACAAAAAACGAAATTGATGATTTTAAAAACGAATTTTAAGAAATAAAATCACCATTTAAAACTGGCTCTACCCATAACCAATCAAAGCTTGTTATTATCATTGAAATGTGAGGTCACATACTAGCGTGAGACAATGAGATCTCTTAGACTTACTTCTGATGGTGCGATCTTACATTTATCAGCCTATCAGATTTATTGAACGTTCAATTTTTGTTTGGCCAAGTGTACATACTCCAGTGGACACAAAAATTATGTATTTTCTTAAGTTTACGATGGGAGAGACCAGTAATTCATCGGTGAACGGCTTTGATTTTTATAATAACTGAGCTCGCAATATTAAATAGGTATCAATGTATTAAAGAATAGATAGGTACCATGTAATTTGAAGTTATGAAATTTATTGAAGGCATCAGGAAACTAAAAAATACAAAAATTTATATATTCTTGAATACGAAGTCAACTCATTAATAGCTGTAAATGTTCACTAACTGGAGCAAATCACAACATGCGATTTTGCCTGTAAGCTCATTGCTCTCAAAAAGGTTCAAAAAATTAGTAGCTACTCACTTGAAACAAAAAAGTTTTGCAACATTTGAGACATTGTATTTTAATCCCGTTTGTCCAAATGACAAGTAGGAAAGTTTAAAATCATTTGGAAGAAGATAACACATACATACATAGTTTGTAAAGTTTAAAAATGAGACGAAAAGCATGAAACCTGAAAAGAATGTTTAATAACGGTTGCAACCGGTTTCCTCTTATTTATTAGACAATGAAATAGAAACCTCATAGTTTACCATCTTTGGCTTTTGCACTAAATGCTCTTCCCAACTAAAATCAACTTCAGGTGGGTACAATTCTTAGAAAATACAAAACTTCAATTCATTGCTAACATAGAAGGACTTTCTAAAAAAAAAGTACAGACACATTTAATTTTTACAAATTTCACTGAATGGAAATAAGAAAACCATAGACCATTTTAAATAGGTATTATCTCGGGGGCTCTGCTTTCTAAGAAAAATCATATGCAGTTTGATTTCCAGACACCTTAAGCTGGGTTCCCATACTTCGCATCGAATTCGCTTCCGGTTCGCTTCGCTTTCGCAAAATGGCTACCTTTTAACAAAGGAAATCGTCCATGTTTACATTCACATGTTCACTTGTTTCGGTTTCGTTTCGGTATCGTCAAAGTTAAAATTGGCTCAACTTTAACGAAACCGAAACACGGCCACGCTTCCGATTCGCTTCGCTTTCGCAAAATGGCTACCTTTTAACAAAGGAAATCGTCCATGTTTACATTCGCATGTTCACTTGTTTCGGTTTCGTTTCGGTATCGTCAAAGTTAAAATTGGCTCAACTTTAACGAAACCGAAACACGGCCACGGGAACATGCGAATGTAAACATGGACGATTTCCTTTGTTAAAAGGTAGACATTTTGCGAAAGCGAAGCGAACCGGAAGAGAATTCGATGCGAAGTATGGGAACCCAGCTTAAGTCCCCGTTTCAACAATTATAGGTAAAAAAGGGACTAAGGTGTCTGGAAATCAAACTGCATAATATATGATATTTCTTAGAAAGCAGAGCCACAGAGATAATATTTAAAATGGTCTAATAGATAAGTGCAAAATTTATAAAACAAGGCATCTTAATATTATAAGAATATTTAAAATTCATTAACATTGATAGACAATGTGGATTCTTAGTCTACCTATACAAATAAGTTAACAATGAATGACATATACACCCAAGATGTACACACAAAACAACCATCCGATGATACAAATCGCTTCACACCTCTTATTTTACGGATTAATTCGAAGCATTAATATAATATTCAGATCATTTCAACATCATATGCTTATTAATGCAGACTAAATACCTATATTATACGGAATATCCGATAAATAAAATATTTGAGAGCTGTACCGGATTGTCTGCAATAATGTGAATGGATAGCCTTCACATTTTTTAACTTTTTAAGGTTTAGTAGACTTTCCATGCGCTAGCTAGCAGATATTTTTCTGGCCACAACAAAAGACAAATGAACCAGAAAATTTAAATAATTTAAATGTGGTGATATAAAAAAGTTTGGTTCTGTGTCTTACTCTTCTTCAAATATGATTATAACGTTTCAATTATAAAATTTGTTATTTGCATTTCACAATGGCCGTATAATTTGAAGTCATGCGTTTCCATTTGTATCGGCCTTCCATCTTTAAATGACATGGAATGTCATTAAATGTCTTTCTGACATGGAAGTCTAATTAGGTACTGCTTACACCGTAGCTCAGCTTCAGAAATCCATATTACTTAATTCTTCATTTAAACCAACATACACATCGTTTAGCAGCTTTGTAACAGAGTATAGCACTATACACAAAAACAAAACACAAACTAACTTATTTAATATCACCTAATAGGATACTTTCAATAAAATTAGTATAGCCTGTCCTCCATCCATTTCATTTCAATAACAACTATTCGATGAAAAGTTAATATCGGATTCTTTTATCGCTTAAAAACTATAGGTAGGTAGTATCACTTTATATGCTTTGACAGTCTTCAAAAACTATAACGACACAATAATGTACACTTCAACAGCTTGACAAAAAGCAGGTAATAACGTCTAATAGTATTCCATCGATATAAAAAGGGGAATTACTAAAAAAATGTAAATACCCGATAAATATTTGAAAAGTTTTGTGCTGGTAAAGAAATTGTTATCATTTATCAACAATGATTAAGCGATTGTGATTTAATACAGTTAAAGATCCATGATCGACAGTAACAAAATTTTATCGATTCCACACGACGAAATCGGAGGGGGATGCAAATAATTTATAAATAAATAACGGCTCACAAAACCTCGTCGCGCACACCGGGCGGGCATTGTTCTGGGCACGCGCGTGGGGAGGGAGAACCGCACTAGCTGTTTCGGTTGGGGTGTTTGGCTATGCAGCGGCGGGGCCAGGGCAGCGGCCACTCGTAGAGGCGCGGCACGACGCCGTCCACGTTCTTCTCGAAGTAGACGAACAGCAGGAACCACCAGTGGCGCGCGAGGAAGTTGGTGGGACTACAATGCTGGAGACAGAGAAAGTTTATTGAGTTAATTTTACAATCTCTGATAGCTTCTTATCATATGGTAACACAAACTGGAAATAGGTAAATCAAAAAGAAAAACACCTACACTTAAAAAATTCACATTAATTGGCAATTACACTCTACTGTACACCGTAGAAATCGCAGAAAGTGCTTATTCTGATTGTAAAATCATTTGTTTCATTGTAACGATGTTCATTTATTGGCCATCCCTTGTTCGAGGTGGTTCTGAGGAATACGGCCGAGTTGTGTTATGATTCTTCTGGATTTTTACAGGGTCTGGTCTATTGTGAAAGATATGACAGAGAAGCTTTCTGCGATTCGATTCGGGCGGAGTATAAATGTATTTCAACAAACTTTACAAACAGCTATGAAAATGTAGAATGGATTCAGCTCTATTTACAAACAAAAGCAACTAGATACAACGAAATTCAATTATTATAGGTTGAAGAGGACCAGGCTGCAACGAAACAAAACACCCTCCAAAGGTATAACTCCTAGGGTTGGGTAAACCTCATATTTTTTAACCGAACCGAACCTCGAACCAGCTTTAAATATTTGACCGAACCGAACCTCTGGTAATTTTTACCTGCAGTGGTTTTATTATTTACAAAAAAATAACATTTAACATTGTTTGGCATAGTTTTTACTTAAAATTTTGCTTCACGAGATAAGAAAAATACCTAAACTAATTTAGGTATGACGATATGTTAGTGCATTTTATTTTTGATAAAATTAATTCACATCATAGAATTTATGCACGAAGAAAAGGTAATAACTAATAAGAGTAAAGTTAAATTAAAATTGTTAATGAACTGTAACAATTTGCATTATTTCTTCTTTGGCTTCATTGTCACACAGATTTCTGTCTAGAACGCTTAACTGGAACGAAATGTTGATGGGAAATGTCACATTGGCGCAGCGAGGGAGGTTCGGTTCGGATATTTCATTTTAAGGTTCGGTTCGCGAACATCTAAAGCCGGTTCGGTTTTCGAACCGGTTCGCCCAACCCTAACAACTCCATATAACTACGATTATGGATATAAATAAACATGTACACTCGGCACAACATTGATCGGTGAACATAATTTGAATGACTGCTGGTAGGGGTGTGCGAAGGTGGATTTTTGATTTCGAAGTCGAAGTCGAAGATTTGACCTCCTAAATTTCCGAAGTCGAAGTCGAAGTCGAAGTCGAAGATTTTGATTTCACTCAAAAAAATCAGAATTTGGAACAAAACATTAAACTTGAACTGAATTACTACCTTCCTCAACTAGTAGGCCTACTTCATCTTCGTTTTCGTCGGATAAATCCATTATATTTCTAAAATCTCCGAAAATAAACACGGCACATAACTAGGGGTGTGCGAAGGTGGATTTTTGATTTCGAAGTCGAAGTCGAAGATTTGACCTCCTAAAATTCCGAAGTCGAAGTCGAAGTCGAAGATTTTGATTTCACTCAAAAAAATCAGAATTTGGAACAAAACATTAAACTTGAACTGAATTACTACCTTCCTCCACTAGTAGGCCTACTTCATCTTCGTTTTCGTCGGATAAATCCATTATATTTCTAAAATCTCCGAAAATAAACACGGCACATAACCTTTTCAAGTAAGCACAGCGTGACAGCAAGCGTCGACGTTAAAACCAAGATGGCCGACCGCAAAAACTTCTCGACTTCGGAAGTACCAACTACACGAAAATATAATTACCTCGAAAGTCGCGCCAAGTTTGAAGACGCAAATCGAAGCTTCGAACATTTTCGAAGCTTCGTTTTTTGGAAAAAAGGGTTTCGAAGTCGAAGTCGAAGCTTCGACTTCGACTTCGACTTCGAAGCTTCGATTATTTCGAAGCTTCGCACACCCCTAACTGCTGGTCATGTTCCCTACCAATCAAAGCTTGTTATTATCATTGAAATGTGAGGTCACCTACTAGAGTGATGATACAAGGAGATCGTTTGGACTGACTTCTGATGGTGCGATCTAACATTTTTCAGTCAATCAGATTTGTTTTATTGAATGATCAATTTTAGTTGTGCCAAGTGTATCTAAGGGGCCTGTAAAACAGAGAATATAAAGAAAAAGGCACCGTAAATGAGAGTTATTGAAGTAAAACATGAAATATGTGACCGTAATATGTGAGAATGCTTAAACCAAAATGTATATGGAATGCGACAACATCCCAAAATAATTACAATTGCTCCAGTTAAGAATTGTCATTCTAATACCACACTGGTTCAGGATATTATGAATCACAGTTACCATTTTATCAAGTTATTCTGGAGATTTAGGCCAACTTCAGGGCTGCGATCGTGTAAAATGACAACTTTTTTGTCATGGTGACAAGACCCTAGAAGGCCGTGAATAACATTGAGATGAGAAGCTTGTCACCGTGACAAGTAAGTTGTCATTTTACACGATCGCAGCCCAGGTTTAGTTCCTTCAGTATATTTCAAACAATTTGCAAAAATATCTTGGAACAGCGTAGCCATATTTAATTTGAGAACTCCAATGCGAAATGGAATAGCTACCTTGAGCGTAGGATTGTTGGCCAGCGTGTGGTACGCCCAGAAGAGTGTGGTGGTGACGTAGTACGCGATGAGAATGTCCACCGTGTAGTGTCCGCGCGAGATCAGCACGAACACGATGCCGACTGCTGAAGCGGCCATCTGCACCCAGTGCACTATGTAGAGCCGCTTTGGCGAGTCTGAAATGCATCGCAGACGTTTCAGCAAACCAACAAGCACGGAATTAAAGGCGCCACGAGATAATCATCATCATGCGCTACATTTCTCGGTTTACATGCATTTTGTCGAAAGTTCAGTTTGTAGTTATCCCAACCAGTGTTGGGTAAGTTCCTTTTGAAAAGAAACTAGTTCCAGTTCCAAGTTTCTCGCTGAAAAAAGGACCTAGTTCCAGTTCCAGTTCCTTGAATATAATGAAAGGAACTATTCCGTTCCTAGTTTCTTTATAAAAGGAACTTAGTTAATTTTAGTTCCTTTTTAAAGATAGGTGTAATTTGAATTGGAACATAAAAAATTGCAATCTGCAAATTAAAAATTAAATTGAATCACTGTATCACATGCACAGCAGATACAAAAAGATTATAAGAGAGATAAGAAGATTCGTAAAAACTAAAAATTCAGTGGCGATGTGATGTGTCCTACACAGCGATCAGAAAGAAAATGTGAGGAAGGAAACAGAGTAAAAGCTAAAAAGACGACAATCTGAAATCTGAAATCTGTGTGTCTGCGCACTGCACTTGTAAAACAGCCGAGCGCTAGTATCACCTTAACACGAGGTATTATTATATGTAAAAATGGTTTGGCATTTCCTTTATCACACACATGGCGTACCCAAGGACACCAGACATGCTCATCCCTGCCAGCTATCATCCAAGATAATTTTAACAATAAATTACTTATACAAAAAAAGCAGTGTATAGCAAAAAAAGCTCTTCCTCTTAAATTATCAAAAGCTGGTAGCAAACTACAAATACATCATAAATGTATTGTGGCTTTATTTGAGGAGGTAATACAACTGACAAGATATTATGTTATTTGTAAAGTATGCTGCAGGCAGTGGTCGAATTGGGGGGTGGGGTGCGGGGGGATGGAATCCCCCTATAGGGAATATATTGATAGTTCCATCCCCCCCATAGCTAATTTGTACACTTCACCATCCCCCTATGAGAGATTAAAAACAGCAGTAAGGAGAACCTAATGTAATTGTCTTCAAAATACATAATTTTCAGAGAATTTGTCTATTTAGCCATTGTAGAAGCCATTTGTCGAGATAAAAATAGGATACAAATTGCATCAAAATCGCGTAGAAACGCACCAAACTCATTTCTGAAAAAAACAAAAAATTCCGTGACTGCACGTAGCATGGTGCTTGGGGGCCCTCCCCCAGACCCCCCATTGACCTCATGCGAATGTTTCTAACATTTGTACAGGCGGGGGCAGGAGAGGGGCTTGCCCCCCTGGATATCAGCAAAAAATGAAAGTTTGATAATGTCTTAAAAAATGATGTTTAAGTGCCAAAAAATTAAAAACAGTCATGTGGGGCAAGGATTTTGGGGCCCCCCATAACAAATTAAGTTATGGGAGTGAAAAATATGAAAATTTAAAAAAGATTGAAAAACAAAATAAGTACATCCCATAATGTCTTAAAATTGATTTCAAAGTGTCAAAAAAACAACCCCACCCCACACCTCCCTTAGCACGTGCCATTTTTTCCCCTTCACTTGCAAACCCCCTTGCAGAAATCGTGCCAATACAACATCCCCCCATGGACCGACTTCCAATTTGCTGGCTGCAGGCCTCCGGAGGCTGAAAAGCATAAGATAAGATCCAAAAAGATAGATCTATAATGTGGTAGAATTTAATACAGCTAGCACTAGCAGTAAACTTGATTTGAGAATTGCGGGAAAATAGTGAGTGACCAGTAGCAGTCCTGGCCCATTAGTCCAGTCTGTTGCATTAGTAAGTTTGAAATGATCACTAATGAGTAATGACTAATGAGTATTGGCTAGGGGTGTGCGAAGGTGGATTTTTGATTTCGAAGTCGAAGTCGAAGATTTGACCTCCTAAAATTCCGAAGTCGAAGTCGAAGTCGAAGATTTTGATTTCACTCAAAAAAATCAGAATTTGGAACAAAACATTAAACTTGAACTGAATTACTACCTTCCTCCACTAGTAGGCCTACTTCATCTTCGTTTTCGTCGGATAAATCCATTATATTTCTAAAATCTCCGAAAATAAACACGGCACATAACCTTTTCAAGTAAGCACAGCGTGACAGCAAGCGTCGACGTTAAAACCAAGATGGCCGACCGCAAAAACTTCTCGACTTCGGAAGTACCAACTACACGAAAATATATTTACCTCGAAAGTCGCGCCAAGTTTGAAGACGCAAATCGAAGCTTCGAACATTTTCGAAGCTTCGTTTTTTAGAAAAAAGGGTTTCGAAGTCGAAGTCGAAGCTTCGACTTCGACTTCGAAGCTTCGATTATTTCGAAGCTTCGCACACCCCTAGTATTGGCTGACTTTTTAAATTCTGTTTGTAAAGACAAAACTTAAAAAATCACTTTGTATGACTGCGCACGTCCCGCTGCTCTACTGACGAGCACTCACATTCGGCCATGATGAGATAGCACATGACCAGTATGACTGTGTGGCCGGAGTAGATGAAGTCGCCGCAGTACGTGTGCAAGCCGTTGATCGAGAGTCCGAACCCGGTCATCAGTTGCCAGACGCGGCCGGCGATGATGCCCGCCGACGTGTGGTTCAGCTTGGGCGAGCACTTGTACGTCGGGTCGGCCATCGGCAGCACGGTCACGAACATCGTGATCGACCGCATCACATACAGCAGCGAGAGGATCATGAAGATGCGCCGCATCACGATGAATCTGCCGGGGAGAGAGCGGATCACATTACGACCGATACTTCGTCGCTTCACCACAAGTGTAGGGGAATTAAATCGACATTAAGGTATTATTCTTTGGATACCTACATGTTTTCACAGCTTTTTTGTTGTTTATGTATAATGATGTAATTCTAATTTTATGTCGGAACAAAAATGTTACTATTGTGAAGTCATTGTCTCCAAAAAGTCAACACAAATGTGATCACGATGATTCCAGGCATACCAATGATGGCTCTAAGAGACACTAATGGACATTAGAAGTGAGCCCCATCAAGGCCCCCTCCCCCTTTAACCTTTTGTGTGCTGAGTAAATATTCTGTGTCCTAGCCCCCTGTGCTGGGTTAATTTTAGATAAAGCTCATATTTTCTTTAAAAAAAATCAGATCTTGTTTGCATATGAATAGATTTGTATTTTTTTTAAGAATTGGATTTAGGGTTCAAACAATCATTTCAAGTATTCACGTTATAAAAAATTTGAGGAATGACGAAATTTGAGCACAGTGCTACTGACGTGTATACACGTCAGTAGCACTGGGCTGCATTTGTATAAAATGACAACTTCCTTGTCACGGTGACAAGTCCCTAGAAGGCCGTGAATAACATTAAGATGAGATGCTTGTCGCTTCGACAAGGGAGTTGTCACTTTACATGATCGCAGCCCTGGTGGCCCAACCACTATGTGACGTGTATTCACGTCAGTTGCACTCAAAAGATGAAGCTTTGAAATTAAATATAAACCATGCATTTTTTTACACCTATTATGTATTACCATTGTGAACAAAGTATATTCATGCACACATATTTCATTGTTCCTTCTATCAAAATTTAGGAAAATTATAGAAAAATTTGTATTTTTAGCTGTTCATGTTGTGTTTTTTAACATTTAAAAGAGTTCAGCTAATAAAATTTTAACCAATTTAATGTCAGCAATGCTTAAAACTCCAACCCAATCCATAAATTGGACATTGAGCCTTGTATACCTCTACCTCGATGTAAATAAAAACAATATGAAATTCTAATGTCAATGAAACCCCATTCCCCGACGAGAGCACTTGCGTGGGACGCACTTGTGCTTGTGGAACACCAGCAGGATGACTGTGCACGTGGTGGACACCATGATGATGATCTCGGACGTGTAGAGCGCCCACGTCTGCGCCTCGATGTTGTCCAGCACGATGTCGGGCAGCGGCGGATCGGCGGGCACCTGCTCGTGCACCATCGCCAGCGACGTCGTAGTGCACAGGAAGCTCACCACCAGGATCACGAACGCTGCGGGCGGAACACATGTACATCGATACACGTTTGCACGAGAATTCATCGCGGAAGAGTTAGAGAGGAGGAAGAACCTCTTGGATGGCGCTCTCGAAATTGTGACCGTCTGATTGAACATGGAATTATGCTGAAATACCTACCCAAGTTCTAAGAATGAATAGCTGTCGTTGATCCTCGTTTTAAAAATTCTGCTCTCCTAAACGTTATAAGCGGGTTTCAAATATCTGAATTTCATATTTATGTAAAAACATCTCACAACTTTTAGAGCAAAGAAATGTTTAATAAGTGATGCACGATGCTCAAAGAGAAATTATTCTCTGTTACCTTTTAGTTTCAACATTCTATCTACAATGAGACAGTCACAATCTGAATAAATGTGTGTTAGGGGGCGATTTCCTCTATTTTCCATCATACACCTAGTTTTTTCACCATCTTTGGTAGTGACTCACACAAAAACATATCCAATCAAGAGATTTATTCTCAGTTGATTTGGTAAAATATAACATAAATGTACAATACTAATTACACTTAACATGTTTACATTTCTCTCCCCTCTACTGGAATACATTAATCAGATAAAATCTATTTATGTTAACCTTAATACCTATGTTGTATTACCATTAATAATACTGGTATTATAGTTATGTCTTAAATTTACAAACAGAAAAGAGATTCTGCAACCACACATCGCAACCCACAGTTCAGTGTGCTTGTCGCCGTAGCCTTACCGATGAAGGTCTTCCACTTCTCCTTGGGGAACCGCTGTACCTCGCGCAACGGTGCCGGGATGTCGATCAGGACCGCGCCGCCATTGAGCTGCTGGTGCTCGCCGCCCTTCCGGTGGTCCAGCGCCAGCGAGGCGTCGTCGAAGTACTCGATGGTTGGTGAAGGGCTCTTCTGCCAACCGTCCACCTGGTGGCCTGGACAAAAAAACAACACCATCAACACACACGAATAGCAAGAGGGAAACATGTCATCCCATTCATTTAAATATTAAAATATCTACCACAACACAACAACAATTTCATGAATGTTCTCAAAATTCCTTGATTTTGATATTATGGAGAGTAGCAGTGGCAAGGGATTATGGGATGCAATTTCGCATACTGGGCTACTGTCTTTTGCAGGCCCTTTCCCACATTTTACGGGCACCTATTTACATTTTACTGCTTTTTTATATTTAAAAGCATTCTCACTCAGTTTTTGTATTTTTCTGACTCTACTTGGTTTAACGGCTTGCACGTTGATTTGGGCCCTTTGCTTCGTTGCATCCCGGGCCTTTCTATCCTAGTTCACCTCTAGATAGTAGATTTATTTTATGGCAAAAAGAGAAAACTATAAAAGGAGGTGCAATAATAAGGGAAAATGATTTGTTTAAGAATGAATTTACACACACATAGGTTAATTTCTTATATTTTTGAAGTGATTTACCATCACACTGTTCTAATGGGAATTGGGAATGGCAACGGATGAATCATTAGGTATAATGATGGGGATGATGATTGATGATGAAGAAAAGCTTATCTTATGAAGGAGGAAGGATGTGGTTGAGGCCTATAAGTATGGAGCCTTCCCAGTAGGTGCCTCTTGATTTAAGGACCACAAAAACTTCAATCGTGAAGGAGGGATGTGCGAATTCATCCCAGGCCTTCAGAGTGCATTCAGAATGTTACAACCCGAAATGACTTTTCTCTGTTAGAGCAACCTTCAGTTAACGACATTTATCAAACCGATAATAGGTAGGTAGGTACTTGTACATTAAATTAAAATACCATTGTGAAACTCGTAGAATAATCAGCTAAATTTGGATAAGTTGTCATTGTCTGGTATGGGCCCAACACTAAAGAATATATATCAGAGTCAGGTCTGGCCCTGCTTGTATGAAAAAATGCTATGAAACATTTAATAAGAATTCTGTAGCAAGAAACACCATTTATAAAGTACACTTACACTAAGCCCATACACCTGTTATGATCGAATATATCCACAAATATCTTAACAAATTTGAATTCGTTAAACTTATTAAATTTTCGAATAAATAGTCAAATTCGCTACGTCCAACCTTCCACTTTTATCTTCACCCTACCAATCCGAATTGGAGATGGGATTCGCCTTTTAGAGCATCTACTAGCCACAAAACGGGTAACAAATACTCGCCATTACGCCAATAAAACTGTCAAAAATTGTGAATTGACGTTTAGTCAAAAGATCATTTGTTCCGGCATTGATTGGAAACCTTTCTAATAGACCGTGGTGAAAAGTTAATTGACCTTGATAAGAGCAATACATGCTATACGAGATAAGGGAAAATCTACATAACAAGGTGTCAAGTCATACGTCAAGTCCAAGGCTGTATTATTTTCTTTCCTAAAATTGTGCTGGTTGTTCTTCGTTATGATTTATATATAGCCTACATAAATTTCTGAGTAAATTGCCACTGAATCAGTATATAAATATATATTACAAAAAGTTAGATCCAGATTCTTTCATTAAAAATGCAAAATATAACTTACGGAAAAGAATTATTGATTCAATCAATTTGCAAATAATATTACAGTTAAATTTTTAAATGTGATTTTCAGCATGAAAATTTGAAGTTCTAAACGTACCAACTTGCAAAATACATACTATATGATGTGGGTATTATATGGTATTATGGAGTGTTTATAGATGACATTGTCAAGGAATAAATAAAACCATAATGAGAAGATATTTAAATTGATTTCTTGTTGAAAAGCCAAGCAACGTAATTTTCTTCGTCCTTCTCGCATCTATTTCATTATTTCCCTCACCTAATGGCGAACTCAGTGCACAAGGTCTTCAGAGAACGTAGAAAACAACGAAACAATCGGATCTCTTCTACCCATAGCATGTACAAACTCGCTAATGGAGATATTAATTATTATAATAATGCACTCATATCAGACGACTACGGACATTAAAACAAGAGGTCATGGCCATGATCGTATTACATACACTTGCTAATGAACTGGTGATCACGTAACACTACCCGCAGAATGTATTTCTCAGTCACAATACTTTACAATGTAACTACACTGAATACTGATAACGCTACAGCTGACGAAGTACTAAAAGCACTTGCCTTGTATGGTTATTGAAATTAAGACACGTCATTGTAAGCTATCGAATATTTTTTTCAAAAATTGTATCAGCCATTTAGAAAATAAGACATGATTATAAACTATTAATAACTCATTTATAGTGATTTTTACTAGCACTACGTGAGAAACGTAATGTAGTAAACTTATACATAAAAAAGTAAATGCTCCAAGTCAAGAGGTATAATATGTAATTACGATTAAACGATCAAACTGAATCTTGGTATACAGTAATAACATATAAATGTATTTATTATAAATACAAATGTATTTCGATTAATCATAGCTTACATGCTCATTCATCGCATAGAGACATATATTGTTGGCGAAATTTATAATGTCATAAATCTTAAATATCCATAAATCACTCTTTAAACAAAAGTAAATCATAATCCTTATAACTTATATCTGAGCTGCCAAACGTGCCAAGTAAATGGCTGCCAACAGAAAAAATAAAGTTCTATGCTAAAACGAAAAAAGTTCGTGCAAAATATGAGAAGTGCTTCCCTTGTGGCACTGATTGGGACTACTTATTAATTATTTGTTCTAATCACGTCACGACCTTTAAGACCTACAGTGACGTAGGTACTCACCATTAGTGAGCGGTAGCAGCGGCTGTCGCTGGTCGCTGGTCAAATATGTTATGTGCTTCCCTTGTGGCACTGATTGGGACTATACCTATTACTTTGTCCTAATCTCGTCTCGACCTTTAAGACCTGCAGTGACGTAGGTACTCACCATTAGTGAGCGGTAGCAGCGGCTGTCGCTGGTCGCGGGTCAAATATGAGAAGTGCTTCCCTTGTGGCACTGATTGGAACTATACCAATTACTTTGTCCTAATCTCGTCTCGACCTTTAAGACCTGCAGTGACGTAGGTACTCACCATTAGTGAGCGGTAGCAGCGGCTGTCGCGGGTCGCGGGTAATATGAGAAGTGCTTCCCTTGTGGCACTGATTGGAACTATACCAATTACTTTGTCCTAATCTCGTCGCGACCTTTAAGACCTGCAGTGACGTAGGTACTCACCATTAGTGAGCGGTAGCAGCGGCTGTCGCTGGTCGCGGGTCATGTCGCCGTCTAGCCGCGACGTCTCCGGTGGCTCATTGCTGTCGAGATGCTCAGTGAAGTCCTCCTCGGCCACGTTCAACTGAAGGAGAGAGAACAAGGTAACCGTTGTGCCAGGTCGGAAACCTACTGTCATTCTAGCTGTTTATTATACAAATATTATACATATTATCTAAGTATTATGTTGATTAATATGTTAAAATTTGTTTGGTTTAACGTTATGGGCGAAACACCTGTTGCTAATAACACATGAATGAAGCATGCCCATGGCATTGTCATTATTTTAATTGTCGCTATGCCCTTATCGACATTTGATTTAATTTATTCAAACCTTTCCAACAACGTCTGGCACAGGCGTGCGCCGGAGACATCATTGGGGGGGGGGGGGGGGGGGGGCAACAAGGGCGCCGGCATGATTAATGCCAAGGGGGGAAAGTCCAAGGGAAACAAATTCCCACGCGTGAAGGGGGGTGTGGGGGGCGCGCCCCCCACCTTGCCCCGCAAGTCGTTTTTTGGTTTTTTGGCACTTCAAAATCAATTTTGAGACATTTGGGGGCCTAATCTCTTATTTATGACAAAGGGTAGCTGGGGTAAGAGCCCTCAGAGGACGCGGGTCTGGGGCGCGCAGCCCCGGAGAAAAATTGTGATCCTCGAGTGGATTTGATGGAATTATATGACTTTTGAACATAGCATGGCCCTTCGAATTTCCAAATAATATTTTGGTAGAAATTAACAAGTGCTTGCTGTAAGTAAGCATGTATTTTGAGCAGCCCATTAACCTAGTGCTACTTATAAAAAAAATATACATTCGCCCATATTAAAAAGATACACGTTTTGTATATTTCAACAATAGCCGATAATGCAACTGTATACACTCTGGTGCCCATTGTATTAAAATGCACCAACAATTGTCCACAGTTCATTAATACTATTTAGTATATTGTTACCATGATTAACATTATTAGATTATTCTTAAAAATTATCCATTCGTCGCGTAGATATTTCCAAGTCAGTCAGTCAGAAGATGCAGCTCCGAGAAGAAGAGTTGCTGTGAGCCGTGGATTGTTTGAATAAATATTGTGGTCGTATTGGAGGGACAATAAAGCAAGAGTACGCGGGTGAGATGGATCCTTTTTATGTATGTGTTAATTGTGTTGTACCTTATTGAGTGTTCATATGTTTTTAAGTGTATTTATAAGATGAATGGATTTTTTTGTTGAGACGAGCTGGAATGGTATCTTTTTGATGTATTTGTTAACTGTATTTTACCTAATTGAGTGTATATGTTTTTAAGTGTATTTTATAAGATGAATTGATTGTTTTTGTTGAGCTTGAGGCGGGCTGGGATGGTATTTTTTATTTATAATTGTTAACTGTATTGTACCAAATTGAGGATGCATTGATTTTTTTGTTGAGGCGAGCTGGGATGGTATTTTTTTATGTATAAGTTAATTGTATTGTACCTAATTGAGTGTTATATATTATGTTTTCAGTTTATTTTATAAGATGAATTGATTTTTTTGTTGAGGTGAGCTGGGATGGTATTTTTTTATGTATTAGTTAATTGTATTGTACCTAATTGAGTGTTTATATTATGTTTTTAAGTGTATTTTATAAGAGTAGAATTGATCTTTTTTGTTGAGGCGGATTGAGGCGGGTATTTTTATTGAGGCGGGTGTTGAGGATGATATTTTTTTTATTTATGTGTTTATATTTTATGTGATGAATTGATCTTTTTTGTTGAGGTATTTTTTTTTCTCGGTGAGGGAATGCGAACTCTGCCTTGCTCTGGGCTTCCGAGCGCGTCCCCGGGTTGCGGATAGGGGAACGGCCTACAGGGGTGCGATCACGTAAAATGACAACTTTCTTGTCACTGTGACGAGCTGCTCATCAATTGAGATGAGAAGATTGTCACGCGACAAGATAGTTGTCATTTTACATGATCGCACTCCAGAAGTAGGTTAGCCACGAATAAGGACTTCCAAATAAGTGGTCGCGGACAATTGAGCGGCGGTGCCAGCAGGACGGGGTGACTTGCTTAGCGGGGAAAGTCCGATGTCCAATGACGGCATCGTGTATAAAAACACAGCATTGACTTTTTTTAGGCGAATAACTGCCATCATAAAACACGGGACACACTGTTAAGTAAAAGCAGAGAGCAATGTGAACAGTGTTGAATCTACGCATATCTGGGGGGGGGGGGGGGGGGGGAGCTCAAATTTGTTTCAATATGAATGACCCTAAAAGAACATTTTCTCGGGTTTTGCCCGCGAACCCACTTTTCTCACAGTGTTTTGTTCTTTAAATAAATTGCTCGAAAAATTTTTGCTGCTCGAAATGTATTCCTGAATGAAGAAATGTAAGTTGTGGATACATAAGTAACCCATGCATAGAGCAAGCACTTTTTCAAGTATGTAGCAAAATATTATTTGGAAATTCACAGCTCCCCTTTGTCTTCATTCATAGATTTGGTAAAAGACAAAATTTGATTAGGCGTTAACGATAAGGTACAACGTTCACAGCATTAGCCTCTGACTGAGGGAAACGAAAGAATCACAGATAAGAAAGGTTGTTGTCATGATCAATGATTGCATTTGTTCAAAATGCACGTTCGTACTTGAAAAGTTTCGCATCATTTTCAGGTTGGAATATGCAGAACAAACTAGGAGTCTAAAACGTTGACGTATGCATCATGCAAATAAACTAAAGGTTGACGAGAATAAGTATTGAATGCTGTTGAAAGTATTATTAAATTGATTTACTTATTCAGACGTTACAAAACAGAAAATGAAACTTCAAAATGGTAATTATTGATAATCTAAATTGTATTATTCTTCATACTTGCGTAGTATATTTTATTACAGATGACTTGTCAACAATATTCCATCTGTTAGTGTTATCAGCCATCAGTCAATAACGTACACTCAACAAATGATAAAACGGTATTTGACAGAAATTGACTGACATAAAAAAATGTGATGGCATCATCCGAAGAAGTCTAAGCTATCTCGTCGTCTACGGTCTACTTCTAGTAGTTGAGCACCGATTTTATTGATAATAACAAGGATTGAGTGTCAAGGAACCTGACCAGCAGCCAATCCGTTTCTTTCAAATACCGTTTTATGATTTAATTCCCCAAATCGATTCAATTCGATTCAATTCGATTCAATTCCTCAATGCATAGAAGCCATGATACCCAAATGGTTTGACAAAACCGGATATGTGTAAAGAATGTGAACTTATCGGAGTTTTTGTTGATAGCACGTTATTATTCACTCGAGATCTGAAACAATGACACTATCTAGTAGAGTAAATACCTGGGATTGTAAGGACTAGCAACAAGAACCTGAAAGATGTATTTGTTACAAATATCCAATAGCCCTCACTGCAGCGATATGCACGTGGCGAACGCATCATTTCACATCACGACATAATTACTTCGATGCTGATTAAAATGGCGCATAAAATAAAAGAATACAAAAAAAATTGTAAAATAATTTTTCAAGTTTTAAAAATCAGGTGTCGGAGTTCACAAATCTACAAAATTAAACAAAATTCTAAAAACAAAAAATCGACCTTATTCCATGTTCACAGTCCATAAGTGCCTCCCCCCTCTCTCTCACTTCACTAGGGAACAAATAATTAGTGTATCATATAATTTATATGCCTTGGATAGAATACTTGCGTTGAATATGTCTTAAGGTCGATTCACACGGCCGTTTCAAACTTCCCAAGTTTGCCGAAGTTCCGAATCGCCGTTCCAAAAACTCCCGTGTGAACTATGAAAGTTTGGAACTCAATATTCGCAGTTCGAATCTTTTCATAGTTCACACAGGAGTTTTTGGAACGGCGATTCGGAACTTTGGCAAACTTGGGAAGTTTGAAACGGCCGTGTGAATCCACCTTTTGATATTTCAACTCAGTAGCTAGAATGTTCCATTTGTTAAAAATTCAAATATTTACCAAAATGTATTTATGCAGACCCTTCCTCTTTGTCGGCGGCGTGGTTACCATGGTAACCAAGTAGACTTGACACGTTGTTCACCAAATATCATCACAATCTTCACCACGAGTACCTACATGGTTTACTACAGTCTTTGTCCGATCCACACTATCAAGTAAAAACACCATCACTTGTGTAAGATGTCCGAAAATATTACGATACGATATAATATATATAAAACGAGAGAATGGGCATAGAATCCACACAAAAAGCTCAATTTCTTGGTGTATTATACGTCACACAGTTTATTTTGTCTAAAGTCAAAATGCCGGTCTTTCAACGCTCTGTTAATCAGTTGTTATGTTTAAGAGTTGATTAGGAATTTTTTTACAAATTTAAATTATAAAACGTATTTACCACTAAATGGAGCCTATACCTTTTACATGGAATTCTATCATGACACAGTTACACTTAACAACGTTATAATGTTGGTATCCACTATTTAAATAAGAAAAAGTATTGAAAAATCCCGGAAAACTCGGAACTTTTCGTACAAAACGCACGTTTCACGAATGAAATCCGCACAGAATTAGCACCGCTCTCCGCCCAGCCGATAGTGGAACGTGTTCGAGATCAACTCCCCTTATCTCATCAAGATAGCACAAGTAGAATGCATGCATCATCAGCGATAAGGCGCCGTGATTAGAATCTGGGAGGTCGAAGATCGCGGCGGGGACACCCGATCGTAGCGGCGATGTCAACAGACGCGCGAGGGTGCCGGGGTTATCCCGCGCCTTGTTCTGACTCTAGGCGTGATATCGGGCTTATGTGTGATTAACTTGATATTTATCATGTGAAGGTTATTAAAGAGAATATGCGGATTAGTATTATTTATTTTTTTAAGTTGCTTGGGATGATCTAATATTCATGGTCATCGAACACGATCGGCGTAACGGCTGCTTTTCTAGGTATATCTTGGTTGTTGCCATGGTAATATAGCTGTAGTGCGCCAACAGTTTCAAACTTTCAAAAACGTGATTTCAGGTGACACTTACAAATATGGGCGTCCACAGGGAAAGGCAGGGGGGGCGCTTGCCCCCCCACCCCCCTGGACGTCTGGAAATCTTAACATTTTTGTGGTGATTACGTATAGTTTCATTTTGTAAACAAAAAAAACTAAATTGAATATAAAAAAAAAAATTGAATATTTCAACAAAATACACCTCATAACGTCTCAAAATTGATTTCGAAGTGTCCAAAAACCGAAAAACGCCTTGCGGGGCAGGGGGGGGCCCACCCCCACAACCCCCTTAACCCGTGGACTGCTGCTTGCCTTGCCTTGCCCCCACCCGGCAGAAATCCTGCGGACGCCCATGCTTACAATTACAAAGTAAAAATTAAGCAATTGACCTATTTCATCGTTAGGAATAAACTAGAAAATTTTCTAAAGAAGAAATAAAGTGTGATGAGATGAGACATTCAAAAGTTACAAAAAAAAGTTCTACATCTCGTAAAACAAAGTCGAATTATTGGAACGTAATTTTCTGTGATATTACAACCTGAAAAATATCAACGACTTTTAACAACTAATCAAGTAAAACCGCAGGTCAAAGGGACGCTACCCCCCCCCCCTACCCCACGTATGACCTTGACGTCTATAAAATGCCTGGCAGTTGGCAGCACACTGTACACTACACATGTGTCAATTGCATTGAGCAATGTGAGGCTTGCCACATGCCCCGACCTAACACAGAGCCATGCATTCATACACAGCTACTGCGTACTTATCTCTCAAGAGCCTGAAACATGGTGTGGGTGAACTACTTATCGCTATCAAGTAAAAATAAGATTTATGGGAGAAAACACAGACTAGATAAAGAGAAAAAATATTTATGTCACGTGCGATATGGATGTCAATTTAGACAAATTTGCAATAATTTATCAACGACACGTGGAACAGTAATTGTAAAAAAACGCTTTGCCCTCTGGATAATCCCTGCTGAAAAATCTTAGCAAGATCTTGCTAAACTCTTGCCAAGATCTTAGCAAGATATTGTAAACAAGATCTTGCAAGATCTTGCCAAGATCTTAGCAAGATCTTGCAAGATCTTGGCAAGATTTTGCAAGAACTTAGCAAGATCTTGCAAGATCTTGGCAAGATCTTAGCAAGATTTTAGCAAGATCTTGTACATTTTGCTGCCAAAAAAACGTTAAAATTTCATAAAAAAATAAAATTTTCTATATTTATGAATACTCATTTGCATTCGGGAAACCTCTTCTGAAGTATTGGACAAGGTTTGATTACACATTTCAATTATAAAATCCCGTGGAACCGCCGTGTTTTGAACCTGCGATCTCGTGGTCCGTAGTCGAGCGTCTTACCGAGTAGGCCACCGGTGCAGACAAGACTTAGCTGCGCTAATAGTGATCATATTGAGTTTTCATATTTAAGTGAACATATTTATATTATTTAGTGGATCATTATATTGTTATTAACATGATAAAATAGGAGAAACGATAAATATTAAGAGTCTACGATACTTGATGAAATCCATGTTTTATGAAGCACAAAAAGGCGGCCCCTACTTTTTTCTAAACGGCTTTACCGATTGTCTTCAAATTTTCACAGATTATAGATAAATAATAAATCTGTGCCTCTAGTGAGCCAAAAGTGTAATTTTTTGTTTAGAATTTTCAGGGCAGTGGTGCCAAAAAGACTAATATATTGCCCATGTTAGCACTTCCTCAAAACGAGAAAAAACATTTTTTATAATTTTTTTGGATCACTAGAGGCACAGATTTACTCTTTATCTCTAAGCTGTTAAATTTTGAAAACAATCGGTCAAGCCGTTAAGAAAAAAGTAGGGGCCGCCTTTTTATGGTTTTTTGTGGTTTTCTATATTTGAATTAAAATAACTTACTTCACAGCAGTATATGCAACATGCAACACACGATTAAATGTCACAAATGTAACGTACAACCCAGAGCTAATGCATTTTCATGCATTTCTAAGATTTTTTTCACATCGGAATCGAAATTTTCTGCGAGTCCTGTCGACTCTTAAGATTGATTTATAAAGTAAATTGATCTGTGATATTTCCCCATAAAATATATCAGCTCACGCTCTGTAGTATAATTACTATAGTTTATTTTACTAGGTGATGTGGTGCAAATTTTTTAAGTCAATGAAGTAAAAATTCTGTAGTTTATATACCTTACTACTACAAATACTGTAGTAAAAAGTCAATGAAGATACTTCAGAATTTACTAAACTACAATATAAATCGGCTATAGTAAACATACTGTAGATTACACTTTTCTTTACTACAGATGAGATACTATAGATTTTCAATGAAGTATATATACTACCTATAGAACTTACTATAGCAAACTTATTCTGTCTGTAGTCAAAGTACTCTAGCTACATACTTCGAATTACTACAGTGAAGTACGTTCCCTATAACTTTACTATAGAAAACTGCAGTATATATCGCAAGTAGTAAAAACACTATAGTACATACTTAGAATTATTATTATTATTTATTTATCAACAATTACTACAGTAGGTCAAGTATATTTACTCCAGAGTAAAAAACAGTCTATTTCAGCGGTAGTAAAAATACTGTAGTTTATACTTTAGTTTACCACCGATACTGTAGAATTTACTTCAGTAATCTATGGTATTATGGAGTAAGTTTTTGCATGTACTTCAAGTACTATAGCACATACTATAGTTTACTACACGTTATTACATAATACTTTGGAATACCTACTTCAAAATATACTATAGGAAATTTTCCTAAGGGCCTTAGCAAGATCTTGAAAAAATCTTGGTAAGATCTTGGCAAGATCTTGGCAAGATCTTGATTAGGTCTTGTCAAGATCTTGATAAAATCTTATTAAGATATTACCAAGATCTTATCAAGATCTTACCAAGATCTTGGTAAGATTTTGGCAAGATCTTGATTAGGTCTTGTCAAGATCTTGATAAGATCTTATCAAGATATTACCAAGATCTTGGTAAGATCTTGGCAAGATCTTGGTAAGATCTTAGCAAGATCTTGATTAGGTCTTGTCAAGATCTTGATAAGATCTTATCAAGATATTACCAAGATCTTGGTAAGATCTTAGCAAGATCTGGTTTAATACAAGATCTTGCAAAGACCTTACCAAGATCTTGTCAAGATCTTGGTAAATCCAAGATCTTGATAAGATCTTAGCAAGATCTTGGCAAGATCTTGGTTAATACAAGATCTTAGCAAGATCTTGCAAGATCTTGCAAGATCTTGGCAAGAATTTTCAGCAGGGAATAGCATTCGATTTTAGAGTATTTTTATTTAGTTTCCATAAAATTCTACGACACTTTTTCCAACTCATTTACAAGTTTTCTGACTGCATTTGAACTCAAAATGTGGGCAATTAGCGCACCAAATTGTCCTTCAAGTAGGTATAAAAAATAATTATAAAAAACGTATCTGCGGATGGTGCTGAGACCTTGCTTTCTCTGAACTCCATTTACATTTAGCCAAATGAATCTCGTTTTCTAAGCCAGCACCTTCCATGCAAATGTTCCGGAACATTTTTCAATTATTTTGACATAATATATTTTTTTTTTGTAAAATATGCTATTTTTGGTTAATTCTCTGAGCAAGAGGTGTCACTGTTGTACCATCCATCTTTACTAAAATCTGTATTTATCTGCGTACATTCCTTACAATTCAAAGTGGGTGAAAATTAACCGAATTCCCAACATTGAAAAATGTCATAACAACTCGCAACCCTAATCAGTAGTGGTCGAATTGGAAGTCAGGCCATGGGGGATGGTGTACTGGCAGGATTTCTGCCAGGGGTGGGGGGGGGGGGGGGGGGGGGGCAAGTGAAGGAACAAAACTTGCCACGCGTTAGGGAGATTTTGTTTTTTGACACTTTGAAATCAATTTTGAGAAGTTCTGAGGTGTATTTTGTTTTTTAAATTTTCACAGGTGTGGGGGGCATGCCCCAAAAACCTTGCCCCGTAGGGCATTATTTGGTTTTTAACACTTCGAAATTATTTTGATACGTTTTGAGTCCCCAGGCCCATGCTGGTCCGGGGCGCAGTTACGGAAAAAATTTAATTTCAGAAATTAATTTGGTGCGTTTCTATGCGATTTTGACGTTATTTTAAGCCTATTTTCATCTCGACAAATGGCGTCTATAAGGCTAAATAGACAAATTCTCTGAAAATTTTATTATTTTGAAGTAAATTATTTAATACTTAGTGCTCTTTTTTAATCTCTCCTCATGGGGGGATGGTGAAGTGGACAAATTAGCCATGGGGGGATGGAACCATCAATATATTCCCCATGAAGGGATGCCAACCCTCCACCCAATTCGACCACTGGTCAATTCGATCACTCAACTAACGCTATGCTCGAAGACGTGGACCTACCGTACGATGGAGACTGGCTGTCTCTGTGGGTGCGTGGAAGCTGCCGTAATCATTGTGCGAGATGATCTTGGGGTCCAGAACCATCCTGCGCAAACAGAGATCAACATTAGATGCGTTGCATTGCAAACCCCACACGTTGCAATCCTATCGAATACACACGTTCTTGTACGGATGATGTGGACACACCGTTGACGAGAACAATATCATTGAACCATGGGGTACAGTCAGGGAAACTAGATGGTTCATACTCTGCTTCTCCCTGACCCATAAACATAAACATGTTTTTATAAGGAGCAGAGAGAGTGTAATACGTATTACACCGTAAATACTTTACAAATTGTAAATAATCATAATGATGATATTTATGAAAATAATCTTCGCTAGCATTTACCTTCACCTGTACAGCGCTCTCAACCTGACTACAGCCAATACGAAAACGTTGCACTTCATCCTCTCTTGTAAAACCAAGGCGTGTAAAATTAGACAAGGGCGATTGATTTCCACAGACCTTGGACAATGCAATGAATCCACGAACAAGAGGAGAGACAAAGAGAGGGGGATGTTTGACCAGGCTGCGTTTACACTCCGGCAAGAGGAGTGTACACAAAGCAGACCTCAAAGTGGGTTTACACTTCAGCGAAACATCGCCGAGCAGATTTACAGCAATGAACAGAAACTTCTCTTTGAGTTGGTGCACGAAAGTTCTCATGTCAGTTTTAGTGACTTGAAACATCTCGCGAAATGTATTAATTACAAGGAAATTAACGAAATGTATGAGAGCTCCTTGCATGGAGACTTGAAAAGTCTGCATCACTTTAGAATGTTATGGGACCCACGTCGAGATTACAACAGAAAACAGACGATTCTAGAAATTACGTTGAAATGGTTTCAGAATGTTAGTTGCTCGGGGGAACGGTTTTTTTAAAATACTGTTTTTCATAATAATGCAAATTGTCAGATCGTCAACATTGAATTGTATTTTAATTGTATACAATCGCATTGTAAATAGAACACTCGTAAATTGTATTGTATACAGTAAAACTAAAATACAATTCAATAATGACGACCTGTGATTTGCAATTAATATGAAATAAATGTAATTTAATATCATTGAGAATAGCATTGAATTTATGAGATGCAATGAACAATGCAGATCCATGAAGAACACTTATTATATATCTAGGTTAATTCTGTATTGCTGTCCTGTAAATGTATATCTCTCATTATCCAAGGCATGCAAATACATCAACGCTCCATCAAGTATTGCAACATGTAATTCTTTTAATTATAGCATCAGCCATCTCCCTATGCATTAGCACGTGTCAGTCAGCAACAAGAAAACAAAGTCAACTGCTAACATTGTTAACGCGGCTGTGTCAATAATTAACACCAATTAGTGCTAACACAAGGAACAGCATGTTTATTGTCCATTCTGGTATCTATGTATAGTAATTACCGACACCTCGGCATGGGTCAGATATCAAGATTTTATACAAATCTGTTATGTGGCGGTGTGGTGTCAATTGGTTTGAAAACATTGGTGAACTTCAATAACGGATTCAAAAACGTTCATTTTTGGAATCAACTTCTCATACGTTCTCGATATGAGGTGAAAATTATATTTTTCAAATATATTTACCTAATACATATTTATTTATTTTTAAAAGTTCTTTATTACAGACTGGCACCCGTCTGTTATAAAATTTGACTAATACGATTTAAAAATAAACATTTGTGTCTCGAAATAGCTAAGCTAAAGTATCCGGAAGCACACATTTGAAAAATAGAATGTTTTACCATCGCCTTTTTCAAGACGGCAATGAGATTTTAAAAAATAATGAACCGTATTGATTCCAAATTCGAAAAATGTGAGTAACGAAGAGAAGGCGGAGGAAGAAAAGAAGTCAGTGATTAAAACTCAACGTTCGATTCGTAATTCAAATATGAGACATGACATGACTTGACTCGAAAGAGTCCCGCCTTACGGAATGCTGTTTTGACACTGTCCCTGACACCGCCCAAAATGTGTACCTAATATAAATATTAAATACGCAACTAGGAAAACCAACAAAGGATTTGAGTGACATTGAAGACAGGGCAAAGGCTGTGGGTGAAGACAAGCTAATATATATATATATATATTATATATATATAATAAATAAAAGTTTTTCTGGTTTTTCTCCGTTTTATTTATTAAACGTGCCAACGTTTATTTTATTTTTTGGCCCTGATGATATCTGTGCATTCACAGATGAAACGTTGGCACGTTTAATAAATAAAACGGAGAAAAACCAGAAAAACTTTTATTTATTACAAATGCATCTCCGTGAAACTATCAATTCAAACATATATATATATAGTCATTCACACATACGAATCTCACCATATTATCATGAGTGACACATCTACACCTCCAAGAATAACAAACTAACAAACTGCGCCATATTGAGCTCCATTAATTAGCAAGAAGAGGTGTGATAATCGATGTAAACATACGTTAGGCATTGCCGGAAACAAAAAGCAATGTTAGTATTAATTAGGATTGGAGATAGATTTTGTATACGGAACACAGAGTATTTTGAGATTGATACATACCGAGAATTAACTGTTTCAATGTGTGTCAAATTTCAGCTCAATCAGAAAAATGGTATGACGTATTCAGAGCCAGCAACACGAGTAAAAACAAACAAAATATAAAAGTAAGGGACGATTTCGGGATGAGTGTTGAAAGTACAAGTTATTGTGCAGAGTAGACTTTTAGTGGAAAGAGGTTATACAAAATCGTAGGCAATCAAATGGAACTGTTTGCCAATTAGTTGAGTCCATAATAATTAACAAATAAATTATAAGTGCATTCATGAATCCTTGTGCAAATTACTCGCTAAACCGCTTGGTAATTTCGTTAACACATTACCTTCAGTTAAATTAACAATTCCGTAACGAATTCAAAAGTATTTCTCGCGAAACCAACCAAGGCTAAAGCGCATAACGAATGTTCGTTTAATAAAAAAAACGCAGCTATAAATAAAAAAAAATCACTTGTGTAATGTTCACTCAACAAAAGATAAAACGGCATTCGAAAGAAACGGATCGTCTGAAAAAGAGGACATCCCATAATTTCTATGCTTGTCATCTAACTCGGGTGGCTGAGCTCTGATCTGATTTCATTGATAATAACAACAAGGATCGATTGTCAAGGAACCTGACCTGACTATAGCAGCCAATCCACTTCATTCAAATACCATTTTATGTTTTGTTGAGTGTACAATGTCAGGGTAGATAGCGGTGCGCTCTTTCTTCCAACAATTTCAATTGATATCTTATCCCCAATCGTAAAAGTACACATATCGTTTTGCAAAAAAAACAGTCTCTTGCACGAATACAATGATGCGGAAGCGCCAATTATAACTCTGCAATGAGCATGCATAATGTATCGTGTTTATTATTACAATGTCATGCAATATACGAACATATTGTCAACCAGTAAGTAGGTCTTTGGAGCAATGCCACACTTCAGACTACAGCGATATGGCAAAGGGCAATAGAATCTACATTGGATAGATTTCTGCGGGGTATGCGAATTCTTTTGTCAAAGATCCACTTCAGTCAGGTAAAGTCTTGGTTGAGATAGTATTGCTGTAAAGTGGACTATTAATTTATTATAATTCTACAGTGTTTGGATTTTATTTATTTGAAAGTTATAAAGTTACAAAAGTTTTCGTGTTGTGATAAAAGCTGTTTATTTAGGTGTACGGCGATTTTCGACAACGGCGACTTATAAACGACTGTGCTGAAGAATATGTATTGTAGGACCTTAGAGGAATTAGTGGTTCTAAGGTAGGACCAAGGAGGTTGTAGTTTAAATTCTTCGATCGTCCAATTAGGAACCTTCCCATCATTCGCCGCTCTTGGTAAACCACGAAAAACCTCCGACAGGAAGGAGAACAATTTCGGGAGACACTATCTAAGGAAGTAGGAAGTGAACGATATGATTCACAGTAAAAACCGCATACACATTCCTTATCAGAAGAAGTCGTCACAATACTTATGAATGAATGTCGCAACTACTAATTATTGTCCTTGTATGTTGACTGATGGATCTACGAGGAAAACCAAACATAACCTACAATCAGCTATGTATGAACCATGTGTCAACGCAGATCAACTAATAGTCTAATAATATACTATTTGAAGTGAAAGCCGCGTTCCAAAGTATTGTTTTAACCATGACAAATTCCACGCGTCAATATAAATATCCAGGTTATAGATCGTAGTGAGTCCATGTGCATGGATGATTTGACTTTGAAAATGAACAACGGGACAAAAACTTATCCGCACATACCGGACGAAGACAATGTGGGGGGAGGTCAGAGAGCACAAATTCTCGTAAACAAATCTTATAAATCACGGGTTTTGGCATGAAAATAAATGTGACATTTCCTAGCAAAGCAAGCCCCTTGATTTCTTTAAAAAAAATATATACCGGGTGGCGCAAAAAAATCACCCTGTTTGAGAGGTCACTATATCGAAACTATTATAGATAGGATTCTGAAATTTGTACACAAATTAGAAAACATACCAAAATTTAATATGTGCAAGTTTCAAAAACATTACTATTGTAGGAAAAAAGTTACAGCTGTTAAAATTTGGTTGTCAAAAAATTGATTATACGGAGCTCAAATAGCGCGCGTCGAGAAAACTTCTAATGGCCGGGACGCTGTTTCTTCAAAACTACGTACGATATCAAGCTGAAAATTTCAAATTATATTGAAAATATATTAAGATTGATTGTGTACAAATTTCAATCAATTTGAATGAACGGAACGAAAATTATGGAATCTTGAAGTTGAGCGTAAAGCCGCGTTTACAACAACTTAACGTTCGAAAATTAACGTTGCAAAATTAACGTAATTCCACTTTCGTTCACAACCACTTCGGAAAAATAACACACACGTAAAACAAGATGGCGCCGGCCAGCGCGAACAGCTGTGAGTAAGATGTGAGAGAAGTGTCCGTGCGCATGCGCCACTTAACGCACTTAACGTTCGACTTGAAAGTAGGAAGTTGGTCAACTTTGAGGTGAAATTGGCGTACGTTAATTTACCAAATTTCGTTGTGAACGAATCCATAAGTTTACATGGGCTTGAAAATTGAAATTGCGTTAATTTTCTTAATTTTCGAACGTTAATTTTGTTGTAAACGCGGCTTAAAGTTAGAATATGTAGATTATTTCTAAACTTTTATTATACACACGTTATAAAAGTGATTCGTTTCCCATTATTCTGATTATCCATTATTATCCAGTATCACTGAACCCGTAACTATTGGACTTGATCCTTAGACCACATTTAATATTCTATGCTTAAGCCTCATTTACACTGTTCAAGTTTGCTTTCAAGTCCTTGAATTCAAGCCCTTGAATTCAACCCTTGAATTCAACCACTTGAATGGGCATTTACACTGTTCAAGCTTCAAGTCGTAACATAACCTAAAATATTCACTTCTTGCAAAGAACATGTTATTAATATTGTGCTAGATTTTCGATGCCACATAGACACATATTGCATAATTAATGAAACAGTTGTCTCTCGTGACTATGACATATCGGTAACTAATTAATATTTGCTAGAATATGTTAAAATCTGGAATTGGCGGGAAAATCTTGAAAGATACTGGAGTGAGGGGCGGAGCCAGAGTTGTGGCGTGGGTTCTGATTGGTTCAAGTCGTTCAAGTCTTTCAAGTCTTCAAGGAAAATAGGACATGTTCTAAATAGGTTCAAGTCTTGAATTCAAGGGTTGAACGCTTCAAGTTATCCGTTTAGACTATTCAAGGGGTTGAATTCAAGGGTTGAATTCAAGGACTTGAAAGTAAACTTGAACAGTGTAAATCAGGCTTTAGACTTGATCAACATGCCTTCAGACACTCAATCTATGCACCACGCATAATTCCCCACACCTTGTGAAACAACACGAAGCAATATAAAAATAGCTTGACCCTGTGACCCGTCAGCTCATGACTCTCTCATCGCGATGACTCATACAGTGACGTCACAAGTCCATGACATCACAGCTGACGAAAGAGTTTCTCTAGGTCGCGCCGCTCTGTTCCGCTAAGTGGGTAAATGGCGCGCACAGTCTGCACTTGCTGGGAGGCCCATGTTGCAGAGGTGCGGAGATTCCGAACGCAACATTCCAGACACATGTCGACTAGACTTGAGAGCGCATTCCATTCCCCCGAAAATAAAGGAAAATAATATATGAAAAGGGTGTGATTTACTATACGAGATATAAGACGGCGAGTATAGTGAGTGTGACCTTGAAGGATATTTTAATCGATTTTTATCAATTATCTTTTATCAATTATCTTTTTATCAATATATTTATTTATAAAATAAGGCTTTGGAAGAGTCTTTAGAACTGTTCAATGAAAATAATTTCATACTTGGAATGGTTAATTAGTTTAATTTTGTCCTACAAATTTGTAAAAATATGTCAATAAACGTCTGTAGGACGAAATACAAATCCCATTCCAAACTATGCAATTATTTTCATTGAACTGTTCAGGACTCGTACAAAGCCTTCTTTTATTAACATTTACTTTGGTAAAAGATATTGATACAATTAGATTAAAAAACTCTTCAAGGCTACGCTCACTATACCCAGCCGTCTTAGAGCCAAAATGTAGCCTATAGCAGCTACTATGCCGTTGGTTTGTATAGGAAAAAATTAATTAAAATGTCGACAAAAACACTTTAATTTTTTAAAACTATGTGAAAAATGCGAATTCTGTGACTTCAGAAGGGACAAGACATATTATCTGTCCACTGAAAAACTTATTTGCGTTTGTCTTACTTTGACACAAATTCCATAATATTATTGAGTCTCATTTTATAATTCCTTCGAGGTGAGAAACATCAGTCCAAAGGGGCGGGGCTTGAATCCACTCAGATCAGATGACAGAAATAAAAGCAATCACTTATTGATACTCGTCTTTTACGACCGATCGTATAAGCCGATTGGAGCCATCGCGCTTACAATCCAGCCGCGATCGATTGACAATATTTATAAATAACTCCATCACTTCTAAAAGTAGCTCTGCTAATGGCGAGTGAGTGGTCAGAGCCACGCATTGTGCAGTTCCTTTTCATCTCCAGATGATCGAAAGTGACTGATAGAAGTCACAAATTATCTCTTGGTTATAAATAGTCTCGCATCGGATGAATTCAGATGATTTCACAAGGGGAAGCGAACAATACATTCAGGGTGGGAAAAGCAGAATACAAAAATTAGCAGGAAAATAATGTTCTGAGGAAAATATACGTTTTTGGGGGGGGGGAAGGGGGGGGGGGTACGCATTCGAAAATTAAATTTTGTATGACTTGACCATTATATTAATTAAAATGCATAAGATGAGCTTGTTTATGTGTTATCCACAATATGATACTGTTATTTTGGACCGATTTAATTAGTTATTTTGGTTAATAACAAACGCATCATATCGAATTTAGACTGTAATTGTGATTGATTAGTTTGCTAATTACACAATTGTTTCTAAAAGAAAAGAAGAATTCAGTTTGTAGTTACAAATAATAATTATTGGAACATAGTCTATTTTTCACATAATAATGTTCTTATCCATCCCGACGCGTCATGATTCATAACTACCCACAACCTGTACATTGCGGCGCACTTCAGCAGTCAGAACATAATAAATCAATCGGGTATTCCAATCAGCTGTCTTGTCTACTCGATCCTTGGCATTCGAATGACAGCAACTCCCGCGAATCAATCTACCCGGCACTGGAATCACGTCGGTGTGGCTTGGGGAGGATCATAACGTGTCACCTACTTCTATTTGCATTCAAACGTTCAAACAAACCGAGCAAACAAGTCGAAACGGAATGGCAAATATCCACAATCATGGAAACACACGAAATCACTGCAAATCCATCCAATGTACATCCAACAAATCATAAAACGGTATTTGAATGAAACAGATTGTCTGCTGGTCAGGTTCCTTGACACTCAATCCTTGTTATTATCAATGAAATCAGAACTCACCTACTAGAGGTTGATAACGTGTTAGCATAGACTTCATCGGATGATGCCATCACATTATTTTCAGACAATCCATTCCTTTCAAATACCGTTTTATGATTTGTTGAGTGTACTTTTCGATCACATTTACGAACTTGCACTAGGAAATGTCCCTAAATACACGGTATTTGAAACAAATTGTCAAACGGTTAAAAATCGTTAAAAATCGCAACCGTAGCCTACACTTGGTCAGCGGGGGGAGAGGGGAGGGGTCACGCCCGTCCCGTAAAAAATACAAAAAGATGATTGATGCTATAATGTATAATTGCGGAAGAAGGTAGCGACATATCTTTTTGCGTATTAATTGCAGGTCGTTTAATTTATTCTCTTCTGCTGGAATTTCAATGGCGACAGCCATCATGTATCATGTATCATTATCATGTATCATGTATAAGATTGGTTATCTCATGCCAATGACATAATGGCTTTTAGAGGTCTTCTTCAGACTCATACATTCCATTTCATAGCTAACATTCGTAATGTCTTATTTAGTAATGACCTTGATATGCTTGTGACAAGGTTCATTGTTGACAGAATAGCTGTCATGTCTGTATAGCATACTAAGAATGATTGTTTTACCAATGGTTTTACTAAAATCTCGTAATGTCTGCCCTCATAAGGGAATTTTCAGTTTATTTTGCATTGGTGATGTAAAACGAAAGAAAAAGCTCTTGCAAGCTATGAATTGCAATTACTTTCTTTACATGCCGAGTCCATTCGTATCGCTTGCGGGCAAGTACTCTGTGATAAGCAAGGCCGAGCAAGAATTTTACTTGCGCAGAAGAAGAGTTTGCGATTTGGTGACAAAGATAACCGTACATCTAGCTAGACCAATTAAATCCTTGCTATTAATACGGACGGGCTTCGAAAAAGTGTCCAGACAGCGAAGAAACGAATTCAGAAGAGAAACGGCCCTTTTTAGAAACTGATGGGACCTGTTATTATAGTTTTGAAGCTTCATACCGATCTAATTTGGCACAATTATCAATCTCTAAAAACTTTCTCATTTTTAATTTTATATATGGTATTTGTGCAAATTAAAAATCATCCAGTGTATACCTGAATAACACGGTAATAACTAATACAGTATTATAATAGCAAAACCGGTCAGAGCCGTTGTCCTTTGGAAATCCAGTCCTTCGGAGCCATATTCTATACATTTATTTCTGAAAAAAGGGGCGCTTTTCACAATTGATACAAGTGAAACCAGAGTAAAAGGGCTTCTAAAATATGACAACCAAACGTTTCGGATGCCCCCCCCCCCCCCCTGTGTACAAAGATAATGCGCATTGTGCAATTAACTTGCGCCCCAAGATGTTATTATTATAGAGATCCCGCCATCCAAGCCTCTCTAATCAAGCTCTAATCATACTTACATTTCAACTAGCACCAAAACAACGTACTGATCCTGAACACAGCACAAACCACTGACAACCACACTGTATTCTATGCGAGGATGCACTGCACGGCGAGATATATTCACTGAAACAGGTATTCAGCAAGCGGTCAGCCTTGCATTTCTGATGGCGCGCCTAGAAACCGATGCAACGAGGCGACGCACTGTCCGGCTACTAAATGCAAATGTATGTACATAAACCGAGGAAGGAATCACATGTTGGTCTGTTGAGAGAGGGAAATGATTCATATAGCTGTGACCGATGATCGCGATTCCAAGAAACTACTCCCGTATGTTGGCGAAACGTCAGAGCCGGTGCCAGATATTAGGAAGTGATTTCGTATGGATATGGATATTGTATGGATATTGAGCATTACGATGGAGAAATAGTTTAATTGTTCCTAGAAATGTATGTCTTGTGAATCAGTTACATTGCTGAAGCTCACTTCCAATGACATATGATCGTCATAGGGACGCAGTGGAGCCAAAGCGGTGCCCGGATCGTTTTTGGGAATATTGGATTTTTGTATGTAAAATTTGCAAATAAATTGCATATCAAATTTTGTTTGAAATTGGCAAAATTTAAAAACGTACACTCGGCCAAACAAAACTTGAACGTTGACCAAATTTGAATGACTGCTGGTCATGTCCCATAACCATCAAAGCTTGTTATTATCATTGAAATGTGAGGTCACCTACTAGAGTGAGACAATGAGATCGCTTAGACTGACTTCTGATGGTGCGATCTTACATTTATCAGCCTATCAGATTTATTGAACGTTCAAGTTTTGTTTGGCCAAGTGTACCTTCTGATGAATAATAATCTGAAATTAAAATGTACCTACGTTGTTCCAGCAATTGCTAACAAACGTTATTTACTAAAACAGAATTCATGCTGAGGCCAATTTAGTGTCCAAAATTCAGATCGATTGGGTGAAACGGTTTAACCTGGGCAATTGCCTACAAAAACACGGACAGACATACAAAAATGCACTACCTCTATAGAGGTAATTTTCTAGAATATCAGTATTGTAAATTCGACTTAAACTCGCAGTGTTTCATAACCACTTTTAAAACTGCATATTGATGTTGCGGTTCAAAATACACACAACTAAAGGATTTCAACGCCGGCTTGAATTCTTCTGCTGCTGTCTACAAAATCCTCTCCACCCGGCACACAAACACACCTTCAACCGTAACGATCCAACTACACAATGATAACATATAAAACTCAACACTGCCTAATCTTGCATCCAGCCAGGGAAGTAATATATTACACAATCCACTCACGTGATAATTATCTGTATGCTGTCCATTGTAAAACCCAGCGAAGACTAAAGGTGAAAACAGGCATTTTCCTACAGGGAGCATTATCGGAGTTGTCGAGGAATAACTGTACTTCGTAATATACGACCATGTCTAAATATTACGGGCGATATGCTTGTTACAACGGTATAATTATTAGTTGACGTTTAGCGTAGCGTAGATAGGTAATGTAGTATTGTAATCAGTGATGATTTCAGACATTTTATTCCGGGGGGGGGGGGGGGGGGGGAATGAAAAACTGGGGTGCAAAGTTTAATCTGGAGAAGGGGGTGGGTGCCCTGCTGAAAATTCTTGCCAAGATCTTGCAAGATCTTGCAAGATCTTGCTAAGATCTTGTATTAACCAAGATCTTGCCAAGATCTTGCTAAGATCTTATCAAGATCTTGGATTTACCAAGATCTTGACAAGATCTTGGTAAGGTCTTTGCAAGATCTTGTATTAAACAAGATCTTGCTAAGATCTTACCAAGATCTTGGTAATATCTTGATAAGATCTTATCAAGATCTTGACAAGACCTAATCAAGATCTTGCTAAGATCTTACCAAGATCTTGCCAAGATCTTGCCAAGATCTTACCAAGATTTTTTCAAGATCTTGCTAAGGCCCTTAGGAAAATTTCCTATAGTATATTTTGAAGTAGGTATTCCAAAGTATTATGTAATAACGTGTAGTAAACTATAGTATGTGCTATAGTACTTAAAGTACATGCAAAAACTTACTCCATAATACCATAGATTACTGAAGTAAATTCTACAGTATCGGTGGTAAACTAAAGTATAAACTACAGTATTTTTACTACCGCTGAAATAGACTGTTTTTTACTCTGGAGTAAATATACTTGACCTACTGTAGTAATTGTTGATAAATAAATAATAATAATAATTCTAAGTATGTACTATAGTGTTTTTACTACTTGCGATATATACTGCAGTTTTCTATAGTAAAGTTATAGGGAACGTACTTCACTGTAGTAATTCGAAGTATGTAGCTAGAGTACTTTGACTACAGACAGAATAAGTTTGCTATAGTAAGTTCTATAGGTAGTATATATACTTCATTGAAAATCTATAGTATCTCATCTGTAGTAAAGAAAAGTGTAATCTACAGTATGTTTACTATAGCCGATTTATATTGTAGTTTAGTAAATTCTGAAGTATCTTACATTGACTTTTTACTACAGTATTTGTAGTAGTAAGGTATATAAACTACAGAATTTTTACTTCATTGACTTAGAAAATTTGCACCACATCACCTAGTAAAATAAACTATAGTAATTATACTACAGAGCGTGAGCTGATATATTTTATGGGGAAATATCACAGATCAATTTACTTTATAAATAAATCTTAATATTTATCGTTTCTCCTATTTTATCATGTTAATAACATTATAATGATCCACTAAATAATATAAATATGTTCACTTAAATATGAAAACTCAATATGATCACTATTAGCGCAGCCAAGTCTTGTCTGCACCGGTGGCCTACTCGGTAAGACGCTCGACTACGGACCACGAGATCGCAGGTTCAAAACACGGCGGTTCCACGGGATTTTATAATTGAAATGTGTAATCAAACCTTGTCCAATACTTCAGAAGAGGTTTCCCGAATGCAAATGAGTATTCATAAATATAGAAAATTTTATTTTTTTATGAAATTTTAACGTTTTTTTGGCAGCAAAATGTACAAGATCTTGCAAGATCTTAGCAAGAACTTGCTAAGATTTTTCAGCAGGGTGTAACCAAACGTGGTCCGCGTAGGAACTACTTTCATCAAGGGGGGGGGGGGGGGAGGGGGGGATTGCGACACCCAGAAGGGGGATCTGGGGGGCAAAGCCCCCCAGCCATAGCTAGCCCCGCAGGGCATTTTTTTGAATAACCATTTTAAAATCGGTTCTGGGATGCTAAACTTCTCAAATTACATCAAATAGGTCCCTATTTTTCGTTTTAATGAAAACATAATTTAAGAAATTTGTTTCTATAGATTGTTTTGTCTCTGGGCTCGGGGGGAGGGGGATAAGTAACTTCTCGGGGGGAGGGGGGGGGGGGGGGACTCAGCCCCTCCCCCGAGACATGCCTGAAATCATCACTGATTGTAATAGGATCTATTCTCCCTTTGTCAGATATGCATTAATTAATATTAATTTAATTATTGATATATTGTAATGGTGAGTAGGTATATCGATCAGTCTCACTATTTCCGACCTATTTCACACTGATTGATCAAGACATTTTCGACACCTAAACACACACAAAAATATACTTGGCGCCATATTTTGTTTGTTTTATTCCAATACATCTGAGCATACAAATAAAACGATAAAGATATAAACCTATAAACTACAGCTGTGTCAGTAATCAGTATTCATAACATTTTCAACTAATATGATTGAGAGAACATGAAGCTTGTCTGCACGTTTTTCAAAATAATTTTCGAACTAATCCATCTTGCGGACCTACTAGGACAGCGCAATTCGGCTAGACATCCGTAGATACTTCCCACAATTATCTATAGGTACACTTTTGATTTCAAATTCCCTATAATTACCTACTACGTGTGAATGAATGAATCGCAAAGTTCCCCGACGTTTTCAAACAAACCTTAACCTAACCCAACCGCAACTGTCATAACGGCAAATTGTTATTGCGGCGTAAAACAACAGTCCAACAGACTCGAACTCGGGTCCTCCAAAGGAATGAGCAAAGTGCCAACACATTTGAGAGGACGTAAACACAAATAACAGCAAGTCTGCGCAATCATCGCTATTTCAGTCGACAATATGCGCACAGCATGTTCGTTTCACAATTCAGGGCGACTTGGTCATGTGCTTGGCGTATCAGAGGGGCCCGCCCCCTAAATCATAACAACCAAATAAAATATGGCCCCGCGTCCGTTCTTTCCGATCGTTGTTTACCTAGCAGCGAGGAACAAACGATGGGAAGGTGCCCTAAAAATTAAAATTAAAAAAATATTATTTTGGAAATATTTAAATTGAACCTAGATTTTTTTTCTGTAAAACTTCGAGTTACGATTCACGCTTGCACCACAACGAATGAAAGGCCTTGCATATAATCTTCTTTGGGGTCCCTAATTATAGTAATGTTTAATCCCCCCTCTTCCCCAAGGGATTAATTCCCCAATACGCCACTGATAAAAGAACCACAAAAGTCAAGGTCATTCGAAAAGTTCTAATAATAGACGCACGCGAATAAGAAAGAACGCAACATTGTACTCGTCATTACACAATTATAAATAAATTACATATCAACAGGTGAAAATAAACCTACAGTCAGCTGTATTTTTATCATCAATGGCAGGTGTTCATTCGCTATAGGCCAATGTGTACCTGCCAACTAAATTCATGCCGTGATATCGTCCATAGCAAAGATTATCCATAGCAAAAGTAGTTTATTTAGGCAGTTTGAACCGTTTGAAGATACCATCGAGCTTGTAATACGCTGTAAAAATTATGACAGCTGTTGCAGTCAAATGCCAAGCGGAAGATTTAGCGAAAATGTGTAATGCAGGAAACATTTATAGTCTATTTTAGTAAGGTACCTATCCAACGTGAGATCTAACGTTTTTTTTTAAGGTTTGGCACCAAACTTAATCGCTCTTCTCCCTAGTTTGGTATCGAGCAATTGGACTGAAGAGCCCGAATTATGTGACTTGCCGAATTTATACGCGTATCGGCAGCTAGGTCATTCAGGTCCAACAGTGATATAGCGAGATGATTATGAAGAATTTCTGCTATGAGATGGCATAACAAATTGATATTGAAATAAGAAGGACGAAGAGTTTCTATTAGTAAGAAATTGTACCACTCTTCCTCTCGACTGAGGAGAACGATGAAAAAGGCTCAATCAGGAAGGACGACTGAGGAAATATAACTGCGTATACCGCTATTTCGTAGTGACAAGAACGATTTGATATTTTTGGAACTTTTATATTTACGTGAATGGACTTCTTACCGTTTATACATATCCCAGCTTCTCTAAAAACCAGCTCCAATCAATTCACAGTCAATTGATGATAAGCAAACACCGCAAAAACTCATTCTAAATGAACCACAACACGTTTAGTGCAATCATAATAACACGCTTTCAGATTTGACTTGCTTATACAATACACTTCAACACTGTTTAGTATCACAACGGATCTTCGTAAATAAATCGCACGAATACATTTGAATTCGTTCCAAATCTTGTATATAGATTTCCTAAATCCTGAAATCCAATGCGTCGACGTAAACTGTCAGTCACTGTAAATAGCTGGGAATGAAGAAATAAATCCACTAATGTCCGGAGCGAGATAATATGCGTATACTCGCATGTGCGCAATGTAATGTAACTAGCTAGAAGGCTGTGGCCGGCGAGCAACCGGCGAACACAACTGGCTGCGTTCCAAAACTAACCTTACAGAATTGAACACAAGACGTAGGCACTTGTTGTCAAACAAACTTATCACACCGACGACACAAGGTCACAGTTGTGATATCAACACTGTCCATCATTGTGAGTAGAGGTCGTTGGTTCGAACCTTGGGAGCCGCCCCCTCAGCGGACTGAATGTATGAGTCATGAATATAGATAGCATCACATCACCATTTTCAACAACCTGCTAATAACATTATAGTTCATTGAACAACAAATGTATGAATAGTTTGTTTTATGGATCATTTGTTGCATAGTTATGACTTTTAGACGTAGGTAGACGTATTTCTTGACGTAATGTACTGTCAAGAAAATTGCAATTTTATGAACAATAGGTTGCCAAATATGGGGAGAAAAAGTAATTGTGCAAGTTTGGGGAGTATTTTAATTGTGAACTAAAGACTAAAAAGGTGCATCAGGGCATGGCGAACCTAGGAGACCCGTATTCGATTCCGGATTAACTTTCGAGGTTTCTTCGTTGTCGAGACAAATGTTTCCCTACTAATAGGCCACGACTGCGTTCTTCCTTCAGTCAATCATAACTCATAATCAATCTGTCGTGGCCATTAGCTCAAATAAACAAAAATATCGGCACTCTTGGACAATATCAAAGATTCACAATCATTGTTAGAGCATGGAGTTATAATTTTGTTATTATACCTCCATGGTTAGAGTAAGGAAATCAATTCCTTATTTCATAAATTGCAACTGTTGAGAAAGCGTAATATATCATGCAAGGTCAATGAAGCCACACATCACAATAAGAGTGCTTATAATCAAATGGACGTTTCCAGTAATCTGAGGTCATATTGAAATCGATGTCATTGTATGAAAATAATACTAATGCATACATCGTCTTGACTTTGAACCATCGAGTGTTGAAATAATGGCAATGAGTCAATTACTGGTCAATCGACCATGAATCAAAGTTATATATGAGACATTACGTAAGAACCGAGAAGTCATCCGACCTAATGCCTTTGTCATTGAAACAAATCGAGATTGCGCAAGCGATGTTTGAGAGCGAAACTGCTCAGTAGCCTCGTGATCAAAAGGATGCCCTGGACTGGAAGCGGATCCACAAAGAGAGATTCTACAGAATCCCAGAGATTTTGTTTGAGATTTCGTTTAAAGTCTGGGTTATTAAACAAAATCAAAATCAAAATCTCTAAGATTCTGTAGAATCTCTGTTTGTGGATCCCCTTCCAGAATTATCGACGTTAGTGTCAAATCTACTGGAGTCCGCCCAAGATATTGGCACACGGTAATGCCATTGACGTACACTGGGGGTGGGGACATGCGACTGGCCAGTCATCTGTCGTCGATGTCTAGTGACAAACGGCACCGCCCCGTTCTTACGTACAGACCAAGGTCAAATTCTTCACTCGTCCGGCTGAGATCGTCTTACATTTGGAAAGATTGCACGGAAAGCTGACGCAGCACAACAATAAGCTTAATTTAGGCCTATGTAATAAATATGAAGGCATGTTGTAGCATTGAACAAAATTAATAATAATGTCTTTATATTGCCAGAATCATCGTTTGTAGTGCGGCCTCAGACATCGGCGGAAGCATTCAGTGCTGCAGCTATAGCAGTCACGAGTCCCATATTGAGCGGTAGTCAACGGTACTGCGGTCTGGGGAACAATTTGACCTGGGCAGTGATTAGCAAAAAATCAGAGAATTTACCATAACCGGTGACGCTATCGCTTATTTTTTTTAAATATATTCCAGCACGTTAGAATGCTATTTATAAACATGAAAAGTCAACGAATACAACGCTCTCATTGGTATAGAAATTTTCGAACTTACAGAAATTGTAATAAATTGAACGAATGAAAACTAATAGGTATTAGCACACGAATCTTTGGTAGTCCTACATAAAAAAACACATTCTGTGTGGGATGTGGAGACACCCTTCCATAGTAAATAACAACAATTTAACAAAACATCCCGGAATTTGAACCCAATACCTCCAGAGCATTCACCTTGAAGCACTTCTTGTTCTATTTGGTAAAATCAGGTGCTACACGGAAGTTACGTGTTGCGAACATGCTGGTGAATGTTGTTGTTATCCACATGTCACTGACACGTAACTTGTCTAGACCACTGACAGCTGAGAAGCCAACAATCTGCACCAGTGAGGAAGACGGAGGGTCGGCAAGTTGGTAGTTTGGTCACATGATACGTGAGGAAGGGGTCGACATTTTCTTCAGTGTGATAGAATAGAACCTTGAGAACTCTTGCCTTTTATTGCCATGTATGTTACGCTCCGTGAATTTCTTGTCTTAGTATCACTGCTAACTTTTACGTATTCGCTATCAGGACATATTTTGGTTGATTAAAACCTGATTTTATACATTTTAATTTTTTTGGATTTGATGATTTTTGTCCCATTTAAAAATGTAGCTTATAATTTCATTATTTAATTGTTCATGTGTGTGTTTTCCTATTTTTCCCAATATTATTTTTATTTCCGTTTTATTTTTATATTTTATATGACCTTCAATTTTGCGACTTACATATTTTGTGCACATGGTATTTATTATTTGTTGTGTATTTATAGAAAATTCAAAACATTAAATACAAATTTGGTGCGCTAAAATGGCCACTGTACTATAAAGTGTGTGATCTCTTCGAAATTATATCAGCTCAAGCTATAATTTCGGGTTTGAACTGTCCATTAGCTGAAAGCAAACGTCAAAACATTTTTTTTAAAGTAGGTATACCTATACCAATCTTCTCACACAAAAAAATATTCCATGATGGGGCAAATTCAACCCCTTGCTCGCCCTCCCCCTTATCAAAGGCACGGTTTTGAAAGTTCATTTCATTTCCTATGTCCACAAACCGATGGCAAAGAAACGTTTCACGTACATTTCGGGATTGAAACTCTGTAGAAAGTG
The DNA here is from genome assembly GCA_934045905.1 of Leuctra nigra. NCBI lineage: Eukaryota > Metazoa > Arthropoda > Insecta > Plecoptera > Leuctridae > Leuctra > Leuctra nigra. Next base: position 17,612,226 of record OW203771.1, read on the forward strand.
ACAGAACTCTGTATATTACGTAAGAACGTGAGCGGCGTTTTGTTTTACGTATTTAGAGCGGCTCGAGCTTCGTACAAAGCCGACCTGTTGAATGTTCGCCAGATTTCTATAAACTACGTCTAATCCATGCGTCCACTGCCCACGCAACAACTATATACGTGGCATGACTAGATTATAGCGAATTCCCGTGCAATACACCTATTTATAGCAGCGGTCACTTTACAGCCGCTTGGCTACTGCAATTTGCTAAATAAATACGCCTGGAATAAGATCAAGGAAAAGGTAAATTATTTTTTGTGGTAATGGACAAACGCCTTTCATAGGGATTGGAAACACTTCGTCGACGTATAATGGCAAAGAGCGCCGTTGCGGCTAACGTAATGGACCAAGGTCAAATTTCTCGCTGCGCTGGCTGAGATCGTCTTACATTTTACTAGATTGCAGGGAAACCTGACACAGTACAACAATAATGCATAATATGTCGACGAAAGCAGATTAAGGGAGATGATGAAAAACAAGTACACTCGGCCAAACAAAAATTGAACGTTGACCAAATTTGAATGCCTGCTGGTCAAGTCCCATAACCAATCAAAGCTTGTTATTATCATTGAAATGTGAGGTCACCTACTAGAGTGAGACAATGAGATCGCTTAGACTGACTTCTGATGGTGCGATCTTACATTTATCAGCCTATCAGATTTATTGAACGATCAATTTTTGTTTGGCCAAGTGTACATAAGGATGGACGGTGGAAGGAGGCAGTCTTGGGCCTTAGTAGGGAACCTACCCAACATTTGCCTCTGGATTGAGTGGAAATACTGATGAGAAGGACAGCAGCGGGAATCGAACTGTGGTTATTTCAATGAACAGTTAGTATTGCGATGACTGGTCTAGACGTATTGACTGGATACAATATCTGATGTAACGGTGACATCAGATTATAGAGTCAATAATAGTGGGGAAAAGTCAATGTCATAATGCGGTTAGAGCACCATCGTGATATCGTGATCGATGACAATGTAGCACGTGATCATCTGGGACATGGGTTCGATCGACGATCAGTCATATAAAAAATTATGAAATAAAAATTAGATGATAAAAATCCAAGAACCGACTTGTAAAATGTTAAAATACAATTTAACATTTTCCCACACCTTGCATAAATTCTGTGGACAATTCTGCCTTCATAAATGGTGTCAGGAAAGTCGGAAAGATATTTAGAAATACGTTCATCAGAGATCGAAGTTTCCAGTTCAACACTTAGGTCGGAGTTTCGCCAATCATATTTGTAATATAGAGCTTCTTAATGTTTCATATCAGAACACATCATTATTAGAGAAAATAGAAAGTACGGTATGAGTTCTAAGATATGTTATGATATCATAACATGTCACCATATCATAACAATTATAACATATCATCATATGTTATCATATGACAGGTATGAGTATATTTGTAATGGTGAGATGATCATCATATATAAGAGAATACTTCAATGTACCCAACTGTATTCGTTGACAACAGTCAATTAGTCAATTGATAGCTTGATTACATCATTACAAAAGTGTGCCAAGCAAAATCCAGAAAATAGACTTCCGGCCTTCTATCTCTGAGCTACAGATATTTTCCCTTATATTATCTCATCCAAATAACCAATTCAAAATAAGATAGACATTTATTTTGTCAAGCATTATAAATAAACCCTGAGCTCCTATTAGTCAAACATTCAAAAGGCAAGACTTTGGTACAAATAAAAACCTACCTAAATGTGTTTATTGACATTGATTGTACCTGGAGGCGTATTCTAAAACGTTTTCCCAATTCCATTCCTGATGGAATCCGGCCACGGCCGATGCACCGAATCAGATTCCATCAGAATTGAGAATTTAAATGTACTAGAATACGGCCCCTGATCAGATTTGAGACAATCTGGGGACATATCTTCAACGGTATGTACGCATTCGAGCTGCGCACCGGGCGTCATTAACTCACAGGTGAATGAAATAAAAGTCCTACAACCGGTTGACCTCTCGCTTCTTCTCAGGCTAGGAGTGAAGAGACTAGACTACTCGGCACCCGCGCGCGACCACTCCGAGAGCCCGTCTACGAGCGACCGTCTCCGTCCAATCTGAGTGCATGTGTACCCAAGCCACTGACTAAACATGTTTACCATCCTGTGTGGCCGGGGGGGTGGGGAAGGGGAGGGGGGGGTCTAAATTCGGCAACGTAGTGAAGCCGTATAGTCTACGGAAGAAAGCACTCGGGTCACACATCGCAAATGATTGATTGATCCAAACATTTCAGCATTTTTATATCGCGTCAAATATCTAATCATGAACTGTAAAGGTGTGAACGAGAAATAAAGATGAGATAATTGGAGAATATCAAGATACTTTGTAGATATGATCGGGGGGGGGGGGGGGGGACAATTTCAGTTTTAATTTCAGCATATTTATTTTGTATGTTTAAAAAAGGCGGCCTTACATTGCTCATGCATTTACAATACAATACATTTTCAAAGGAATAAAAAAGCACAAAAAATATAAAAATAAGAAAATAGGAATCACTCTGAGATTGTTTTGATCATATCCATTTTGATGATAAAAAATAGGGAAATAAAAAATATCGCACTATAAACGATGTGTGCACTCAAACCAATAAAAATCGGTACTCGAAAAGATTGGCTTATTAAGGTTTGATGGCATCATCACATGAAGGCTGTGTTAACACATCATCTATCTCTAGTAGGTGAGCTCTTATTTCATTGATAATAACAAGGATTGATTGTCAAGGAACCTTTCCAGCAGCTTTTCTTTTCGAGTACCAATTTTTATTGGTTTGAGTGTACATTTCCTCCTTTGCTAACAAAGTCGACCTGCATTTAAAACCTACAACAGGTCTATTTATACAGCTACCACAGTAAATTGGCGATCAATCAATGCATGAATCAATCAATAAATCCTACTTGAACAACAATCAGTTCCCATGCTGCGCTGACCCGTAACATGCATCGCTATCTATCAACAGTTAAATGCAACATGCATCGATGCACCGGCCTGCATACAGATCATGATGCAGCCGCATGCAACCATTACACTGACCACTCACAATTACTTGACAATTGATGTTACATTGCTGTTATATAACCAGCAGATTGTTATCCTAATATCGTTTTAATTCACAGTAATCCTTGTCATTGATGAGTGACAAACTATTTATCATCGGCATGCATAGGTGATAGAAATAATTATTGCCTCTAAAGTAGACATCAAGCCTTGCATTTCTTATATTTCCTTTCTCTCCTGGTGCAATTATTTCAAGACCACTTTTCATTTCGCATTATAGGAGAAAGTGATCCTTCTGTAAAGAAGCCACTAAAAGACAAAAAAATAGGGGCATGACAAAAAAAGTAAAAAGTGTTGCCATTTGTACTTCAATCTAACTTTCCTTAGAGGACCCACAATTTCTCTCCACCCCTCACTCATATTATACTAATTACCATACAATCACTATGATATCTCGATAATTGGCCTTATTGCCGTTACACCATAGGGTCGAAATTCCAATACCAAGACATGAGTAAGCCACCCTTACAGAGCAATGGCCACAAGGGTGAAGGATCTGTCAGGGAGCCATCACTTCCAATTCCGACAGCACATGTATGCTGGTAGCAAGTTGACAATGTCGAATAAATAATGATCATCCAAGAGTAAATTATGTCCTCCTTCATTGCGTTCAATGAGACACTGACATTAATACACTTGATCGTGTCTCCAGTTCAAAGAGACCTCTAGATTAATGATTGCTATTTTTGTTTTAATCAGAAACAATTGGCACGACGTTGGTCAAGTTGGCATCGCAGTAACATCCGTATAAATTGGATTAACGCAATTGGTGTTATTGATTATTTATCAATACCTTGACCTCTGTCATAGCAGATAATTGAGAAGTCAGACATGTAGGTGCTGAGAAAATTATCTGGACTTGCACTTTTTACATAAGTGATGATAACTTATGAGAAGAACAAGAAAGTTATCACTTATGTAATCCCACCCCAGGGTTCGATTCCTGCGGTCGTCATTTCTGTATGGTCGGTGACAGGCAAAGATGAACCCTCTCTAGCATGGGGCGGCCTAAACAGGGTTCATCTTTGCATGTCACCAACCATAGGTGATATATTTCCGTGCGTTCCCTCAGCCGAGAGGCAAATGATGGGAAGGTTACCTTCTAATAGATCACGACCGCCTTCTTCAACATTCGTCGTCCTAGTAGCCTTTGCAGAACAGTGCGATACTACGCCAATAGACAGCTTGGTTTTATAAAATTCAAAATAACCACAAGATCGCTTTTTATGGACCCCGGATTCATACAAATTATTCTTTGGCTTGAACAAGTGTAGGGAATAAAACTACGGACTTGAACTTGCGAACCAAAATAATGGTACAGCGCACCACAAGATCGATAATAATTAGGCCCGAGAACCGATAAAAGAAAGTAGCATGATGAAAGTGCCCAACAAACTAGCAATTATCATAGTGATTGTTTGTCAATTATATAAAAATAATAAATTCCTACTCTGTAGTCTGTTTGATGTTAAGAAAGATTTAAAAATTTAAATGTCTATAAAAAAAGTAGTAGTAATATCAAAAAAGCAATACAAAGAGTAGGGTACCTACTATTTGTTGAAAAAGTGGGAAAATAGCGATTTAATCAGTTTAGTGAGACCGACAAACCCTCATTATGCCGGTACTGTTTTATATAAAATTTGCAAAATTTAAATCAGTGCTCCTGGCAAGTGGCAATGATACGAGACAAAATCGCGTGTCCGTTTGAGGTAGTTTCGACTCCAAAAACCTTATGGAATGCAATTCCCAAGGCTGGGAAGGACAGTTCCGGACATTCCTCAACCTACGCACCCACACACGGTCAGTTCCGCGAACCTCGTCCCCCCTGACAGCCAATCATCACGCACTCTTCATCAGGTGACGATGACGTCAGCGGTGACGTCACCACGGGGGAGTCTGCGCAAAGCTGCGTGCGCAATGCTCGACACTGGCACGCAGACAGACGGAGTTGCGATCCAGAACAGAATATTAGCGAGCACATATTTCATTATGATTTGCGGCGTGGAGGTCCCAGTTTAGATTTTATGCTCTTCAGATCTGCGTCCAAGATTTTTAAGAATATAGAGGACATGTTTTAGATTTTGGACTGCGGCGAATGTTTGAGCATTTCTATTTGTGCCACGGGAGGTTGGGGAATGAATCTACATAATAAGGATCCATTTTATGGGAATTTAAATCAACCACTCAGTTTACCTACAAAATATATTACCCTAAAAAATATAGTCGAAAGGTTATAGAAAAAGTAATACAACAAATTGACATTTTAAATTTTAAATGAAAACAATGGTTTTAAGGGTCCTCGATATAGAAACGATTTCCGTTCATTCTTTAGATCTATATAATTTGCCATTCTTGTATGTAGGTACAGCAAGAAGGTACCAACAGTGGCGTATCTGGGATGGGCCCCTTATATTTGATTTCTAACCGTCCTCCACCGGAAGGACTGTCATCCTTTCATTGTTTGTGTCATCCCCCCCCCCCCCCCCCCCCAAAAAAAAAAGACGGAAAGAAACAAAACTTCTGCCATGTTAGTTAATTACCTAACCTACTATAAATATTGTATTTTGGTAATTTAATGAATGCCATATCATACATATCTATCCAGCAAAATACATTTATCTTCATACTAAGAACCTTTAGAAAATTTGGTAACTTACAGTCTTCTCCATCATTGCGAAAAAAAAACACAGACATGTTTTGCCCATTTCCACCTAATTGGTAACTTGGAACAGATTTTCTCGTGAACACGTCCAACTTATAGCCAAAATGCGTAGAAATGCACTATATGAATCGGTCTCCACATTTGCCGGCACCCAGACTGATGTGAGTGATAAAAACACACACCGCCCCCAAGGATCATGGGCCTGTATATAGGTCGCTGAAAACAAGAGGGAGAAAATTGGGTCACGACCTTTAAAGGTTGCATTAATCAGGAGCCAGGTTTCAACTACCCTTAAACATCACCCTCACGAGGACCAAATGCCAAACGCGCGCGTGCTAAATGCTCTCATCATATTCGCATTACTATAATATCATTGGAGTTGGGCGAGTAATAACGCTCTGAACTTGTATTCCGGAGGCCCGGGTTCGATTCCCGCGGCCGTCCTTCCTGACTGGGTTTTTTTTCGTGGTTTTCCCTCAGTCGACAGGCAAATGCTGGGAAGGTACCTACCCTGCTGATAGGCCACGACCGCCTCCTTCCCACCTTCCATCCTTGCCTACTCTTCACCATCATCTCTCAATCATCACCATAATCATTCATCCGTCGCCATTAGCCTCGCTGCAGAACAGTGCGACGTTAAGCCCCAGACAAAAATACAGATTTACTAAGGATTTTTAAATCAAGCAGCGCTGGTCACAGATAACGTGAGGGAATTTTCACAATTTTCTTAATTTCCAATGTTCTGAATTTAATTTATAGTGCACCCAAAGACAACGCAAAAATCATGTATTTGTTGACAGATTGTAACTGAATTATCAAGCGAAAGATACCATGCTAAAAAAGCTATTTTAACGGACTTCTGAGTCAAATTTTCCCAAATAGCGGAATCTTATTATTTATACTCCACTGTTATGCAACTTTGTGGGGTAATTTGAAAACCCATTTTCTGGGAATAGCCCACTTTTGAGGAAATGTAAGAAATATTTGAAGGGAAAAAAATTAATTTTTCGTATCACGAAAAATATTAAAAATTAAGGTGATGTAAGCGCTCGGCCGTTTTTTTAAAATTGAGAGAGAAAAACTGTTTCATAAGTGGGTAATACTTTTATAGAATGTTCACATGATCAGTCTGATTGTATATTAGTAGCACTTCTTCATTTTTATTGGTGCATTGTTAATTAGGCGCCGGTATTCAACAAAACCGCGCCAAACGATGACATTTCTGATACAATTGGAGACCAAACTCTCAAATTTTAATCATGATTAGATGAAAGACAATCTTAGGGCTATCACTTGGCACAATTTTGAAATTTAATTTTGTACGGCACCCAATGGGAGAAGAAATTTAATAGCAATTTTTTCACCAAAAATCTACTAATTAGTACTAATTAACGAAACTATAAAATAAAAATGTACGAACAAGAGATAACCCTAAGTGCGTCTTTTAACTAATCACGATTTACATTTCAAATCATTTCGTCAACCCATTTGGCTCCAATCGTATCCAAAAAAAGTGTCTACAAATTCAAAATGCAGCAAAATCGCTCGCGCTTGCACCAGCTTAAACTATTTTTATTTATAATTATATGTCCGCTTTTTGTGAAAATTATGACGCAACCGTAAGTTTCACTAAAAAAAAGAAATAGAGCCGAACCTCTACAACCTCTAGCTTCAAGTGTCGCCCCACGTCTCTGACATTGACAGTGTGTGCGCAATCTCTTCTTCCAAGGTCTCTCGACGAACATTTACCTGCCACGGCAATAAAGATAATCACACATGGAGTTATGGAATGTAGCAAGAAGATAGAGAGTGTGTCATGTTTACACTGCATAATATTTGCTACGAGCAGATTTCAAGGGAAAAAAGGAGATGATTTTATTTGGGACACGTTGAGAGTTTGCTAAAATCAAATATGGTGGCGAAACGGTGGTGTTTTTGTTCCTCCAGCAAGTAGGCCAATGGCGACGAACGAATGGAATGATTATGAAGGAGCGGGAACTTTCCCAGCATTTGAGGAAAATCAGGAAACTCGGGACCTCCGGTTCCATAAATATGGCGCACAACAATTTACTATTGAAATCCGACGCCCATCCACAATTTACTATTGAAATCCGACGCCCATCCACAATTTACTATTGAAATCCGACGCCCGTCCACAATTTACTATTGAAATCGGACGCCCATCCACAATTTACTATTGAAATCGGACGCCCATCCACAATTTACTGTTGAAATCCGACGCCCACCCACAAAATACTGTAGAAATCCGACGCCCATCCACAAAATATTGTAGAAATCCGACGCCCACTCACAAAATACAGTAAAAATCCGACGCCCATCCACAATTTACTATTGAAATCCGACGCTCATCCACAATTTACTGTTGAAATCCGACGCCCATCACAAAATACTGTAGAAATCCGACGCCCACCCACAAAATATTGTAGAAATCCGACGCCCACTCACAAAATATTGTAGAAATCCGACGCCCACTCACAAAATACAGTGAAAAATCCGACGCCCATCCACAATTTACTATTGAAATCCGACGCCCATCCACAATTTACTGTTGAAATCCGACGCCCATCACAAAATACTGTAGAAATCCGACGCCCACCCACAAAATATTGTAGAAATCCGACGCCCACTCACAAAATACAGTGAAAATCCGACGCCCATCCACAATTTACTATTGAAATCCGACGCCCAACCACAATTTACTATTGAAATCGGACGCTTAACCACAATTTAGGTACTATTGAAATCCGACGCCCATCCACAATTTACTGTTGAAATCCGACGCCCACCCACAATTTACTATTGAATTCCGACGCCCATCCACAATTTACTATTGAATTCCGACGCCCAACAAGTAACAACTCTGGACTTCCGGATCTATGCTCGAAGCTCTGGAATTCAGAAACAGATGGCCACTGCCTGAGCCAACTTGCTCCACATGTATATCTGACTTCGCAGAGTGTGATGTTTTGAAACTCTTGGCAAGATCTTGACATATTCTTAGCAAGATTATGACAAGATGTTGTCAAGCAAGATCTTGCCATCACGCAAAATAGACAAGAGTAGGTACATCACAATTGCCCGTTTTAAGATTCACTAAAACGACAGATTTAAATAAATTTAGAACATGCGTAGGCGGTACATTTGGGTGTAATACTAATGAATGTACTTCTGCTTCTCCCATTGTAACTTGTATACAGACAATGGATGCGAAATCAGAGGTGCTAAAATCTGAACATTAGAGACCATGTTATTTCTTCGTGTTTGTCCTTTAATGAAGCAGTTAAAATTAGATACAGGACCTAATCTACTTGGGAATACAATTCGGATGGCAAGCTTGAATCAATAGCACTCAACTCTAATTGTACTTAGGTAATCAGCTAAGAGGACACTTAAAGAAATGGCTCCTTTTATTGTCATTATTTTAGTGGCGTTGACGTCGCACCATTCTGCAAATAAACTAATGACGGAGGGATGATCATGAATATGATGATGGATGAAGAATAATATAAGGATGGAGGGAACATTCCCAGAATTTGTCTCTCGAGACTGTCCTGTCAGGCATGTTACGAAATTACCTTGAAAGCTGACGTAGACTAAGAGTAGGTAAAAGATTAGCAATAGGTGAAGGTAAGCTACTTGAATCTACGCACTCGGTTATGTTTTAAAATCAGAATATTTTGGAGCTCCGAAAGTTCAAGAGGAAAGGTGGTGGAGACGGTGAAGAATTTCAGAAAGAGTTTGAGGAAGCAATCTTGTATTGATTATCATCAGACCCATGGTCACTGTGACCTGGCCAACTGACAGGAATCAAAGGCATGTTTATTTAAAATCAAAATTGGGGTTTAGAGTGATAAAAAATATTACAAATGAAATTTGAAGGAAGAATGATTGATTTTGATTTACCTTAAAAGAGCTCGGCGCCATCTTTCACCCGTTTCAACGACGACGAATTGTAACTTCATACCATCAACACCAGAACAGTCAACACCAGAACTGTCAACACCAGACTGTCAACACCAGACTGTCAACACCAGACTGTCAACACCAGACTGTCAACACCAGAACTGTCAACACCAGACTGTCAACACCAGATCTGTACTGAACAACACGGTTCGTGCACTAGACGTCACTTTTCTTGAAAATCAATCGCAGAACTATTCACAAATGTATAAGTCGGTAATCACGAACGACGTCTTATGGTTGGTGGAATCACTGGTGAGAATTAGCTGTAATATGAGTTAATTAAAAATACATTCCTATTATTAAGTTATAAACCTGCGCAATAGTGAAACGGAAGTTACAATTTCAATTAATATTTAATTCCCGTAACCACTTGCATAAATAGTACCTTATTACTACCTACTTATGAATGCTACTGGCGTAGGTCAGAAAAAGGTAGAAACGCTATTTTTATCTAACCTACTACCTAGGTATAAGCTAAGTAGGTACTACTTGCTTGCTTTATTAGAGCGATACTACCTATACGAGATACGCAACGCAATAAATGCCCTACAAAACCAGTATTTGTATTGTTATTATTCATAATTCCACGACAATGGTCTGTATGACGAAATGTCACGAAGAAAAGTTCACATAGTTCTCATAAAAAATCATCATAATACGAAATACAACATTATTTTCTTCGCGGAAACAATAGTTAGTTTACCTTGGCGATAATTCACGTAAAATACTCCCAGAAAAAAATTCAACAAAACGAAAAATCAGTTTTTGATAAAAATATTACTTTTCCGCTTCAGATTCTGTTCAGAACTGTAATTTACTTCGTAAGAAAACATATTTTTTTGATAAACATGTAATTTCGTAGCTCATCATTAGGTATGTCCTAATAACTAATTACGTTTGTTATCTACATTTTAAAACAAACAGAAAAACAACTACAAAATCTACACGAATTATTCTAAAATTCAAATTTCACGATAACAACGAATACTGACATAGGGCTAGTTAAAAAATACGCTTTCACAAAACTATTAAAAATTGTTTATACCATTCACTAAAAACACGACGCAATACACTGTCTTGTAGACGAACTCAAACTAAAATATAATAGTCAAATCACTGTCACATGGCATATTCACACTTGATTCACAGACAAAATCACTTCATCGAAGTTCAAATTCCATTCCATATTCATCTTAAACGGTCAACGACTCCTTTGCACAAGAGAGAAATAAAAACAGCTGATCCTTTATATAAAACACATGTTACCACGACCATTGGCCGTTAGGTACTGGAACTAAACTGAACTGACAGCTACATTTCCTCTTCAACTGAATAAATTAAACTTGTGCTCCGGTATAAACATTGTCCGCCGTTGTCGGTGGATGACTGACATCAATTGCTAGCATCCTTCTTCATTCGCTTCAGATTTCTATTAGTGCTTGGTTGAATCGTGCTCGGCGCACTCTACGGTGCTTGCACTGAACTAAAGCGTAGGTAAAACAGGTGTTCGAAGAATGGTATGCAATCTTTAGGAAGGCGAGTTGCTGGAAGTAACTGACCTCCACATAGTGGAAAAATGTAGGTTAGAAAGAAGAATACTAATGTTAAATAACAGTTTTCGGTTAGATAATTCTGGATCAACGTTCTTTCCGTTGGTAAAAAATGAATGCAAAATTGCGTCCAAGTACATCTGCTTTCAAGGTCATCATAGATATTAAACAAAATATTCTTACGTTTACATAATATATTGATTGGCTTGGTATTTTATCTTCTTTGTGTATTCAAAATTTAAATTTGTGTCATAGCAGCCTGCTGCAAGGTTCCGACTCCTACAAATATACTATAGAGACTAAATTTCTTTCGTTGTGTAAAAAAGAGCGAGCTAGTAAAAATATACAAAATTTATTGGAAATGCCGATAATCAGCCTAATGTTTGCCTAATGCTAATGACCAGAGAATTGTTTATCTAATTGATTTGATATCATAGAAAGCCTTCAGGCCATAAGTATGTCCTAACCAACTAATACCTCATTTATAATACTAGGTATAATAATTTATAATTTATACTTCTGTTATCTTTATAAATTATAATGAGATTAGATTGAAATTAAAATGATCTTGTAATGATTAGAATGATATATTTTGATTTTGCGTACATTTTACGCATATACGCGTTTATTCGCAAAAAATAAGAACGAACATATGGCATCCCCATTTTCTATTTCTTCTAATTCTGCCCTTGAACTTTTTTACCACAAATTAAACTGTTTAGGATGTCACAGTTACAATGTGCACAGCACGATTATTGAGTCGGATGCCCCCCCCCCCCCCCCCCCCCCCCCCCCAAGAAATTGTAAAACGAGGTTCAAACTCATAACTGAAAATTGTGTACCTGTAGAAATAAAAGGTGTCAGTTTGGTATTTAGTACGAAACCTTCCTAACACTTTGCCTCTGGACTAATTAAATTCATGATTATTTATCCACCATAACATCAATAAGGCAGACGGGTCAATGATATATATACCTATAGCTAGCAGACACCCATCTCTCCAAATGATTTAGCGTAGAATAATAAATATCTATGTTGACACAATTTGGTGATGCTATAAACATGTGTGGGTAATATTTAGCGGGCCTAAGTCAAGAATATTCTGAATCAACATTTCACAATATTTACTTTTCTTGCGATTTTCACAAAATTCTGCTAGACGTTCAAATATTGAAGATGTGTGTAAAGGACACTTTTGACTACATAACCCGATTTCGAGTTTGAGGTCAAGGGATTGGGAAAGATAAAAAGGACAAAGTCTCTGGGGACGGTTATAAAGAGAGGGGCGTAATCAGACCCCCCCAGCCCACCCACCCACATCCCCTTTCGACATCAAATAATATCAAGTGATACGTTTTAGAATGTTTTGTTTGACTATTATGGAGGAAAGTGAATTTGCTTTTCCACTTACTTCTAATATTTATAATAATTTCTGAATGATTGTATAATCAGATTTATTTGTGATTGTATGTTTCATGATAACGTTCATGATTTTAAAAAAGTTGAAAAATATTGCTCAAATCGGATGAAAACACCAATTTTTAGGCCTTCTTATGTTCCCAAAACGCACTAATATGCTCGGAATCAAGTTAAAATTTACAAAAAAAAAATCCCGGGGTTAACCGGACCCGCATCTATAACAAATTGCCCCCCCCCCCCCCCCCCTGGTAGAAATCCTGCGGTCGCCTTTCAAACGGCATTTGATATAATTACATAATTCCAAAACTGAAAGGGTGGAAAATCGAGAAAATGGACTTCCGCCCTTCTACCTCTGAGGTACAGAACTATTTAACATGCAGATTTTTTATATTACATAAATTATACAAAATAACTAATTTAATTTTATCAGTCACACGAAATTCACATCTCCAACCCCCACTACGAACGTAACGACTAAAACGAAACGAACCCCGTTCGTTCAGTGTACATTTCGTTTTACACTAATTGTGCACTTAGGGCACTGTAATTAGATTTTTATGTTCTTTTAGTTAATATGCTATTCTACATTATAGTTATTATTACACCTTCATCACCTTCAATATTCACAAATACATCACTTATTCTCCGTTTATTAACTCAATAAATGAGTATATGAGTTTAAATAATCAATTTAATATCCTTTGTTAGTCTGTTTCACTCTCAAATACATTTAAAAATGTAAATTACAGTGTCCTAGGTACATAATATCATTGTAAAACGAAATGCAGTATTCCCGGCCTAACACAGTATCCCCTAAAAGCCACCACCTGTTGGCCCCACAAGAAGCACACACACACACTCTCACTCGTGTTATTCGTCCGACACTCGCGGCGTGGGATTCGTCACTGGGGGATCGAACCCGAGGCTCCGGCCCGTCGAGTATACTATGACGTCATCGGCGCGGCTGCGCATGCGTCATGGTGACCCAGGTCAGGTCACGTGGTGAGGGGGGGAGATGACGATGGCCGGGGGTCGCGGGATATCTGGAGCAGGAGAGGGGATGGGATTTTGATTTATTTCATGTTTGAAGCTGGGGAGACTCCACCTATCGGGATTATGGGAATTTAGGTGGAACTTGAGAAATGAAAGTTTAAAAGATGGGATGTACGACGTCAAAAATATCTGTCAGAACGATAAAATGCATCCCAAAATTGGGTGTATAAAAATAGTAAACGATTCGTAGAAAAATAGTGTATATGTAGATTATAGTAGATAATATCTATCTATAGTACAGGGGTAGGCAACCTTTTTTGGTGAAGGAGCCAATTTCCCAAAAGTTTATAAGTTCGATAATAATGGGAGACGCAGTAGAGGCAATCAAATAAAACACTGAAATAATAAATTGCATGACCAGTTTATTTTGATATTTTGACGAAGCCCCCAAGTTGTTGCCTCGCAGGGAGTGTTTTTAGAATTTCAACAATTTAAAAGTAATTCTGTGACTCTAAAATTAACTCAATTAACTCTGTGACTCTAAAATATTCTATTCTATTCTATTCTATTATATTCTAAAAAATTGAATCAAGTAACCTTCCAATTGTTGTCCCAAAGGGCGATTTTTATTTTTTTACTGTGACTCTAAAATATTCTATTCTATTCTATTCTATTCTATTCTATTATATTCTAAAAAATTGAATCAAGTAACCTTCCAATTGTTGTCCCAAAGGGCGTTTTTTATTTCAACCGTTTAAAAATGCTGAATCAAACAAACCTTCAAAATGTTGCCCCGCAGGGCGCTTTTTTCGAATTTAAAAATTTTTCTATTACAGATTTATATTTAAGTTATAAAGAGCCATTTAAGAACCACCAAGGAGCCGCAGGTTGCCGATCCATGATACAAGATTTTAGTAGTAGCAAGATGGCTCAGTCAGCAACGCCCTGGAATTACACTCCGCTGATACCGGGTTCGAATCCTGCAGTCGACCTTCCTTGACTTGAGTGGTTTTCCTCATTCGAGAGACCAATGTTGAAAAGGTTCCCAACTAATATACCATGACCGCATTTAAAACCCACTTTCTATCGTTACATATTCTTTATTATCATCAGTGTTGTGACTTATCCAGATAAAATTATCTAGAAAATTATCTATATAATATCTTATCTAGATCATTAAATAATTGGTTATCTTTATCTTTATCTAGATAAAAATATTATCTATTGGCAATTATCTAGATAAAAAATATAAAATTCAAAATGCATTGTGTGTATGAACATGCACAAACCTTATATGTCAGATGATATGAAAATTAGTTTGCATTAGTTGGCTTGTTTTGACGGCCCCATTTATTTATTAATCGAGTTCCGAATTTAGGATTTGAAAATAAATGGGGAACAGTAGTAGTATTTGGGAAAAAAATATATATCATGTATTACAATTATCTAGATAATTATTTTTTATCTTGAATTGGCAGTGGTGACGGTTTGTTCCGATGAATGTGCTGGTGGCCCTGATTCGCGAACGGCCCTTATCAGGGCCACCAGCACATTCATCGGAACAAATTGTCACCACTGCCAATTCATTACAAGATGGTTCCGAAAACGTCCACAATATCATTTTTTATCTTTATCTATTATCTAGATGGTTTCTTGGTAATTTATCTAAATTGTCGTATCTAGATAATTTTTTTTCAGGTTATTTTTATCTGTATCTAGATAAAAATAAAATTATCTAATCACAACACTGCCATAATCACTTCATTGTCACCATTACCATACATAGTTGCAGAAGCGTGCGACGTTAAAAATGAAAACGAATCTTTCAATTTCCTTCAAAAACGACTCTTGATATTCCCAGAGTTTGCTGAGTTGGAATTCAAATGGAATTAGCGTAAAGTTGCACTTTGATACGGATGATGCGATATCTTCCGATGCAATTGTTTGAGATCGCATCGAGTCACTGGGGTCATCCACAGTTGACCCATGAGCAGAAGAGTTGAACATTCTGACTGACTTGACCTGACAAGGTTATCAAAATCAAGCGTACGTGGCTCCACCAACCAGACTTTGACTGGGCAGGAAATGGAACGGAAAAGTTATCTCCATTTTTACGATCAATTGCCCCACCCCTCCCCCCACCACCAAAAAATATATTGTTTAGCAGTATATCTTATCTTTAAAGGCCATAAATTAACTTATACGGGTTCGTTAATTGGACGTAGTTATGCTAAAAGGTAGGTATAAATACCCTCAAAATTAAAAAAAAAAATAGTAAGGCCATTTTTCTAATAGATCTTGACCTAAACTTTAATTTTCAAAAGAGAACCAACCCACATTTGCTGTGTAGTGTATTAATTCCACATTGATCAAATGGAACCAAGCAATTCACTTCATTAATTTTTGAAGTAACCACATTGTATTTTATTTTTAATTACAAAAGAAATATATACCTACCTACAAAAATCACTGATTTTGTCCATAAATTAAAAATAAACTATGATGTAAAACGTGTTTCCCTCAATATCTCAGTTCATGATACTTGTGGCTTGGTTCCTAGTTGCATAACTACGTCCAATTATGGAATATTTATTAAAATACTTCCGATATTAATGTGAAGGATCTCCATGTAAACCGCCATTATTCATATTGTGACCGTCTTGTTGAACGGAAAAGTAAAACGACCTTCCCTGAAAAGCGTCGACAACATTATAGAAAAAGTCACCATATAAAACACGCGCGGATTTAAAATTCAGAATTTGCTCGATGATCTTTTGAAAAAAGCAGTCCATTATTCAAAGTTCGACTATATATAATTTCGTCGCTTCATATATATTGACTATATTCATCGTGACTATGACGACATACCAAGAAACGGAGCCTTTTCTGTGGATTCCATTCCCTCTCCTTGTGTAGATAGCAAAACACTCGGCCAATGTCAGAGTCGATGACGCTGTTGTAAGTGATGCAATGAAGCAAATTGTCATCAACCCTTTGCGAATGTCACATAATCCTAGCCTAATCAATAAAGACAGTAGGAAACTGAATGAGGGGCGGGGGGGGGGGGGGGGGGGAGGGGGGTACAATAAGAATCTGTACATAATGGAACCTCAGACTCCGAGGTAGAAGTATACATTAAACCAGTAATTTTGCCTTCATCCATATTTGTAATGGTGACCTAAGTCAATGTGTAAGTGAATACTTCAATATGTATATTTGTTATTTTTAAAATTATAATGCTTTCCAAAAGTGTGCTTTACAAAATCGAGAATGATGGACTTCCGACCTTCTACCTCTAAGGTGTATAAACAGAGATCTAATTATTAGTCTGTGGTATGATTACTGGACTCAGGAAATAGTTACTAAAACTAATTTTTATATTGTATATCATTTGAATGACTCATAGTTGTGACGATTATGAAAGATATATCACACCCAAGAGTGACATTTTCAAAACATTCCAAGAGAAAGCAATATTATTAATTCTGTTGCTAAAGCTATTATCTTGCACTACATGACAAATGATAAGCTACCCTCGATACAGCGCACATGATATATTAAAACGATGCATTAATGTCTGAAGTCATTTCGCAAGTCAGTATAATGAGGGTGATTAATACTTGTGTATTGATAAGAAATGAGTGCAGTTGATTGTCGTGCGAGTTGTAGGTACTCAAGTTGTTTATATCAACCAACTTATATAAACACCTTGGTAGGTTTACACTTACAGGAGGGGAGCTTCAGCCTACATTTAAACCACAGACAATATGCATCTATCTAAATTACATTCGTCGTAAGAATGATCGACCCTGAAACATCTAAAAGTAAAGCCATTTACATGAAGTGGGTATTACACTATGCAATTCAAGTTAAGAGTCGACAGGACTCGCAGAAAATTTAGAAACGATGATAATGGCTTTTGCCGTGTATAACATACCCCATAAAAAACACTTCGTGCAAAAATACCAGCCAAGTCTCTTCTACTAAAAAAAAAATATATGAAATCTAAAAATTCTGCACTGAAAAGTAATGATATCAAAAAATTTGCCAAGTCAAAACTTTATTTGAAATACAAAAAAATACTTGGCGCATCGTGTATATTAATAGCTTAGAAGTATAGGCCAGATATAAAATATTAATATACATAAAATATACAAACATATAGTATACCTAAAATGCCCTAAAAAATCGATGCGCCAAGTATTTTTTGATTTTCAAATAAAGTTTTGACTTGGCAAATTTTTTGATATCATTACTTTTCAGTGCAGAATTTTTAGATTTCATATATTTTTTTTTTAGTAGAAGAGACTTGGCTGGTATTTTTACACGAAGTGTTTTTTATGGGGATATCACTCCTTTTTTTAGTTTATTCTAACAACTTGTGACACATGAAATGAACAATTACTAAATTATTTTAAAAAATCATCACCCTTTACAATTTCGTTACCACTAATGAATAGCAGCGTATGGTCCTAAATAATTGCTTTAAATGATCTTTCACGAAGAATAGCAAAGGTTTCATTCCAATCAGTCAACCCAGTTCCGAGATATGGAAACACTTCGGTTTTCAAAATGGCTGCTGAACTTTCTGCAATGCCACATAGAATTTATTTCTATAAATGATGTGTATCATTTTAAGCTTTCTGAATATGTATTTATTGTATAGGAGGGAATTATAATAATTTATACATTTAAATGACGTCATTTCCGGTCTCATAAATAGGACAATTCTATTTGTACTGTTCATATTCCATAGAGATAGCCATCCGAATCGTTTGGCGCTAGTTTCATACCGATTTGTCTACCAGTTTTTGAGATATGACGTTACTTCCGGTTTAAAAATGGCGGCTGAAATCTCTGACCCCTTGAAGTATATTTGAAACATGATTACAATTTTATAAGCTGTCTCAAATAGTATATTTATTGCATCAAAATAAAAATTTGTGAGATTATTAAAATGTGTGACGTCATTTCCGGTTAAGGTATGGGAAACTGCAAATATTATTGATGATGTTGACCGTCTAAATTGTTTTGCGCTGGTTTCGTTGAAATCTATTTAGCCGTTATTGAGATATGATGTCACTTCTGGTTTCAAAATGGCGGCTTCCGGTTGGTTTTATAACAAGTCACATGAGACGTCAAAAGTACATACGTTACATAAATATCAAAATAATCGGATCAACCTTTGTTGCCAAAAAGCCAATCGATGTATTTCAAATTTCATTACGTCATTTCCGGTTTCTTTAACATAATGTTTAGTCTTTTGCTACTTATCATGCATATAGATGACCGTCTGGATCGTTTGGCGCAATTTTCGTTCCAATCGGTCCAGCCGTTGACGAGATATGACGTCACTTCCGGTTTCAAAATGGCGGCACAAAAAATTCATGGGGTGAAGGTTAAATCAGACGCCAAAAGTGCACACGTGGTAAAAATGTGGGATTAATCGATTCAGCCGTTTAGGCTGTGGCCTGTTTACCGGATTTAAATTCCAGGAGACTACTACTACTACTACTACTGAGATTATTATTATTATGAAAACCGCCCTAAAACACTGTTTTCACGGCCCTCTAGCGCGCAAAGGGCGTAACCTATTGTTCCCAAATTTGGTATATGTTGTAGGGTGGGCCTTAGCTCGAAATTAAGATATATCGCAACAATGTGAGATTTTCCAATTTTAAGATCCAGTAGGCCGAAAATGCCACTTTGATGCTTACAGTAAAAGTGGGTTTGCTCCAGCCTTTTTAAATGAGTGTGTGCGCGCGCCGTACGACTTGGCTGGCGTGGAGCGACCGCTCCACTAGATATAAAATAGTAATATTCTCATGTCACGTATACAAACAAACAGTCGAGCTTGGTCGAGCTCGACATGAAATCTAAACAATGTCATAAATCGCCTCCAGTTCTGATAACAACACCACTTGTGAGTCGTGAATGACTGTTGCCTTTTAAACTTCCGAGAATATGGTCCATAAGGAGGGAAATAGAAAAATAATGCATTATTGATTAGTTCATGGAGTGTAATACATATTTTAATTCGACTATTTTAGTATGCTAGGTGATTTTTTTTTCAATGCTGCTTACAAATATATAGTTTTTATTATTTGCGATTATCAAATTTATTGATATCAAATTATCTTTAATTACGAATTTAAAGTATAATTGTGTTGCCTTGTATGATATATGAGAGACTTTGCGTTCCAATCAAAGATAGGTAAGTTGACCAACAAAATGAAAACAATGTAATTTATTGCTCGCATGTGCTCGCAATATTGTTTGATTGTTGCTGATTGTTTTAGCAGTAATTTCTAAGATCAACCAAACAACGGATTCGGAAGTAATGTTATGGATAAAAACTGGATAAGAAAGGAGGCCATGGGCTTTACGTACCTACAGCTTTTATCCAGAAGTAAGTGTTCACTAAATTTACTGTGTAAACGGCTAAACGCGAACATAATTTTTATAAGCTGTCGATATAATTAATTACTAATAAGCACTTTTAATAATTGATGGCTCATGCAATTCGAAGTTTTTCACTGAATTTATTAAAAATTAGATTTTAAAATAACAACATCTATGTTGACGAAACAAACTTTTTGCACTCAAAAATGCAAGTTTTCATACATAAGTAGGTGTGAAATTTTATTCAGTGGACATTTTGGCGGGAAAACGGTATTCCTATCGCGTGATGACATTTTACCATCCAACAATGAGGTTGCCATGGACATGCCTCTTCTTCTTACCTTTACGTTTCCCCTTATTACCGCCCATCCTTATAATACCTCAAGGACACAAAACATTCACAAAACAATCGTCACTGTACCAGAGTAAACACAATAAAGACTGCGAATTTACATTTCTGCTAGACGACCTGACCACTCTGGAACACTGAATCTCACTAACTCTTACGCAGTGTTGTAAAATAAAATCCAAATCTGCATAAACACATTACGCAATTTGTCTAAATTGGGTTTATACTTGCTACTCGAGAGAAATAGAATTCCGATGACTCTGGTCTCTTGAGTTGAAAATAAATTAATTTCTTTATCTGTAACAAATCGTCGATTTCAACTCGTGCCGAACCTTACTAAAAATGTTTTGATGTATGTACTTTTTATGCATCACCTGTCGACCCCTGGTCAAAAAGGTGACATGATGTAAAATCATTTTGATTTTGCAGCGTATAAAGGCTGCAATCACACGGGGCGATTTTTCTTGCTCTGTCGCGCGGTTTTTCGCCCTGTGGAGTTTTACACGCGCACGGGACGATCAAAAGACGCGCGCATCTTTTGCTCGTCCCGTGTGTTCGCTCCCATAAGACTCAATGGTACCTACTTAGACTAAATAACTGCGGTACATATCTGCTCGGCGTCTCGACGGCGTGCAAAATGCCGCGTCTGGGCATGAAAAGTCTTTTACTTGCGCTTTAAACAAAACTGAAAACAGTGAATAGATAAGCAAGGTTTTGAGTGTGTACATAAAAAATATATTACTCCAAAGCCTTACAATACTAATTAAATAATCAATTAATTCGTTAATTATATTGTATTAATAATTAAAAATAAATGTGCATCTAAGCATTGATTTGAATCAATTGAGCATTGAATGATGCATGGCAATCAAGATCCAAGTCAGTGAATAGTGAAAACATCTGGGAGCAATTAGCATGTCCGTCACGTCTCATTTCTCGCAGTCGAATTTGTTGATATTTAGTATAGTACGTGATATTTACGAAATTCCATCGTGTGATGCGGGTTACATACCCATCTGCATTAGAAACTCAGAATAATTCAAATAATGAAACCTTGAGAGCCTGATGAAACCCACAAAAGCATAAAAAGGCGGCCCTACTTTTTTCTTCATGGCTTGACCGATTGTCTCCAAATTTTTACAGCACAGAGATAAAGAGTAAATCTGTGCCTCTAGTGCTCCAAAAAAATTTAAAAAAATGTTTTACTCGTGTTGAGGAGGTGCCAATATGAGCATTATACGGGTCCTTTTGGCACCTCTGCCCTGAAAATACTAAACAAAAAATAACACTTTTGGCGCACTAGAGGCACAGATTTATTATTTATCTATAATCTGTGAAATTTTGAAGACAATCGGTAAAGCCGTTTAGAAAAAAGTAGGGGCCGCCTTTTTGTGCTTCATAAAACATGGATTTCATCAAGTATCGTAGACTCTTAAGCAATTCAAATCTGCCGATTTGAATTGGGCCAATTTGGCTAGTGTGATAGACAAGAAAAATTCAAATCTTGACATTTCTTGATTTAGAATCGGTTCTATTTTCCCAACTGCAATTGGACAATTTGAGATGAATAGAAACTAGAATTGAAGCAAATATCGAACGGAGAACACAACTTCGTAATATATCACATTTTGTATAAATAACAAATATTAACAAAATAATTGAATGCCTATTGCTGGTTAACGTGGCTCAACCGATCGAACATTCCAAAATATTTATTTTTTGAAATTACCATCATAAATTACTTTTTCCAACATTTCAACTATATTTAAGTATAAAAGAATCATAAAATGTCATTTAACTTGCAACCCCTGTCTTACTGCGAGGTATCAATTTATTAGGAGGTATAGGGAAATCATTTAGTTTTTGGTTTATAACTTTTAAAATAGCACACGTTGGTATTGTTTTTAATTTTTTTCCTAATATACGTCCAACTATCTATCAGAAAATAAGTTTTTTGATCAAAGTTGGGACAAAATAAAAATTAGATCTGTATTATTAGCCTAAATGTTACACGATTTTACCTGTCTGCCATAAGATAGCATGGGGAAGAAAACTATCAATAAGTAGACAAAAAATTATGAAAATCTGAGACTATGCCCGATTGGATTGTTTTGAAAAAAAAACATAACACTAACCTAACCTCAAACCATGAAAGTGAGACACAAAAACAAGGTTTGAATTGGGACAATTTGAATCTGGAAGCTTTGAGTTGCCCAACTTGAATGGTATAGTGGAATATCCACATTACAGATATTTAAGTAAAATCACAATCAAAACTGAGCTAAATGACTATGGCCTGACAGTAGATTTCAAGGTAATCATTCTTGTGATTCTTAATTCTTGAATCATTCTTGAATTGTCAAGTTCTGGTCAGGATTTCTGTTTCCGAATTCACATCTACACAATCTGTACCCGGGTGGTAGAAGGCCCGATGTCCATTTCAATAAGTAAGTAAAGTTTTGTAAGTCAATTCGAAGTGTAGTTGAAACTAGTCAACTTCTTGATCACAACATTCCGAAAGTGTGCAACGAGAAAATGACTTTCGACCTCATATATTCATGCAATGCAGACGCATTGGCTGGGAATGCACTTGGAAATGAGCGTCAAACCCTTGCATGTCATCTAGCCATGTCCTCAGCATTGAATCGATCTCCATCAACAGTCTTTTGGGTCACCCGATTACGTCAAGCCAATTACAAGAACGCGATGTCTGGGGGTTGACGTAATACTACGTGTAGTACCTAGTCAATGAGTTACACCCTCGTACACTACGAACTAGTTCACGTGTGGGGTGTGGCGTTTTAGGAGGTACACTCACGGAAACATGTTCTTCTAGATAAATGACCCTAATTGACTGCATTTGGTGGTAAACATGGGAGATAATATTTCCACGTCAGCTTTTACACAAGTTCACAATATAGATTATACATCAGGCGCGTAGGAAGGGGGGATGGGGGTAAATCCCCCCATCTGATTCATTTCCCCTCCCTATGCTTTTATACATTTATATTTCAATATATAAGTGTTAAAATCGCGTGGAAATGCACGAAATGCATGCATGAAATTCAAAAATTTACTGGGGCCATGCGCCCCGGACCCGCATGTTACTGGTGGCCCTTCTCCCCAGTCCCCCCTTGTCTTTTTTTTATTATATCACACAATTATACACATACAATAAATACATAATAATTGAGCGAGCGAAGCGAGCGACTCCATTTGGCTCTTTTAGCACGGACCTCTGTTTTTTTTTTTGTTTTTTTTTTTTGTTTTTGTTTTTGTATGCTAAAGGAAGCAATAGAAGTCGCACCGTTTCACCGATCGACCTGAAATTTTGCACACATGTAAAGACAACCTTCTCTGTTTGCAGACCCAATTTTTTTTTGAAATCCATCCATTGGTTCATTGTTAAAATAAGTATCTCCTGATAGCCTAAAAAATGAAAATGGTCTTCGAGAAATGTGATCAAACTCATATTTAGCATGGTCAGTGAGACCAACAATGTCACTTATTTTACAAATTTTCAGCCGAATCTGTCAAGAAAGTATGCACTTATTGACATTTTTAATAGCTGTCAGAAATGAAACATTGAAAATGAATGTCTTTCCAATGCAACTGAATCTGATTTGCTTTAGGTACAAGAGTGTTTTGATGGTATGTACACTTTTTTAGTGAAAAGCAGATATTTTTATGTTTATTGAGTTGATCAAATTTGAATAATTCAATTTGGATCATAGTTTCCAACAAATCATTTCGAGTTTTTAAGGACCTTGATTGTCTTTTCGTTAATTCGTAGTTCTGATGGCCGTGCCTCCCGTGTTTCTACTTGGCTGATTTTGCATCCAGGAGGGATTAGAAACATAAGCTCACATTTCAATAATATCATTGAGTGGCGTTTGTTCTCTTCTAGCGTTCACACGTCATTCCAAATCTCTACTGCATTTTGCTTCTTTTCGTTGATAATTTTGGCAATTTGGTGTACTTTGTGAAGGTATTAGTAAAATTGAATCGCTTTTAAAGCATAGATATTAGGTATCTACAGTTTTTGTCCAGGGGATTGATTATTTCAAATTATTTTCTTCTTGGAAACGTTGGATTCATTCCGTTTCTAAACTAGGTAGTTACTATTTTACCTGATCCGTTTTTTTGTGTGGAACTTTGATTCCTTTCGCTTATTAGTTGAAAGGTGTTTACTTTATTTTCATATTTGCGAAGTTTTGTTCAAGATTCATTTCGTAACATTACGACATTGAATACATTACGTCTTTGAGCACACATTTCGTGCATTTCAAACATTGATCACACAAATATTATTGTACTTTAATTAGGTAGGTACTCTACTTCTTACTTTTTCATTACCTATCTTATGGGGCGATGCCAAGCTAGGACGACGGGATCGGCCACTTTGGCGCTAGCGTCGAGGCTGTGCTTTTCAAATCAACGCATTTCTTACCCCACAGTCCGTATTTTTATGTTATATTATAAGAATTAATGTTGATATTTTGTTATTTAAAGAAATAGTGGATAATTATTAGAAATGATAGTGTAATAATGATATTTTGATCATATAATGACAGATCACAGAATTATTTTTGTTTCCAGTGCTCTCTTGAAATGACTCACTGCTTAATGGAATTTTGTAACTTCCAATTAAAACAATTGAGAGGGTGTCGCTTCAGATTGAAATAGAATTTGCTTTAGATATTGCACTATCTTCTTATTTTTACACATTTAATTATACTAGAGTAAAAAATTTATGTATCTAAACAGTGAGTACATCTTCTTACGCATGTCAAAATAAAGTTTCGCGAGTTTTAATTCTGAGTGGCACGAACAGCTTACTTCACACTTGTCACAAAACCGATGGCAGCACCCTAGCGGGAGATAGTTTGGCTAGTGCCCTATCCCTATTTAAACATGCCGAAAAATGGAAAGACTTCTGCTAGAATGAAAGCCATAAAGGCGAAAAAGCGTCTGCGTGAAATTGAAGATCAAGAAACTGACGAAGCTAAATCTAAAAGGTTGAAACAAAATGTCGTTAATAATAAAGCATCAAGGAGCAAAGAGACCCCCGACCAGACTGCTGCAAGGAGATACTCAAACAATCAACGCAATACCCGCTCTCGTGCAGCGGGTATTGCCGATTGACCGACCAACTAAAAACTTCGCATGGTAATTGGTAGCAACATTTAAGGTATTTTTGCCAATTTTCAGTCTAATTTGTAGTTATTTTCAAAAGTTTATCATATCATATGAGTGGTCCCAGGTATATTGTTTGAAGGATATCAAGTGATTTTTGAAACTTAACAATGAACCGTTCAATCAAAGGTTTAATCGATCAACTTAAAACTTAGCAAGGTTATTGGGACCAATATTTTTGGAAATTTTGGAGATATTTATACAAGTCTGTGACGAAATTCAAGAATTATTGGCTTTTAATGACATTTTCGATAGACATAATTTCGGTTCGAGGTGTTGCGTGTATCCGTGCTCGCTCATCAACGCGTTACTCAGAGCGTTTTCCTAGTAATAATCTTAGTAGTAGTAGTATCCTGGAATTCAAATCCGGTAAACAGGCCACAGCCTAAACGGCTGAACCGATTGATCTCACATTTTTACCACGTGTGCACTTTTGGCGTCTGATTTGCCCTCCCCCCCTTGACTTTTTTTGTGCCGCCATTTTGAAACCGGAAGTGACATCATATCTCGACAACGGCTGAGCTGATTGGAACGAAAATAGCGCCAAACGATTCGGATGGTCAACTATATGGATTATAAATAGCAACAGACTAAAATTTATGTTAACGAAACCGGAAATGACGTCATGAAATTTGAAATACATCGATTGGCATTTCGGCAACAAATTTGATCCGATTATTTTGATATTTATGTAACGTATGTACTTTTGATATCTCATTTGACTTGTTATAAAACCAACCGGAAGCCGCCATTTTGAAACCGGAAGTGACATCATATATCAATAACGGCTAAATAGATTTGAACGAAACCAGCGCTAAACAATTTAGACGGTCAACTTTATGTATTATCATCAATAATATTTGCAGTTTTCCATACCAAAACTGGAAATGACGTCACACTTTTTAAGAATCTCACAAATTTACATGTTGATGCAATAAATATACTATTTCAGACAGCTTATAATAAAATGTAATCATGTTTAAATTATAATTCAAGGAGTCAGTGATTTCAGCAGCCATTTTGAAACCGGAAGAAACGCCATATCTCGAAAACTGGTTGACAGATCGGTATGAAACTAGCGCGAAACGATTCGGAAGGCCATCTCTATGGAATAGGAACAGTCAAACTAGAATGTTCCTATTTATGAGACCGGAAAAGACGTCATTCAAATTTATAAATTATTATAATCCCCTCCTATACAATAAATACATATTCAGAAAGCTTAAAATGATACACATCATTTAAAGTTATAAATTCTATGTGGCAGTGCAGAAAGTTCAGCAGCCATTTTGACAACGGATATGTTGCCATATCTCGGAACTTGGTTGACCGATTGGAATGAAACCTTTGCTATTCTTCATGAAAATAACCAAATTGTAAAGGGTGATTTTTTTTAAGGATACAGTAATTGTTCATTCGATTGTCACAAGTTGTAAGAATAAACTAAAAAAAGGAGGGATATCCCATTAAAAAACACTTCGTGTAAAAATAACAGCCAAGTCTCTTCAACTAAAAAAAAATATGAAATCTAAAAATTCTGCACTGAAAAGTAGTGATATCAAAAAATGAGCCAAGTCAAAACTTTATTTGAAAATCAAAAAATACTTGGCGCATCGTTTTTTTAGGGCATTATAGGTGTACTATGTATATGGATATTTTATGCATATTTTATAATTGGCCTATACTTCCAAGCTTCTTATATACACGATGCGCCAAGTATTTTTTGATTTTCAAATAAAGTTTTGACTTGGCTCATTTTTTGATATCACTACTTTTCAGTGCAGAATTTTTAGATTTCATATTTTTTTTTAGTTGAGACTTGGCTGTTATTTTTACACGAAGTGTTTTTTAATGGGTAAATTATACATCAATGAACCAGAACAATATTATATAGCATGGCCGCAATGTAAACAATGTATTAATAAAACGTCTAGACATTTTTTCATATTATCGATTGCTAAGATGATCATAGAACCCCTTGAATAATAAAAACTACGCCCAGTGGCAGATTTTTCTTTTCTTATCTGTTGTAGCGTTTACCACTACTCGACGTCGCACTTCTCTGCAAAGACTAATGACGTCGGACGAATGATTTTGATGATGAATGATGATTGATGATGTATAAGAAGAAATAAGAATAGATAATGTGGTAAGGAGGCAGTCGTATGGCCTATTTAGTAGGGAAACTTTCCTGCATTTCCAAGGAAAACCACATGCAGAAATGACGGCTGCGTGCAAGAATCGAACCCGGAAACCACGAAGCGGTACGTCCAGAGCTGGTCAACTTGCTCTGTACTCGTGTATGAAATGCACACTCTTGTTACTGCTGATTCCCTGATACTCGGTGCAATATGGTTACCTCTCTGTTGAGCTTGATGAAGAAGATCCCGAGACTGATCAGCTGGCGTACTCCACAGGTCTCTTGACTAGAAACTCTTTGCTATCACTTGCTCTCACACTCTATCAGAACGCTTTTGACAGAACGCTTCAGAACGCTTTTATGTGTTTATTTATTCCCTGGAGGGGAGTGGGGTCAGGGGTTAACCCCCCCCTCCCCCACACTCGGGGATCCATGTGCTCTTTCTTCCTACATTTTCCTGTTTCCACCACACACAGACTCATTAGGTACTCAACTCAACATAGTATATAAATCGAGATAAATAACGATAAATAAGTACAATATGTTTAAAAAATGATATGAGTTTGGGTAGCAGTAAAGTTTTCACACTTGACATTACCTCACACCATGAAACTTTTCCCAAGTCGTAGTCAGACGTAAACTAACTACAGTGCGTACTGCAGTCTGCGTAATGTCATTCACTCAATTTTCTATCAATATGAATGCTAATGTCGTTGAAAGGCTAAAAGTGCTTACTCTTCATGCTTCTGCTGCCCTGATACTCTGCACGTCAGTTTTGTCCGACCCGCAACGCGAGTGCCGCTTGTCCGACCATGCGATCCGACCAGCAACGAAGGCATACGAGCATTTCTGTGTTGTTCGTTCTAAGAAGTAACAAACATTAACATAAAGCACCCAATCGACAGAGAACTCGAATTTTTTCCACGACTTTTTTGCACGATGCATTCAGAATTGTTCTGGATCGTCATTCATCCCAAGATTCAAGTTTGAAGAAGTATTACTATTCAATTTCTGATAATATTTATGTTGATTGTATCTTATTCTATGTTCAATCAGTTCACCACAGAAGTCCACACTTGTTTCTAAATGGTCGAAAGTAACAAGAACAAATTATAATAAGTTTGACAGAAACTTTCAAAAAAAATCATTCAACCTGAACCAGAACCTGTAGTTTCCTGAATTCTGAATGAATGAGTGACGATTTCTTGTTGAACATTTTTATGCACTCCATCTCTTCAGAGTAAATTCAACTGTTCAACATGTATGAAAAAGTTATGTGACATGATAGAACTAGAAGAATGGGATAATAGAAGAATTATGGGAGGAGAACAAAATAGTTTCACTTCAGGCACAATCTAGTCCAATAATAAAACGATAAAACATTAAATATGAATGATCATTCTTTATTTTAATTGTTTTCCTTTCCTATACCTAGAAATTACAGAGAAATGTGAATGCAGTATGAAAAGATACAGGAATATATTAGCTAGGAGCCAATCAAGCTTTAACATTCTTCTCTTCCTGGTACATGTAATGCAGGTCCTTTGAGTCCTGGTTAGAGATGTCCCTCCAACCATCCTTGGTCATGTGGTACACTGAAAATAAGGAGGAGGAACAGAATTATTTTACAATCAGGTTTCAAACAGATTCAACTATAGGTAGGGTCACCATAATGGTTACACTTACCCCTTACCGATCACGTCTACTGCCTACACTAATCCCTTCAAGGTCAGGAAAAGACTTTCTAACTGTTCTCTTGATGAAAAAAAATCCAGCCAGTATCATGTTGCAATTCATCAAAATATTAATGCTGAAAACTGAAAAAGCTAAAGACCTTAGTAATGGATCACTCTCGGACATTTTGACCAAGCTTTCTCGAATTACCGTTTTTTTTTAGTTAATGCCAGCACTTTTAACAAAAAGTGATTATTTATTATTATCAGAGTGTTTGATTGATACATAACCAGATGTTTACGTTTATTTTGTACAAATAACTCCGAAATTCATTGTTTTCGAAATCGACGAAATCGACCGGGAACAAAGGCCTACTTTTGCCGCACCGTTTCTTTATTTTCTGTCAAACCCAACTGTGGTTTACCACTAAACTCACTAGCTAGAAATGTCAATGATGTGAAGGGACAAGTGTACCAACACAAAATGTTGGAAATATACCCAGATTTTCTTTGTTACTAGAGAAAAGAGTAGGACTGGGCAAGTTTTTAAAATTCTTGACGAGATCAAGATTAAACCCACATCTCGATCTCGATCGAATGTTCAAATATCCATCTCGAACTTTCAAGATGGAACTTTCAAGTCCCGAGCATATCGACCGAGCCATCAAGATTTCAAATGTTGGGGTAATTTTGCAGGACACCACTCACCTCGGACGCAGCCTCCCGAGAATGCGTCTCGGTGCGTCGCGTAGTAGATGGCTCGACGACCGAGCTCGAACGCGGCATCATCTTCGAGGTCCCAGTTGTAACCTCGGTCCAACACGCCGTACGCGTAGATCGATCCCGAGCCCACCGAGAACATCGTGCCCTGGGTGCGTAGACCATCATTGTTCACGTAATACAGACCGGGACCCTGAAATAGAGAACACACAATGCAATGACACACAATGAATTCGGAGCAGAATTATTATTTTACTTGGAAAAAATTACAGTGTTAACAATTTATAATTTAAGTAGTACCTTACATTTTTCAAAAACAATTTATTTACAATACATTTCGTATGTAGGTAAAAAAAGTTATAAAATGTGTACCTACCTAGCTACCTCCATTTTATTTGAGCAAAGATTATTTCACTAGGTATATCCCAAGTTGTTTTCTTCTGTTTAATTATAATTGAAATCAAAAAGGCAGCAAGTATCAAGTTGAACATTTACGCTTGATACAAATTAGAGAATACTTTTGAAAGTTCTTTGTTATAAAATTAATAATGCCTTTTGTTTGACCTTGAATTTCAATTATGATTCAGATTTCTATCAGATTCTCATGACTAAGGCCGGGTAGGACCAACTCTGGATTAAGTTAACTATCGATGGTTAACCAATGAATCCAGTTGGCGCGAATTCCACAGCCAATAGGATTCACTAAATTCCACTAACCACTGATAATTAACTTAATCCAAAGTTGGTCCTACCCGGCCTAATCAGTCAATCGAAAGAGCTCAATTTGACACTAAAAGTTGCAATACTTACGCCACCTAGCAAAAAAAATTTACATCTCCCCACCGAGTGATCCTTCAGTATGCACGCGCACTGGGTGCATACTCACATGAGTGCCCATCTTAAACTGATATTAGCGCATTTTCTACAAGAGGTATACGTAGGTATACATCGTAGGTATACTCCGTGGGCATACTTTTAGTGTCGAATTAAGCTGTGTTCACACACATTTTCGATTACAATAGAGATGTTTCATCATTATAGAAACGTCAATATGAACATACCCTCTTGTCCCAACCAGCCAACATCATTCCTATTGAAAGAGCCATGCCCGACTCTTTGCCCACGCCCTTGTAACAGTACACCTGGTTCGCCATGATCTTCGAAGCCGCCGCAACCGAAATCCGCTCGCGATTCCGCAACTCGTACATGCGGCATTTCGTCGTCAGCACTCGATCCCAGTAGACGCAGTCTGCTGCGCTACCAGCCATTGTACCGAGAAGGAAGTCATTTATCTCCACAATCTTCTTCATATTTTGAGAAGCTGTAGATGTAAGATAATGATGCCATTACAATTATAACTGCATTGCATTATGACGGCTGGGTAGTGAGTTTGACCTTGAAGAGTTTTTTAATCGATTTTTATCAATATCTTTTACCTAAGTAATTGTTAACAAAATAAGGCTTTGCACATGTATTCAGAACAGTTCAATGAAAATAATTTCATAGCTTGTAAAGGTTTATTAGATTTACTTTGTCCTACAGACGTTTAGTGCCCGAAAATTAGTAAAATTATGGCACTAAGCATCTGTTGGACAAAATAAAACTAATTAACTTATTCCAAGCTATGAAATTATTTTCATTGAACAGTTCTGAATACTCGTACAAAGCCCAATTTTGTTAACAATTACATTGGTAAAAGTTATTGATAAACATCGATTAAAAAACTCTTCAAGGCTACGCTCACTACTCAACCCTCCTAGTATGTACTTTCATCAGATTCCTACCTATGTAAGACCCTCCTGAAGCTCGAGAGTCCACGGCAAGAACCACTCCTCCTTGGTATATAAATCCCAAAGTCGTTGTTCCATGGTCAAAATGAATCTTGATTGCATTCCCCTGCTCGTCCTTCAACCTGCCTAAATTTACTGCAGGCTGTAAAATCATGTTAAATTATAATAAATATAAACTGCAATATGAAAAGATTTTCCTCGAGTGGGACTCGAACCCACGACCTTCCGATATCCAGTCAGATGCTCTACCAGCTGAGCTACCGAGGCAGTTCATATTGCAGCGGCTGTGTTCCAATATAAGCTGCATTAGCAACTTACCGACTTTGAAGATAGGGTCAGAAGACCGTGGAATTTCATCCACGTTTGACAACTGACTAACTTCATTCGACTTGGATTTCTCATAAGCAGATGAGTGCGCATATGTGTGAAATATGGTTTTTACTGATTCCCTCAGTTAGGTGAATGTTAATAAATACCAACTGCAATATTAAAAGATTTTCCTCGAGTGGGACTCGAACCCACGACCTTCCGATATCCGAACTCTGACTGGATATCGGAAGTTCGGTGGTTCGAGTCCCACTTGAGGAAAATCTTTTCATATTGCAGTTGGTATTTATAAACATTCACCTAACTGAGGGAAGCAGTAAAAACCATATTTCACATGTTAAATTATGTTTCGGGTCATATATTTGTTCCCACCAACAGGCGGTTTGGAGCGGTTTTAGAGGCAAATACAAAATATAAATTGCCATATTTGGCAAACGGTTATGAATATCGAAAAAGCAAGCCAGATGTGACATGTATTGAACCTTTATCTACATTTTCATCGCTAACAGTCATAACGGTACTCCTACCATATGCTCCTACTATGTGGGCAGAATTTGTCGGGCACGAAAACGCTCCGTCGCTCATCCGTCTCTCGTTCGTCGCTCGCACGGAGCGTTTACTAGATCTAGGTAGTGTACTAAGGTATTGGAATGGGAATAAAAATCTCGAGTTCCAAGTTGTTGGAACCAGGCTAGGTATTTATAATACAAGCGAAGAATAATATTCCGAGTTGTTGGAACGAGGCTGAATGTTATTAGCTACCTATAGTATTGTAATATCCACCGAACAATGAAGCTATTAAGTGGGTCTTCCATGAACGCGATGTTGCTTTGCGGCACGATTTTTCAGTCACCGTCATCCATGATCGCGATGTTTTCGCCTTCGCGTCATGATATTTCCGCCTCCCCCATTTGTCCAGAGGTGGCACACTGGTAACCGCGCATGCCCACAACGCCGCGTCAGAAATTCGCTGCGTTGGTTATTGAAGTAGCGACGATTCGCAGCGATTCGCGTAAAGTCACGCGTTGCTGCGATTCGAGCGCTGATTGGTTGAGAGACCACCGCGACGACGAAAAAACGCATTGCGATTAAATAAAGCGTTCATGGAAGACGGACTTTAGATGTTTAACTTTGAAGAGAATTTAACTCTAGCT
Organism: Leuctra nigra; assembly: GCA_934045905.1. Classification (NCBI taxonomy): domain Eukaryota; kingdom Metazoa; phylum Arthropoda; class Insecta; order Plecoptera; family Leuctridae; genus Leuctra; species Leuctra nigra. The sequence goes on from OW203771.1 coordinate 17,645,710, forward strand.
TGGTTTCAGAAATGTCAGGTCTAAATATCTAGAGTTCCAAGTTGTGCGGACCAGACTAGGTGCTTACAATTGGCAGCCAAAGAGAAGAATATAATCAGAGTTCCAAGTTGTTGGAACCCGGCTGATTGTTATCTCTCGATGTGTAGAGTCAAGATAGATGTTGATTGTATGGAAAGATTGATAGTCGAATTGTAAATAATATTGAATATGATGGAGCGAAAATAATATCAATGTTGTTACGGAAATTTATTAACAGAGCCAGTGATTAACAGAGATTTGGTTCATTCCGTGTCAAATCAACCAACGAGTTACGGTCATAATTTTTTATTTTGACGAAAGTTGGTACAATTGAAGATATGGTCAACTGATGACCAAGATTTATTTTTAGATTTTTTGACTTACCTGTTTACTCCTACCTATGTAGCCCATAAATAGTAAAAAATTAAAAAAAAAAAAAAAAAAAAAAAACGGGCTCCGGAGGGGTTTTTTTGGGGCTCAGAACAGAGGCTAGGATGTTTAGGAGGTCTATGAAATGTCCAAATAGGCAGCCAAATAGTCCCTTAAAACTACTAAAAAAAAGGACCACAAAATCTCGAAAAAGGACCAATAAATTTTATGGTATGTAATATTTGGCAACATATTATTCGATTTACATATCGGTTTAGGAGTTGGATTAGAGTAAAATTATTGTATGAATGTGTCAAGGTATCAAGTGTCAATTGTTGATGGCCATCAAAATAGTGGATGGAAATTTTATGAATTGTGGGTCTAGACCAAAATTCATAACATTTTTGTTACCTACCTCATTGCAATAAACTTTTCGTATTATTTCCCCAATAGTTTAAAAAATTACAAAAAGATTTATTATAGCAAGAAAAGGACTGAATTCATAAAAAATTTAGAAAAATACATTTTCAGGCAAAATGAAACACATCTTTGAAATCAGGAACACATGATATATTTTTATATCATTTTTAGACGCGTCTGAACAAAAAACGAAAAAAGGATGTCCTAAACATCCTAGCCCTACGTATTTAAATAACATTTGTTCTAGATGAGCTACAAACCTCCACAAGGGCTCATTTTAAAGGTGTGATTGTCCTCTATGAAACAAGACTACATATGTGCACCCTTGTACATTGTTTACTGTCCGAGTAATTGACCTTTACATGTTGACCGGGTAAAAGGTCAACTGCAAAATTGCTTCTCCTCAGAATCTATCAAAATTTTAGGGAGATCATCCCACTAGATGGAGGAAAATTCCCTAAACAATTTGTGTTTGTAACTTCACACACTTTTTTATATTAAATATTTTGTGAAAAAAATAGAAAAATAGGACATAAACAATTGGCAGATATCCTAACATTCTTATTTTTCATTATGTGATCATCTAAATATCAAACGTCCTACCACATTTAACTTTAAACTTAAATATCTTCGGTTTGGCTCGGTTCCATTCCCTTTTCCTTTTTTGATATAACCGATTTACCTACCGATTGACACCCTCACTTTTTTCAGGAATAGGGGTCCAGATTCTACAACTGCATTGCTGGTCGGCTAGCAAATTCTTCCATAAGATTAACATAATTAAAATAATTGCTAGTGGACCAGCACAGCAATGGATAATATCATTCATTTAAGACGATTTTATCTGCGCAAAAAAGTGGCAAAAATGTGGATAGCAAAATAAAAGACAATAAAAAAATTTATAACCCACAGCCTGCTTGACAACATTTCGGCGTAGGAACAAATGGGCGCGCGTCTTCAATGCGGTTTGAACTGTATCACGCCATTTCAAACCAATTTGAAATTAATCGATCGAATGCAAATTGAGTTTAATTTGATGTGTATATCAATTTGATTGAGTCAAACCGATTTGGCTAAAGCGGATTCAATGTGGGTTGAAAATGCATGGTAGACGTGGGTGGTCTTGATAACACATCATTGTAGGCTAATTAATATTTAGTAAAGGATTTTATCCTTTACACTTACATTCGCGTAAGGTGGCAAAGCTAATTCAATGTTATTCCCAAAATTTCGGGTCAGCGATAACATCTCTGCAGATAACCCTTCATTTGCATTATATGAGATATTATATTTGTTTAAACCACAAATTGCTTCAAGAGCCATGATGACAACAAATACAATGATATTCGGTTCGATTTTGTTTAGTGGTTTGGTTGTCACGGCAACGTCCCGACCACAGCCTTCTCGAGAAGTGTCAAGCAAGGTCCACTAAATCTTCTCCTAGCGGAGAACAGGCGAACCGCCAAATAAGGTCGTTCCATCTGACGCCATTACGGTGTAAAGCGGAAGTAAAATCAAGCGGATGTAATCAAGTGGAAGTATAGCGGAAACGGAAGTAAATTTTGTTGAATAACATTGATCGCTCATACTACATTAAAACCAAGACGATGAAACTGATCAATATCAAACAAAAGGTAAACATCAATTTATACTATTTTGTGACTATGCCGACTTACTGACGGACACTGCATCTGACAGTTCAGATGTTAGCTAAGCTGTCTTGCGCATGCGTGACGTCTTCCGGTTTCCGTTTGGCTCCGCAATGGAGGACACTTTTGTATTTAACATAGTGGAAGTGTGTGCAACGACCTAATTAGCACCGTGAGGTGCTGCGCGCTAGTAGGAGCGGAGATTTAGTGGACCTTGGTGTCAAGACAAGAAGCGAAACGTTGAGAAGGCTGTGATCAACTTCTTTATCGGCATTGTGCGACTGTCTAGGTAAACTCTCACTAAGTTCAGACATTCTATCGGGTAAAAGACACTCACGTAGTCCCAAGCCAATATAATACCACTAATGCATACTACTCAAAATTGTTCAAAAACTTTGCTGGAAATTGATTATTTCCAGTATTTTGGCTCTTTGAGTACCTATAATTGAGGCATTTTCTACAAATAAGTGATTTCGAGATAATAAAAAACCTATATTGTAATGAAGAAAATAAATGTAATAATTGAAATATAGGGAGTCAACAGACTACAATTTTTCCCCAATAATATTCTCAAAAAATTATTTTAAAAAAAGGATTAAACGTATAAAAATCGAATTCCAGACATTGCAGTTCTAAAATTCTCGGAGTAAAAAAGGTCTCACAAATATGATATTTTTGGGAAAGCTATGGTTGCGTAAGAAACTTCAGGAGGCGAACTTCAGGAAATCAATGAGGACCTACTTCAACACTACAGGTGCTGAAATTTGACGAAGAAAATCCCATGAGATTAGCCAAAAGAGGATTGAATGAAGAGAGGAAAAAAGCACAGAGATGTGGAACAGGGAATGTAGAAGTAAGAGGAGAGTAGACGTTTATAGAAAGTGGGAGGATAGTAGATAAAAGTGGAAAACTGCGTGCGCTAGTGCGCATAAAATAAAAATTAGTCATGATGTGACCTGGAGGGCTATTCTAAATTCCCTTGTCGTCTCATTTCACGTGATACGGGCTCACTGCACACTGGAGTGCTATCTTATCAATTGATACGAGACGACAAGGGAATTTAGAATAACCCCCCTGATGTGAGTGGCAAGGTTTATATGAAGTGTTACTTACATTTTAAAGTTTATTGATAGTATACTATAGTAGGTATATTACTGAATCCCTGACCCATTAAATTGGAACCAGCGGATAGATTATTATTAATATTGGTTCTTACAGTTCCATTAAAAAAATTGACAAGATAAATACCTAATTTCTAGTGATGTGAGTCGGTAAATTAACGGTCAGGTAAATTTACCGGTCAGGTAAATTTACCGTAAATTTACCAAATAAATTTTACCATGGTAAAATTTTCAAAATTATCATCATTATATTCTATGGAATCAGCCAAGTGCATAGGTCAAGAAAACAGTGGAATTTACACTTTAAATGAGAAGTGGAGGAATCTAGTGAATATCATTAAAATGTTGCATTATACATTGTACCTATTGCACACATTCTCTGATGTGAAACCAAGGAAATAGTAGGGACATACTTTCAGGGATATCAAGTAGACCTCACAGTCAAGTGAAATGTAGTCCATGTTGATTTGTAGGTGTTTATAGATAAGTTTTATGAATTTGAATTTGTTATTTTTTTTTTAATTGGTACCTATACCAAAGTGAAATGTTGACCAGTGTCGATTTTGTAGGTAGAGGTATGCAGAAAATGTTCATTTTATTTCATGAATACTACTTACTTAATAAGTTAATTTTATCTATTATTTTATTTCATTTTATCTTCATTTTCTGTAGGTAGAGTACTTAGTTAAATTGTACTTGATTTCCCTAGACGTGTTTCTTCATTATATTTTCTTTGGTTTCATAGCAGAGAAGTGTGCAAATATTCAAAATATAAACAAAAATGCAAAATTTTTATGATTTGTTTTAAATGAAGGTATTATTTAAATTGCAACTTGGAAATGACTGTAAGAAACCTGGGGAAGATAAGGGGAAGCAAATGGTTCTTCAAAGTGTATTGTTGGATATGTCTACACCCATATAATTTATGTGGACACGAAACTTGCAGATAATATTATAGCTTATGACTTGAGGTAGGTACATTGTACATCTTCAAAACGTTAAATTCGATAAATAAATATTGTTAATTATAATATGTAATAAATAACGTTTTGAGAGTGTAACAGGGGCAGTAACTATGGTACTATTTAATTTATTGAGCTTTAATTATGTGCAAGTGTTACATTTTATTAAATTTTAGAGTGTGAAGACCAAACGATGCAAAAAGAAATCACTTGGAAGAACCACGGCATCCCCTTCATTTCCTGATCACTTAATACACATTTGGCACCCCCAAAACACTTTTAAAACAATTATTTTAAGAGCCAATAGCACGATTCCTGAATTAGACAAAAATTAAAAAATTTACCGCCTGACGGTAAATTTACGGTAAATTTACCGGTAAATTTACCGAGAAAAAAATTTACGGTAAAATCCACATCACTACTAATTTCATTGTAGTAGCAGTTTTTATTCAGTAGAAAACAATTGTAAAGCCTGATTTACACGGTTACAATTTCTTGAACAACTTCTGTGTCACATTCCCATTTTTCATACAATTTTGTATTGACTTCAAGCAACTTCTTGACAAAGAACTTGAGCTCCAAATTGTGATCCTTCCTGCGGCACATTCTTCGATATTTTCTGTTTTCATAGAAATTCCAATGTGGAGAATAATTTTTGGTACCTAACTGTGAGAAAAGCATGGCAAATTTCTTTCTCTTGATGCATACCTACCTCCAATATTAATAGAAAAATGTAGCCAAATACTTCAGAATATATTTCAAAACTTAGTAGGTGTGTATGTATTCATACTATTACGTACGTAGGTACCTCCTCTACTTACCTACTCTAGCTCACTCAGATCTCATAAATATTAGGTATATTGGGTATCTTAGATTTTACAATAACAAACTACATAATAATGTACCTAGATCTATGGGTAGATCATGTAATGTAGGCAGTAGGTACTTCAGTTTATGGGCAAGTGCCAATATCACTGACTCACTTTAAATGTCTCTTCTCGTGATGCGAGTCCTTCATACACCGACATGAGTTCACCACTTCAGATTTTATTATGGCAGCGCTGTAACTTTTAGAGTACGCATAGTACCTAGGTAATAGTGTTGTTAAAAAACATGTTAGTTATTCAACATTTAAACCTATGTTTCAGTTAGTATCCATATAATTCTAATTATTTAAATATGTATAGGTACTACCTATTTGTTAATAATATCGATTTCCGCTGTGCGGCCATCTAAACTTGTCAATTTGTAACAAAACTATTTGTAACCTAAAACAGATTTAAATATGTGTAAAAATAACAACGACATGCAACTACTGTACCATGATGAGTGAAGGGGTATTGAATCTCCAAAATACGTCCATGTCTTAAAAATTAATTCTAATTTGTATCACTTGGCTTCAAATTTGTCAAAATGGCAGCCCTGAATGGCATACCTCGGATGACCACTTCATCAATCTATTAAATCAATACTTTTATTTAAAAGTTCTAAAAACTGTCCCTAAAAGTAATAGAGATCAACCAGTCGCCTCATAATAATTTAACTTTTCTTTTCACAACCTTAAAGCTGTTAACATGCATAAATACACCACGAAATGGAATCAACAAATCAAAAATCATAAAACGGTAGTTGAACGAAACGGATTGGCTGCTGGTCAGGCTCCTTGACAATCAATCCTTGTAATTGCCAATGAAATTAGAGCTCAACTACTAGCGGTAGATAACAAGTTAGCATAGACTTCATCGGATGATGCAATCACATTTTTTTCAGCTAATCAATTTCGTTTAAATACCGTTTAATCATTTGTTGAGTAACATTTCTATTCCCCTTCTCTCGCAAAACATTTGACAACTAATCTTCGTTTAGTATTAACTCGAAGCGAGGGCACTGGCTTGATCCGCCTGAACCTGCGCCTCGAACACCATCTGCTGTATCCTGAACTTCAGCGTCCTCCGCACGTTGGCCGGCAGCTGCTTCAGCTCCGCCGCTATGTGCGCGCAGAACATGTCCGTCTCGTCCTCCAAGCGGCACCGCTTGCTCACCGACTCCGCACACTCGCTGTTCGCCTCCGTCACGAACGAGCCTTCCCGGTCGTCGACAGCGCTCTTCGCGGGGAGGCGTATCGGCTCGTGCGGGTCTTGGAGCTTGAAGGTTTCGCTGTGACGACGGGAGAGGCGCTCCGGTACGTCGGGGTCGGATCGGTAAGAGACTTCGCTGCTGGCGGATTGCCGTTTGCCGCGGTTGCTGTAGCTTTGGTTGCTCATGCTGGCGTCGGTATCGGACTGAAAGGAGATTGGTATTTGATTGGTTATTGTGATGTTTCTAAATTGCCTTATTATGTACACAATACACATGTCCACATTAGTTTTAGTGGTGTTAGAAACATGTTGAAAAATAGATTATCGTTTGTAGAATTTTATATAAAAAAATAATGTTGTGCAAAGTTCAGGATTTAAAAGTATTTAACCAAACAGGGGATCAAACCCAAGTTCTCACAAGTGCCTGGCAAGTGAAGGTAAGCTCTCAATGATAACAAGCTTATTACTACTGACTAAGTACAAACTAAACTATACTATGAGAAAACTAAAGGGGAACACATAAATTCACATTCACATAAATTACAACCTAAATTTGGAATTTTAATTTTTAACACTTGTGAACTTCTAGCAACTTTGATTAAAAAATCAATACCAACATAAAGATAGAGATCCTATTTATAATGAGTAATGACTCTATTCCCCTTCTCTCACAGTGCCCACAGACTGAATACAGTTGAAAGAAGTCGAACATGACTCCGTGTCAATCACCTCTGCATTGGGAGCCGGCGGGACGTCGAAGTCGGGCGCGAGGAACGACAGCGGCACGAAGTACTGCCACTTGGTGTACCGCACGCTGTCGGGTTTGCCGGCCTTCAGGGAGCTGCGGTACTTCTTCACCTCCTGCAGGAAGTTGGCCTTCAGGTTCTTCATCTTCGACTTCACCTCTTCCACTGCACAGGGGAAAACATCGGGTCAGAAACATATCACCAGAAGAGACATCTTCATTAAGATGTAGATGAGCTAAAAGCTGTGTTCACATTTTTGTGTTTTTTTCTTACGACCAATCACAACTTACATGTCCAGAATCCGCTCACGGCAGACTTGTGATTGGTCAAAAACCGGAAAACGCAAAATGCAAAATCGGTCTATGTGGACCTGGCTTAACAAGCTAAACTTTTTGATGTTACAAGTTCCGTGGGACGGCTAATAGATACTGCGACTAGTTTTATTGGTCATAATTTTATAAGATCCATTTACTCTAAAGGGCTGTTCATATCTAAAATGAGTTTTTGCAATATGAGTAGGCTAGCTAGGTAGGTACTAAATTTTCTATTAACCTATAATCACAAGTCTGCCATGAGTGGTTTCTGCCGGACTTGTGATTGGCTAAGCAATTGCAATTCAGAAGTTGGTACACTGGAAGTAATCTTGAAGTGAATGGATATTATTTCTTTGTAAATCCAGCCCCAGGAATATGATTGTGAAAGAAGATGACGTATTCCTCACCGTCCTTGTTAATCTTCTGAGAGAATGTGTGCAACAGTTGGCTCCGCTTTGTCCGGACACCGCCTCTGGACTTAGCCTTCTTGTCGTAGAAGATGGGCGAGTCGCGCCAGAAGTCAATCAGCTCGTAGATCTGCTTCGACGTCCACAAGTCAGCCGGATTCCCTTGGAACGCGTCCGCGGCCGAGATGCTCTGTCTGTGGAGATGAGAATAATTGCCTATAATAATTGCTAACTGCCAAGTTAACAAAGCTTACCCACAGCAAAGTGTTGTATTAAAGTTTAGCTTGCTACTTTACAGACAAGATACAAATCAGTTTAAGACTGGCTTTACTTCCCAATCTACACGACTGACATTTGACAAGGATTACATACTACCCACATTTTATGAAAAGAAAACTGAAATAGATAAATTGGGCTTCATAGCAATACTACTTGTTGATTGCAGTAGGTCTTTAGATGTTTTGATGTCAATTTGAGCTTGAAAATCATGGGCTCAAACTCAAACACAAATTATTATTTGAAATGATTGAAATAATTGAAATGATAGTGAGACGTCAAGGTATTGGTTGTTTCCCTTTAAGAGCGCCATCTCGTACCTGGATGACGCTGCCGTGCTGTCCTCGTTGGAAGCATCGTCTTCCTGATAGTCGATGTGCAGCTCATCGTCGGAGATGTCCACCTCCTCGTGCTCCAGCTTCACGTTCAGCTGAGACCGAGACTCACTCTCCTCCGCCGCATACTGCAGAACATTTCAGTAGTTACACCGTGGACTTTAAACTACACTGAATACATTCGCTTCAGCCTCCATCCGTTATTTGTATCATACCTAATGTGCTAAAAGCTTTGAATATTTAATCCTTACGGCTAAAAGTTTCTAAAATACATAGTACCTGTACCTAGTATACCTACAAGAAAAAAGAAAATAAGTAGGTACCATCCTACAGATTCCTACAAAATTGAATTTATTAAGCCCACAAAGGCAAATCCTATGAGGGAAAGGGTGTGGTAATTTATGGAATAATTTTATGTGTACAATCATTAAAAATGTGATCCACATATCATAATCGAATTAAGAAGATGGGACTCTTGATATCGCCTCTGTTGAAATAGGTAGGTACCTACTCTCAATTCTAACTCGAAACTCAATAAAATTATCTATAGTTTGTTCCTAAGGCAGACACACTCATTGTTCTCGTTTTATAAGGTATCGTAAAATCATTTGCTCTCATTGTATCCTCGTCCATTTATTGCACATCCCTTGTTCGAGGTCGTTTACTCGCTTAGGGGGTGGAATATTATTCCACAATGGTATCTATGTATTTATGAGGTATGTTTTGACACTTTTAGGTTTTTACGATAGGGTCAGGTCCATTGTAAGTGTCACTAATACATCATAAAACAAGAACAATGAGTGTGTCTGCCTTAGGAACAAAGTATAGGACAAATTTGATCCCGCTCAAAATAATGAATATCTAGTCCAGTCCCAATTTGATCAACTACTCTTCTCACATTGTGATAAGTACAAGCAGGTACCGACTTCCTACTGTTTTATCAGTAGACCCATGTGGAAATAGTCACATACAAAAAGTGCATGGACGTTCGACAAGGCTGTGTGTGAACTGTATACTCTTTCAATAGACAATACCTACATTTACGTTCAAATAATTATGTAAAATAAACATTGTATTATCTTACTGTGGGTTTGTATCCATTGGGTTGATCATAGACTCGACTCAGGAATGACAGCGGCTTGTAATATGGCCAGGTAATTGTGTAGACCTCCATTCCGGAACTCAGAGACGAGTTGTACTTTCTGATTTCGTTGGAATATATTGTACGTAAAAGAGTCATCTTTATTTTCGTCTCAGTTTCTGTAAATAAAAGATTGAAATTAACTCTTAGTCGCCGATGAAAAACATTGCAAATTTTTTTCAAATGTGTGACCTCTCCTAGGAGGTTGAATCTGACAGCTGAAAGTAGGGTTAGGAAATACACTTACCACTTCTACGCAGCTGCTTGGCTATTGACCGTATACAACTTCTTCGTTTTCTCACAGATTCTAGATCATTTCTCAAAACTATTAGCTCTGGCATACGACTCCAGAGTCTTATCAGCAGCATGTGATCGTCTGTGCTCCAAGGAAGAACTGTGTCAGACGACATTTTTCTTGTTGTTGTCGATCTCAACCACAGCCTTCTCGACAAAATTGTCATTCATATAAGTGATTCCGCGCCAAAATTCAAATTCGTTTTGAAGTAATAAAAATAACACAATATATTTTTGTACGTTTCATTTATTCGTCGTATCATTTTTAGGAATCCCCCAAAAATAAAACAAAGTAGATAATCACTCACCACTTTTATACTGCGACATAATGAAGATTCATATTCAGGAGTGGTTCGATCGCCTCGTATTTCTGGTGAAGAAAAAAAGGAATGAATGTTTATTTTTTTAATATTGACGATCACTGTCCCTCACTACTACAAAGTTCATTCCAAACTAAACTAATGACACAATCCGTTATTTATTATCTGCTAGCAATCGATCGAGACGATATTCTGAGCTCACAAACAAAAACCACCAATGTTCTTAGCAAAAAAAACACTCCAAGCAATTGAAAACATAGTAAATCACTCAATGGCGTGACGGGCAATGCGCGTCAAAATGTTTCACTGTTACTGTTACGAAAGCTACGCCCGCTATTCTCTAAGAGTAATTATCTAGACCTCACAAAAGGTGCAAAGTAGTGAATTTTTAATGCACCACACCCCTTGTCAACACCGTAGTAGCATGTCTTGCAATGGATGACGTAAAGTGCACTCATGGTGCAAGGGTTGCCGTGTACGTATAATTACATTTCACAAGAGCTTTCGTAATTTAATAATAACGATGATATTTTGCTGGACGCAGAAACATGGGTTGGAACATTTTCAGTGAACATTTTTATTATTATTTTATTATACAAAAATTTACATATTTCAATTAATTAAAAACGCATGGTATGTAGACAGACTCCACATTTTTTTTTTTTTTTTTAGTGAAGCCGAATAAGATAGGTAGGTACCTATAACATAACTTAAGGCTGGAAAACATATAAATTATAAAAAAAAGTATTATACAATATTGTTTTTCAGCTTAAAACAAATATTTAGCATCTAGTTGATTTGCATGATTTATTTTAAAAATTTCGATTATGTAGCTCTACATAATCGAAAATACCAGACAATCTAGAAGCGAGATTCCAAACTCAGCTATACAAAAAGAGAAGTGAAGGGGGAATGAAATCCACAAAACAGATCCATTTCTTGGGAAAACTGTGTGTTTTATCATTTTTTCGCAACACATAGGCTGGATAATCTATAAAGGAACTAATGCACAGTGTTGGGTAGGAACGGAACGAAATAGTTCCGTTCCTAGGAACTAGTTCCTTTTCTTAGGAACTATGGAACGTCTTAGTTCCTTTTTTTGAGGAACTGTAACGATTTTTGCAAAGTTCCTTTTTTTTTAAACTTGACTGTACTTTTACTCCGAAAAACTGCACTCGTCAAGAAGCCACATATGATTTGTTTAATTCTGTCAGAAATCAGATGTCCAGCTATTTGGCATCTAAAAATAATCTGCTTTGATTCAGTGATTCAATTTTTAATTTGCAGATTGCAATTTTTAATGTTCCAATTAAAATTAAAAATTTCTTTAAAAAGGAACTAAAAGGAACTAAGTTCCTTTTATAAAGGAACTAGGAACGGAATAGTTCCTTTCATTATTGAAGGAACTGGAACTGGAACTAGTTCCTTTTTTCGGCGAGGAACGTGGAACTGGAACTAGTTCCTTTTCAAAAGGAACTTACCCAACACTGCTAATGCAATGCACTATGCCATTCTGACCGCATTTGTCAACCAATCTATAAATAGACAAGCACAGTGCAAGAACAGTTTACACTGCAACATGCTTGTTAGGTGGAATCCATACCATTTCATTCGTGTACGTACGTTTAATACCTACGTAGTGAAAGATGAAAATACACTTTCAAATATTTTGATTGATAATGTGATTGCACGAACTAGTGGATGAATGATTATGATGATGGCCAGATGGTTATGAAAAACAGGTCAGGTCATTTTGGAACGGTCGTGACCTGGTGACCTTCCCGTCATTTGCCTAGCTGGACTTGAGGGAAATTACGAAAACACTTTTAACAGTCGGGAAAGACGGCAACAGCAATCGAACTCGCGTCGTGTATTGTCTTGTAATAGCCACTTTTCATCATAACTTCAGAATTTACTGCAGAGAATTGCAGAGAACTTTCCCTGATGAAAAATCATCATGACAAGATCTTAGCGAGGCTCCAATGAAATACAATATTAAAAAAAAACATTGTTGTCATTACCTACTCACCGAAAAGCGGAAATTTTTAATGAAAAATTAGCTGGGCTATAATTAACTTCACTCTGCAAATGGTTCTATACACAATGAACTCCCTCCCCCCTCCCTTGTCACACGTTGTCACTCATTTCAATCCCCCCCCCCCCCCTAAAAGGACGTAAATAGACCCCCTCCTCCCCAAACACTAAAATATAATTGTGTTTTCCCGACAAATTTATCAATCTACTCTCGATCTTGAAATTCATTTCTTTTTTAGAGAAGAGGAAACAATAGGGTTTTTAATAGTTGATTCCTCAACCCCCTGTCACCTAGTATCACGTATTAATGCCCTCCCCCCCCCCCCCCCCTCTCCATAGTGTTGGGAAATTTCAAGATGTTTTTGTGAAAATTTTAATACCTTTTTAATTTTCATGAAATTGAAAGTTTACATTTTTAACACCAATCACTAAAGGTAAAACACCTCAAACGTAAAGTTTAACCGAAAATACAACATTTTACTTTTATTTTAATATGTAATTTAAAATTTTTAATGACATTTTTCATGTCCCAACACTTAAAGCCTCCCCCCCCCCCCCCCCTCAAGCGTGATGTCCTTTATGTTAATCCCCGTACTAATTATGTATTCAAAGTTCAAAAAGAATACGCAATGTTTTGCGAAGAGTCCACTGTCCTGTATAGACCCATGGCTTGTTTACATCTCACACCAATGAACCAGGCACAGTAAAGGCTAAAGGCTAAAGGCTAAAGGGTGTGTCCCCTCGCGATGATTACAATTCCCATTCCCTGGAGCCCATAAAGATGGGCGTTGTGAAGACCCAGTCCAGGTGATATTTTTACAGACACGCAATCTTTATTAGTCCCGTTGAGTGATAAGAGCACACCTTTCGATCCCCCCCCCCCCCCCCTCCCCCCCACCGTCATTCCTGTCTTCAGCACAAGGTATTGTGTACGAGGGTGGGGTTGAGAAAGGTTCAGTCAACACAATGGAAATTCTGCGGAATATAGTCACGTCTTGAAGAAATGTGAGAGATGGCAAAGAAAGATGACCTAGTTTTTAAGTAAATAGTCCGATGGGGCTGAAAAATTAGTACCTACAGGAAAATTAGAAGGAAAATTTTATTTTTTTTATTTTTTAGTTCCTTGATAAAATTCCTATAATGACTGTGTTAGCTTAATTACTGATTTTACATCAGTATTGAAAAACTGGACCTAAAGACATTTTAAATAAAAAAACAAGCAATTAATTTATTTCAACACGTCAAGTATACAGACATTTAACAAAAACATTAATTGACTAGGTATTAATTTGTAAAATAATTTTACAATAATTCTGGTAGCTTTCTTCCTAAAAATCATAAAAAAAATCATAAAAAAATCATAAAAACACAAAAACGAATTCGTTTGTGTGTTTGTGGTCAGCGCTTGTCCTTCTGAAAAATCTTGGCAAGATCTAGGTTAATTAGCATTTAATCATGTCAGATCTTGGCAAGATCAAGGTAATTATCATAATCATGTCAGATCTTAGCAAGATCAAGGTAATTAGCATAATCATGTCAGATCTTAGCAAGATCTAGGTAACTAGCATAATCATGTCAGATCTTGGCAAGATCTAGGTAATTAATTAGCAATTAGTAATTAGTAATTAATTAGCAGTTAATCAGTTGTAGCTTTGAATAAACCAAGTGTAATCACATGTATCATTATTGTATAATATTCTGTAATTTATTTTCAACTGTAAATGTTTCTGTAATATATTTTGTTTTAACCCTATGGCGACTGCCATCAACTCTGTCATATTCAGTATTCTATTGAATATTAAATACCAAATCTAAGTTTGAATGTATATTATAATTCATTAGAATTAAATTATTACTAAAATAAGAGTGTCATATATAGAATAACATGAATGTACCAATTTCCTCGGAAGAGGGTCAAAGGTTACAAATAAACAAATACAAATACAATCGTGTCAGATCTTAGCAAGATCTAGGAAATTAACATAATCATGTCAGATCTTATCAAGATCTCTGTAATTAATATAATCATGTCAGATCTTGGCAAGATCTAGGTAATTAGCATAATAATTAATCTCAGATCTTGGCAAGATTTAGGTAATTAGCATAATTATGTCAAATCTTAGTAAGATCTTACAAGAACTTGACAACATCTGGCAAGATCTTGGTAAGAACTTTGCAAAAATTGCAAGATCATACTTTTTCAGCATGGTTTGATAATAAACATTAAGATGCCAGATCTTGTAAAGATTAACAGTATCTTAAAAATAAGCAAGATCTTGTTTTGGCAAGTTTATCCAACAGGCTGTCTTGTGATCAACTACCTATATTGTCTCACGCAAAGAGGACCACCTAACTCCTGCCGTACAAACAGAACAAATCGATTGGACCGAAATACCTACTTTCCTTTGCATTGCATCGGAAATGAAAAAATATTCTCAACGACGAGATTGGGAAAACGAAACCAAATATTTGTAGAATACAGGGGTGGGTTGGAAATATACAAATTATTGCTTGACCCAAAACCCATCTCTTATAGATTAGAGAAAAACAGATACCTTCAGATAAAAAGAAGTAAGAACCATTGAAGAACGAAATGAAAAACGAAGCAAACGAGGACGAATAATATCAATAGGTACGTGTACCTACCTCTTCCATTCCAATTTTTTACTATGCTTCTCTCATTGTAATTGATTGTATGATTGGGAGGTGATTATTGGAAGGGAGATGGAGATGGGAAGAAGAAAGTTGTGGCCTTAGTAAGGAACCTTCCCAAAAATTGCCTCTCGAATTAGGGAAACCACAACAATCCTTGTCTAGTCCAAATTTACGAATAATTTATCCTGTTGTACGTACTACCCTTATTTGAAATAAAATACGATTAATTAAACAATGTTACCTCTTGAAACCAACCCCTGTATATTTGGCTTTCATTCGTCGTTATGTTGTGATCACTGATATTTAGACATGTACCTACCTATGCAGTATGAGTAGGGTGTTTTGAATTTCTTTTTTAAATTTTTGACGATTGTTAGATCATGGTAGGTAGGTAGGTAAGTTTGTAAGGTAATAAAATTGTACAAATGAAGTAGTTAACGTACATTTCAACATAATAAAGGCATTCAAATTGACAAGCCCCATAGTCACTTGCGCAGGGAAAAGATGTGTGTGGGTGGGACAGAGGTGACCGTGACCTATTAGTTGGGTTGGGAACTATACCAGCATTGTTTAACACTCGCAGGATACTGTAACCTGATATTAAAACGATATTTGAGAAACCCATTGCATTGTGAATAATAAATAGTTTCATAAAAAATAAACATTATCAAGATGACGCAAAAGCTGAGCAGCAGCATGATGAAACTAACCAAATACAAAAATATGCTAACCGTCGATTTTTTTATCACTATGATTGAATGTCAATCCTTATAATAAAGATCATGCATGCAAATAAAAAAAAATCTTACACTTAACCAAACAAAACTTGAACATTCAATAAATCTGATAGGCTGATAAATGTAAGATCGCACCATCAGAAGTCAGTCTAAGCGATCGCATTGTCTCACTCTAGTAGGTGACCTCACATTTCAATGATAATAACAAGCTTTGATTGGTTATGGGACATGACCAGCAGTCATTCAAATTTGGTCAACGTTCAAGTTTTGTTTGGCCGAGTGTACCTACCTACCTAGAGGTATTGTAAAAATAATGTAAAACATAGTGGCAAAGGAAAATAAATCGCGTCCTGATTTCTAGAGCAGCTACAGAATGTGTAGTACACAGGCATTTGGTACTGTGGGAAGATTCACTCTCTCCAGGGTGCAGGATGCTGGTGGAGAACACATTCAGGGAGAGAAAATCCAGAGACATTACAACTTTTCTCATTTACCTATGATATTTATGCTACCTCTTAAGTAGTCATCAAAATATTGATAAGAAAATTATCTTGTGAAGGTTATTTGTTTCAAGTTTTAAAAGTTCAGAATAGGTTGGTAGGTAGGCTACCTTTATGTTGTTTTTTTCAAGAATAGCGAATGTTTTGTTAGAAATATGACATTGACAAAGACATTGATCTTTGGTTGAACACATAGTGTAATTTTCTATACAAATGTTGTGTCTACCAGTAAATTTCGACGGAACAAGTTTGGCTCGGAGAAAACGCTCTGAACTTGTATTTCGGAGGTCCGGGGTTCGATTCCCGCGGTCGTCCTTCCTGACTGGGTTTTTTACGTAGTATTTCCTCAGTCGACATGCAAATGTTGGGAAGGTACCCTACTAATAGGTCACAACCGCCTCCTTCCCACTGTCCATCGTTACCTTCTCTTCACCATCAGTCCATCATCTCACAATCATCATCTACTATGATCAAACATCCGTCGTCATTAGCCTAGCTGTTAGCTGCAGAACAGTACGACGTTTAACATTACTAAAAAAAGTAGCTTGCGTAACCTCCACTCAATCTGGAATATGCCAGTTTCCAAACCTCTTTTACAACCTGTTGACAATGCATTGCTTCTAAACCATGTCTAAACCATATTTTATCATCACCACCTACAACAGATCTGAATAAATAACTAGGTACCTAGGTACAAACCACTTCTCTCCTATAATTAGTTCAGTTTTATTTCTTGCCTTATTTAAATAACCATAAAAGATGGATAGACTTACCAAAAGCTGAACGAACGGTCATAACCTAATTCACCAAACATGTGCGCCCACAAGTCCTGTCTTTTCACACGAATTTATCACTTCAAAAACCTTCCTATACACAATTACACCATCCACACACTAAAACACTGATAAAACATAAGTTATGCAATAATATAAATTGTTTACGTTAATATTTTCATTCAATACTTCGAATTAAATACGACGCAATACCGCACAATACGTTGACAGCTGAGAAGAGCGCGAACAAAACACCAAAGCGCAACACACACGAAATGAGAGGAATGGAGGGGACGGTTGTGAATGGTTTGGGTTGGGGAGGGGATGGAAGAAAGTGAGGGGTAATCGTTCGCAGCGCTAGGTGGCATATTAGGGAACTAATTGCAATTGGCGCGGAACATTTAAGCCTAAAGAACAATTCCAATCTTCATGAGATGACAAGAGTATTCAAATTCAAGTGTTACTACAGTTTTAGAAACGGTAGTTCTTAGTTCAAAGTTCTTTTTTGAAGCAAAAATAATTGTGGTAAAGAAGACACTATTGGTATTATAGAGGTTTTCCAAAAAATACCGACAAAAGAGATCATCCTCCAATCCAAGTGTCACGTTGGTCACTGACACCATTAATTTAATTCTTGGCATTATCTGGCATTATCTTCAATAAAAGAGTACAGTACTACCAGCACTACGTCACTTTCCATGACAAGGAATGCATCTTGATTTTAACTACCTAGGTTCTCGTGAGCCAGCCCGTTTGATACTCAAGAAGTGTTAGGCCCGGAATAACCAAAGTTAAATTGTGCTGGAGGCCAAGTCTTGAAACTTACGCTTTCAAGACGCAAACGCTCTCGGACGTCAATAAGTCCCATTTACTGTAAGAATGACGACCTTGAAATCTACTGTCAACTGTTTTAATAGGTTTTAATAATGTTTTAATGACTGTATAATATCTGTAATATTAATTATAATGTTAATAAATTGTTTCCAATAGATTGCTGGATGACAATCAAATAAGTGGCTTGACTTTATGTTTCAATGTCGATCACTCTTACAGTAAATGGGACTTTATGACGTCCTAGAGCGTTTGCGTCCTGAAAGCGTAAGTTTCAAGACTTGGCCTCCTGGATTAACTAACTTTTGGATTAAATTCAATTGTTTCACTCATTTTGAGGTATCTGATTGGCTGTGCCGCCAATTTAGTCCAATATTTAGTTAATCCGGCTCAATTTAACTTTGGTTATTCCGAGCATCTTACTGCTGCAAACAAAAACCTATTTTGGCTTGTAAGATCATTTAAAAAACAAGCTAAATTTAAGTTCGCTTGGACAAAGGGTGGTCGCATCTATCTGAGAGAAAGTGAACACACAGAAACTCTGTTAATTAACTCCGCGGCTGACATACCGGTAATTTCGAGGGAAAAAGTAAACACCACGCCTCTGCCATTAACCTCTTAACTAGTTATTCCGACTACTGATTAATCGACGTGAGTGTATTGCTATTTATTTGTTTGTAAACAAACCTTATGGTTCATGATGATGATTTTGTTTTGATTAATCGCATTGATGAGGATCTATATATGTGTAGTGATGATGATGTGGAGTGTTTAAATGTAAATGTAGACAGTGTTGGGTTAAAAGTGTTACATCTAAATATTAGAGGCGTGCGAAGTAATTTTGACAATTTCTGTATTTTGCTTGCTAGATTTAAATTTAGTTGGGACATCATTGTTCTTACTGAAACTCATCTTCGGTTAAGCGAACCTTGTTCTATCCCGGGTTTTTCAACTCATTATTTCAACTCACGGCACACGGGTGCGGACGGTATCATTGTGTTTGTAAATACTAATAATATAAATGATGCAAGGGTCGTGTCTGAAGATGCGTTGTCTGGTAGTTCGAATGCTGCTCGCATTTCATTTACTCGTAAGGGTGTTGCCCATACTATTGTTGCTATTTACAGGTCTCCATCCACAAATGTGAGGCATTTCATTCAAGATTTAGAAGTTAGTATTAAAAACCTACCATTATCCTCTATGTACCATCATACGATAATAGGCGATATTAATATAAATGTATTAAATGTTGATGATTATATGGTTTCTAGTTATTTGAATATGTTAAGTGCCAATGGTTTTGTGTCGTGTATAAACAATGCAACCAGGGAAAGCTCTGCTACTAGTTCATGTCTGGACCATATTTTTACACGAACTAATGAAAGCACTGATTATGTCCCGGGAATTATTAAGGTCGATATAACTGACCACTACCCGATTTTCATTTTCATTTCAATAGAAATAGGGAGTTCTGTGAAAGATGTGTTGAATAAACGTGTGGCCACCAATACGACTAGCAGAAATGTGATTAATTTTGATAAGTTTAACGATTTACTAGAAAATGAGACATGGGAAAATACTTTTAGACAAACCGAAGTGGATCATGCGTTGGACTCTTTCATGTGTTCGTTTAATGACATTTTATCAAGTTCATCAGACCCCGAGGAAACTAAAATTAATTCTAGGAAACAGGGCATTTTTTAACGGGTAGTTATGCCCAATGTGGGTAGTTATCAATGTGCTTTTACAGTTATCAAAATGATAACTGTAAGCATCATAAATAAAGTACACATACATTCTAAAGCCGCGTTTACAACAAAATTAACGTTCGAAAATTAAGAAAATTAACGCAATTTCAATTTTCAAGCCCATATAAACTTATGGATTCGTTCACAACGAAATTTGGTAAATTAACGTACGCCAATTTCACCTCAAAGAGGACCTACTTCCTACTTTCAAGTCGAACGTTAAGTCTCACTTCATCTCCACCTCGACTCCAGCTGGCGGCGCCATCTTGTTTTCAGTGTGATGCATTTACTATTTCGTAATGAATGACTCCAAATTAATTACAGAGACTCAGTTTCGAGAGTATTTTGTAAGAAAAGTGTATATTAGTGTACAAAGACAAGTTGTAGGTTATCAGATGTGTGTGAGGAGGTTGTGATATTATAATGTTATGTTAAATCCGATCGCGCTCTCAACAACATAACCTTACTTTACGATTTGTTACGTTTCGAAAGTGGTTGTGAACGAGATGAAATTGCGTTAATTTTGCAACGTTAATTTTAGAACGTTAATTTTGTTGTAAACGCGGCTTTACACAGTAAGAATGTGTCGCCCGTGTCGCCCGTGTCGCCCGTGTCGCCGAGATTTAGGGGGCGCCAAATTAGAAGAAGAAAACTGAAATTTCGCAGGAGTACACGCATGAAAAAAAATTGTCGAGTACCTTCCTAAAACGCGTAAAAACGCACCAAATTCATTTGTGAAATTAAACATTTTCCCGGGGCTGCGCGCCCCGGACCCGCGTGCTACTGGGGGGCCCTCCCCCCAGACCCCCCATTGCCTCCTTACGGGATCGTATTTTCCCTATACAGTTATCAATTCTCCTTAAAAAATGCCCTGCTAGGAAAAGGAAAATTAAACCGTGGATAACGGCTGGCCTTGTTGTATCCATTAGAAAGAGGGATGCTCTGCATAGAAAAATAAATACTCTGAAGAAACTGGGTTATCAAGATCAACATGAATTTACCGAGAGGGAAAACAGATATAAATTGTATCGTAAATTTATTGAGCGAGCGAAGCGAGCGTCTCCATTTGGCTCTTTTGGCACGGACCTCTGTTTTTTTTTTTGTTTTTTTTTTTTTTTCTGTTACTGACGATATACAGGTCAGAGTTTTTCTTCGATCGAGCTGAAATTTTGCACACATGTACGTAACATTTCTGATTGTTGCAGACCCTAATTTTTTTGAAATCCATTGATTGGTTCAAATTTAAAAAAAATTAACTTTCGATTGGTTGTTTTGATCAAATTGAAATTTTGACAAGTCATTACCCCCAACATTGTACCCAATCAAACAAAGTTTCAGCCAAATCCTCCCATTGGTTAAAATTTAAAACCATCTTTCCTGTGTTTTTAGAAATTTAAACTATAACCGATTGAACGATCAACTTATAACTTCGCATGATGGTTGGGTCCAACATTATCTGCATTTTTGACAATTTTCATACTAATCTGTGTTTAAATCCAAACGTTATTGACATTTTACGGACTATTAGCGTGTTGGCTGTCAAATTCACGGCGACTTCGACTCTTCAGTTCAAGGCAAGGTAGTTAGAGCAGAAACTTTCAAACGCAAATGAAACTGATAATGACCGTTCAACAGTCGATCTGATATTGTGTAGACACACTTATATCATATGAGTGGTCTCAGGTATATTTTTTGAAGGAGATCCTGTGATTTTTGAAAATTAACACGGAACAGTTCAATCATAAAGGTTCAATTGATCAACTTAAAGCTTTGCATGGTTATTTGGACCAATATTTTAGGAATGTTTTGAGATTTCTATACAAATCTGTGGCGAAATTTTAGAATTATTGGCTTTTAATGACATTTTCGATAGACAGAATTTCGGTTCGAGGTGTTGCGCGTATCCGTGCTCGCTCATCAACGCGTTACTCAGATTCATTGGTTAAAATTTAAATAAATATCTCCTGATAGGCTGAAAAATGAAAACGGTCTTCGATAATTCTGATCAAACTCATATTTTGCATGATCATTAAGACCAATATTGTCTCTTATTTTACAAAATTTCATCCCAATCAGTTAAGAACGTATGAAGTTATTTACATTTTTAATATCTGTCAGTAATGAAGTATCGAAATGAATGTTTTCCAGTGCCAATTGAAAATTGATTCTGATTTGCTTTATGAACCAGGTGCTTAGATGCTATTTTAAAGTTTCGATGAAAAGCATACACTTTTAAGTTGATATCATAATCAATTCCATATGGATGTATATGTTTTCTGTGCGTTGTGTACGCATTTCCGGTTCGAGAATTTGCACGTACCCGTGCTCGCTCATCAACGCGTTACACTGAGCGTTTTCCTAGTTAATCGTTTAATTTCTAAAGTTAAGGAGGACTACTATAGGCATAAAATTGATTCCTGTGAGTCTTGTCCCAAAAAAATTTGGTCTACAATAAATGAAATTTCAGAAAGGAAAATTAAAGAAAGCCTGCCAATTAAGGAGCTGAATGTGAAAAATAAGATATATAATTCATTGGATGAACCTCGTGAAGTTGCTAATGCTATGGTACAATATTTCACTGATGTTGGAACTAATTTAGCAGAAAAGATTAAATCGACTAATAGCAATAATTCTCAATTGGCTGTAAATTTTAGATACAGTAGAGGGCGTGAGTACAGTACTGGTGCTAGCATGTTTCTGGAGCCAGTTTCTGAAGCTGAAGTATACAAATTCATTTTTGGTCTAAGAAGCAATACAGCAAATGGACATGATGAAATAAACGTACGAACTCTAAAAATTGCCTCCAAATATATTGTAGGACCACTCGCGCATATTATCAATGTTGCTTTTGAAACTGGTGTCTTTCCTGACAAGCTGAAAATTGCAGTCGTCGTCCCGTTGTACAAAAATGGCGAAAGGAATAAGCCAGAGAATTATAGGCCTATCTCTCTACTTTCTCCTATATCTAAAGTAATTGAAAAATGCATTAAATTTAGGCTAATGAAATTTTTAGAGAAGAATAATATATTATCAAGCAATCAGTACGGATTCAGGGAGAAGAAAAGCACTGACGACGCAATTCATCAGTTGACCAGTTATTTATATGAAAACTTAGATAAAAATAAAAAAGTACTGGCAGTATTTTTGGATTTGGCCAAAGCCTTTGATACAGTTGACCATACAATTTTACTGAATAAATTAGAACTCGTTGGCATTCGAGGAGTTGTACTAAACATTTTCAAAAGTTATTTAAAAAATCGTAAGCAAATGGTTAAAATTAATAAAGTTCTGAGTAATCAGCAAAGTATCATGTGTGGTGTACCTCAAGGTACTGTGCTGGGGCCTATTCTCTTCCTCATTTATATAAATGATTTATGTGACCTAACTATTAATGGTAAAATTATATCTTATGCTGATGATACAGTTCTAGTATTTGCAGAGAGCAACTGGAACTTAGCGTACAAAATGGCCAATGAATCACTGAAAATTGTCCATAACTGGCTAAATGTAAATTTGCTAACTCTAAATTACAGTAAAACTGTATATTTGCCTTGTACTGTTGATAGAAAAACGCAGCCAAGTGAGGATAGGAAATTATTTCTACATAATGATAAGTGTGCCGTTCTCCCAGACTGTATGTGTGAAATTGTAAAAAGAGAACGCCAAACTAAATACCTAGGTATTATTATTGATCAACATCTAAGTTGGAAAGCTAATACTGCTTGTATCGTGCGTAAGCTAAGAAATATGTTGTACATTTTCTATAGGTTGAGACGTATTGTTAGCAAATCTTTATTACTAACCATTTATAAAGCTCTTGCCCAATCAATAATGTCCTATGGAATTATTGGCTGGGGAGCAGTTAATAAAACTAACATTAGTGAAATTCTAACCATTCAAAAAATTATTTTACGGGTAGTTTTAAATAAGCATTCACAGTTTTCATCTAACCTTACTTTCAAATTGGCAGAAGTATTAGATATTAGACAAATTTTTATAAGAAGGGCGTTGATGTATCTTTTTCTTAATTTCGGTAAATACAGAATTCCTGAAATTACGCATCAAACGCTACCTGTGCCAAAAACCAGAGGTAGTAATAAAAATAATTTATATATGTTAAATTTGATATACTGTAAGAAACAAAAAGGGCAACAACACGTAAGTTACATTGGTCCACGTCTGTTCAATGCGCTTCCTATCGATATTCGTAAAACTTCTAATATTAAATTATTCAAAATACTAATTACCGCATGGATCAGAGAAGTAGGTAGGGATTTCTATGATAATTTTTGTTAACTGAAATATTTTGATTTGAAGTTGATAAATTCACTAAAATTTACTATAATCTTCCCCCTCCACCACTATTTTAATTAATTTCAATATTAAGTCTTTTATATCCTCTCACTTCAATATTCAATATCCGATCGTCCAATTTCTTTCTTTTCCGTAAAAGTAGTATCGAGTGATTGTTCTTAATATCTTCTATACTTTACATAATATTTTTGTTGTTTCTAATCTGTGATTGAGCTGACGACTAGCTTTGATTTCTAGAAATGTAAGAGAATGTATGCCAGCGCACAATGGTTTTCCATTATGCTGGCTGCTTCCAAAATAAAATGCCCCCTCAACCCCTTGTAAACTATTTCTCTTATCCATGCTCTTCTTTGTGTTTCTATTTCGCTGTGTCTCCTTTTATCTCAACACTATTGCTTATTTTACTACTGATTCTTGGTATAATGTAACAAGATGTAAAAGGTAAATGTAATATGTAATTATGTAATATGTAAAGGTTGCACAAGGAAAGCGTATGGTTTAGGTAAAATTGTAAAATTTTGGAAGAAATAAAATTGTATTAAAATTGAAAAAATTGAATTGAATTGTTATAGGCAGCGTGTTTAGACAACAGATCGCACTCAGGGTTGCCAACTCAGCCCTTTTGGGGCTAGATCTGGCCTTTTAAAGAGTACGCCTAGCCCTGAAATTATTGTTTTGCCCGGGCGGGCAAAAGTAGCCCTTTTTAAAGAGCCTTTTAGCTTTTTTCAACAAAATTCAGGGCTGAATAAAAATAACGTTTAATAGTCAGTTTTATTAATTTCTTCAATTAACGAAGAATTTTTGTTTTCAAATCGCCTAATCTATACCAAATCTATACTATAATTATTAATTTGAGACTGACATTTTTGATTTTAAATCAAAAGTAATGTTACCTAAATTAGTTAATTAATTTTTATGGAATTGTGCCATAATAATATTGGCCATAATTTGATTATGGAGTAACATAAATATAATGCATTATAATTGTTTTTCTTCACAGCGGCCTATAGCTATAGTTCTATTAATTTCAATAGCATTATTAGAGTTGATACTATTAATGGGAACCGCTGTGTTTTGCTTTAATCACAAAATATTGAGTTTATTTTAATTTTTGTGAAGTCAGCCCTATTTGACGAAATTTAGCCCCATTTTCAGAGTTTGCGTCTGGGTTTAGCTCTTTTTCATTTTTGCGAGTTGGCAACCCTGCGCACTGCAAAAGTACAGACCACGGCCTCCTTTATAAGTTCCGTTTCACTACACGTTTCCCGGCCTGTCCACCAACTGAAAATCAGAGGTTCCACGTTTTGGCACAGGCCAAGGGCGCTAGTTGACACCCTACGCCTTCCTTATGAAAATCCTACATGACCAACTGAAGACAACATAGTGTGCAGTGGTTGCTTTTGTCTTTGAAAGAGCGCCAATATAGTTCGTGAATTCAACATTAAATATGATTTTAATGCTTTTAAGTAATATTTTAAGCAATTAATAATATATTAGTTCTTGAAATATAACCTCAGCACCAGTTTCGTCTACATATTGAATGTGTTAAGTTAGGTGAAATTTACGTACATTTTTTAACCTCACAATAAATTTCGTATATGTCACATTCAATATGTTGATGAAACTGGTGCTGAGGTTATATTTCAAGAACTAATATATTAATAATTGCTTAAAATATTACTTATAAAGCATTAAAATCATATTTAATGTTGAATTCACGAACTATATTGGCTTACTTATTGCATTTTCTTAACTGACAGCTCTTTCAAAGACAAAAGCAACCACTGCACACTATGTTGTCTTCAGTTGGTCATGTACTATTCTAAGAGAGTCGCCAATGCACACGCAGACGCCATTTATGATCCAGTGACGTCATGTCAATGAACTTCAACTCAAAGATAATACACAAGTAATGTCGTCATCACTCATGGCCAAAGAGTAGCTTGACTCAAAGAAAGAGCAAACAAAAATGTCCTTGAGTTCGTTGACAACTGACATTTCAAGTGTCATGTTAGTGTTTCTATTCTTTATTGTGAAACAAAGAGTATATAAGTTTTTTATTAATTTCTTAAACTAAATATATACCTATATTACTGCCTGCCTTCATAATTATCTTCGTGCTTTAAGTTTGTTTCTTTAAAGAGGTTGGAAAAGTGAATTGTAGAAACTGTAACCTCACTTTATTGAGTGAAAAATATCCTAATTACTGGGACAGTGGTTCCCAACAGTTATAAACAACCCATGTCTTTAAATATTAGAACTAACAACATCAAGGCACTACTAGTTTTTATGTCTATCTAGTCTAGTATTAGCAGAGTCTCTACCTCTAGACCGCTATATTACCTACTCTCTTTGCTCTAGACTACCTTCTAGCACCTAGAAGTTTCTGTTATCACTATTTCATTGAAGGTAACGTAATGTTTAACAATCTACCTACACAATTCTATTGTAGCCATCTACTGTATATCTACTCTTTTAGGTTCAGGTTTAGTGTTTACTCTTTCATAGATTTACCTTACCTACCTGAACAAAAAGTTTTTACACATTGTTCCTACTCTGTTAATAACTAGGTAGGTAGTATCTCAATAACGGTAAGGTACACTTGGCACAACTAAATTTGATCGTTCAACTAACCTGATTGACTGAAAAATGTTAGATCGCACCATCAGAAGTAAGTCCAAGTGATCTCCTTGTCTCACTCTACGTGACCTCACATTTCAATGATAATATTAATAACAAGCTTTGGAACATATTATGGAACATGACCAGTCAGTCATTCAAATTTGTTCACTGATCAATTTTTGTTGTGCTGAGTGTACCTAGTACCTATATTATAAAAGTTTTACAATGTTCTGAACTAGAGCCGTAGTTAGATTCATGACGAGGCAGTGCAAGCACAAACTCTATATTGACCGATATTAATTTGATACACGGATGTTTTGGATCTAGGGGAATGGAAGTTATTTATTTTGTTTGTCGGCTTGCACTTGTGTGCCATTTAAGTCAGTAATGTAAAGGAAGCTATCAGCTATGCAATCAGCAAGTTCAGTGCTATTTGCCTTTGGTCCGACCATCAAGAATCTACTTTCTCCATCAGAAGAAATATTGTGTAGATACCTGTTCAAAACCAATTCGGAAAGCCCGAATCATCGACAGCTTTAGAAGGTCGCAAATCTTTTGCTATGAAGCGCACAGCTGCTGAGACCAAACACCCTTTGCAAAAGGTGTCGGAGTTCTAGCTGCAAATCCAGGCCAAACGATGGCCTGGATTGGAACTCTGTCACTTTTTTGTCTTTGTAAGCTACCAGTCCCGATTTTAGGCATGTAAGTAACCACACCCCGACACTTCACACAATAAGCAAAAGGTTCGCGTTTACCTTTGATCAAAAATACCTAATTTAAAGTTTTTCCATACTTCACTTTTTCTGGAGCTGTGTTCTTCTAACACTAGTCCATCTGATTTTTTTATTGCTAATTGTTCAATAACATTTTTGGAAAGAGCACTACTAGAGTAAGCCATGATACACGCCAGGGACCCGAACCGGAACCTAGAACCGGTATGAACCTTTATAATTTTGGAACCAGAACCGGAACCGGAACTGTTATACTTTTTTCCCCAAGAACCGGAACTCGAACCTTTATAATCAATTAGGTTCTTAAGGTGGCTCATCCAATCGGGCATGGTCTCAGATTTTCATAATTTTTTGTCTACTTATTGATAATCATGCCATACACAATCCCTGAAAAAATTAAACACTTCTCGTGTCTAGTTTTTGAGATAAATTGAGTTTTCTTCCCCATGTTATCTTATGGCAGACAAGTAAAATCGTGTCACATTTAGGCTAATAATGAAGATCTAATTTTTATGTAGTCCCAACTTTGATCAAAAAACTTTTTTTCTGGTAGATATATGGATATCCTATTAGAGAAAAAATTGAAAACAATACCAACGTGTGCTATTTTAGAAGTTATAAGTCAAAAACGCAATGATTTTCCTATACCTCCTGTGTTAAAGTTTTCTTCATTCTCGGAAGGCAATAATTTTAAACCTCGCTGTAAGACAGGAATTGCAAGTTAAATGACATTTTATTATTTGTTTATACTTAAATAGAGTTCAAATGTTGGAAAAAGTAATTCATGATGGTAATTTCAAAAAATAATTATTTTGGAATGTTCGATCGGTTGAGCCACGTTAAAGGTTCTTTAAGGTTCATTCTTTTAATAAAAGAAACAAGTATGATTCAATTTTTTAACACTTGGATATTAATATTATGATATTTTCAAAGAATATTATTCGCAAAGTTGTAAAAAGTTTTATTTTTTGATACAATTTCTATTAGTATTTTTTGTAGACTTTTTTTAATTCTTGAAACTCCTTCATTTTCAAATGATGCTCGAGTTTTCAATTTTTGAATCTGACTACTGCGATGAGAACTGCATTGCTGACAATTATGAAGCTCTGGCAAAATGAATGTTTACGCCGTCTTATGGAGAAAATTGCCGCCACTGTCTCTTCTGACTCTGAGAAATTTAGTCTGCGCACCATCCTGTGACTTCTGTGTACGCATATTACATACATATTACAAATCCAATAATTCCATTAAATTTGACATAATACTGAAGTGTTATAATCTAGTTTGATTTAAAATTTGAGAACCGGAACCCGGAACCTTTATGCAGGAACCGGAACCGAACCTTTAAGAATATTTGTTTAAGAACCGGAACCGGAACCTTCATAAAGTAAAATTGTGGAACCGGAACCTTTATTAATAAAGGTTCGGGTCCCTGATAAACGCCGTCTCCTGCTGAAACGACACTCATAGGTACCTACTGATTTGCGAAGCCGAGATGCTTCTAAGTCCTACTCTATGCATTGCAGATAAACATAACATCCCTTGCCTGATGGAAACTGCTTAGGTGTGCTTATTGTCTAGAGTCTAGACTCGACATCTGAGTCTTCACTATCTGTGTAAGAAAATAAGTCTAAAAACCCACACACATACTATACAAAAATATACAAGGAAGATTGCTGGTCACGCATGCTCAAGTTGAACACATCAGGAACAAGGAATTTTTTTGGATTATCTAACTTTTCCTTGTGTCACGATACACGGGCGAGTCAAAATATTGCACGCTCACGCACGGCATTTTTCTGACGGTGCACACTCACGCTTTAATTCGTGAGTCACGACTCAAGTCACTCACACAGTCACCTCTACTAGGTACCAACCTTCTACTCTCGTCGAAACAGAGATTGTTGTCTCCAGTTCTGCACATGATTTCTTTTTTGATACCTATATGAAACTGGTATAATTTAAATCAAAATCATTTGTAGACTTTAGTTTGGCTTCCAAAATAAATATAATTATCATTGAATAAGATTATGGAATAATAATTAGTTACTTAGCAGAAAATAAGTAGAATTTGTTCAGCCCAAAAGTAGAAGTTTAATTGTCACATTGGAATTTATAGTAGATACTGTCAATATAATGATAGAGTCATCGCCATCACAACCTTGAAGTTGGTGTTCGGATCAAACCTGTCCATCTGATCTAGGTGTTCAAGCAGGATGCGCTGCACCTCCCTGTCCACTCCCGTCTGCAGGTCGAATCACTTAGTCGCACTCGCAGTCTTGTCAATGAAGATGATCGGGGGAGAGGGGGGGGGGAATTCTCTTTGGCAAGGTAGAACAAGTTGCGGACCATTCGGGGACCCTTGCCAAAGTTCTTCTGCATGAACTCTGAGCCCATCACACGGATGACCGCGACGGTGGTGTGATGAGTGAATACCTTGGCCAGCATGGTCTTGCCGCATGCAGGACGCCTCGTGGCGAGTCGATGCCGATCTGCTTGTACAGCTAGTAGTGCATTAACGACAGCTCCACGGCCTGTCTGATCTCCTGCTTCTGCATGTCCATGACACCGATGTCTGCGTACTGCACTCCGGGCTTCCTGTCCGCTCCCAGCATGGGGATGGATGAATCAGATAGCCAACGGTTTCAAAAGCTCCCAATTGATTGTAGACTAGATCCGAAAGTTGTAATTTGAGCGTTTAGTCGCCTCAGCTTCTACATGAAGCTATGTAAGTTCACTTCAAATTAGTTAGGTACCTACCTGCTAACTAATTAGGTATCTTTCAATTTATTTTTTGGCAGCGTTAAAGCTTTGAAATGACTAATCAACCATTTCTAAGTTAGCATAGTGTTGAAAGAATGTCTCCTTAGACAATTAGAATTTTGTAAGGTACTAGTACCTAATAACCCCACACAGGTATGACTTGTTTTGTGGCTTCCATCCAGGTCGGTTGACAAACGAAGACCATTTTTCCCTTTGGGCCGGTTTCTTGGGAAAATTTTTCATCAGAAACCTGGCCTCACTCTGGTTCTTGCAGCCCAAGGCCGATCAGACAGGCATGATTTCAAGGCTCAGAAGCCAGCCTTAATATGAAAGTTGAAGGAAAGGTAAATTTGCGATGGGAATAGGTAGGTACCAGCTTTATCATCCTGCCCTGACGAAGGATAACTGCTATTTGCTTTCATACATAGGTACATCTTAAATTTACGGAAGGAAATAATCAAGAATATAATATAAGAGTACCTAGCTTGCATTTAACTACTAGGTAGGTACCTATCGTATTAATTGCCAAGAAACATAATAAAACTTCCTACTATCCAGCTGGAAAAATCTTGTTTTGGTTATGTACGACCTATTGGGTGAGGTAAAATCTGATAAACTAAACAATCTCTGTATTGATCAATAAAGCTATCTTAATTTCACATAAACTATTTTCACTAATAATTAGAATATAGTGATATCACAATGCTGGTGACAATTTAATTACGTGAAGAAGAACAGAAAAGCACTTCATAATCACAAAAAAGTCCGTCATGACACATAAACAATATCAGCTGTTAGCCTGTTTTTGCCTTGGCACGGCTCTGATTGGTTGGATCACTCATGGCGGCCGCAGTGACGTCTTGGCACAGTCATTGACGTCACCCAACAATGGGAAAGTTGTAAGCCAATCATCGATAAGCATTTGAATGGCGACTCTCTAAAATGAAATGATATATATAGGCTCTCTAGCGTAGGGTGTCAACTAGCGCCCTTGGCCTGTGCCAAAATGTGGAACCTCTGATTTTCAGTTGGTGGACAGGCCGGAGGTGGGATTCTATAACTCCATTGCGACCGCTTAGCAATTTCTTCCATAAGGATTAACATTGAAATAATTGCTAAGCGGTCGCAATGGAGTTATAGAATCAGGGCCCGGGAAACGTGTAGTGAAACGGAACTTATAAAGGAGGCCGTGGTACAGACAGAGCCACCTAATCTGTGGGAAGGAAGCTAACCTTTTGGCAAGGCGTCCAAGTCGCTGCAGTTATACGTTATGTTGCTGCACATATTACGCATTATCACTCCTTAAAATTTACACAAGTTTATCTAATGTTTATTCGCCTACAAAATATTAACAACAAAGTGTTCACAATTTCACTGAATCTGATCACAATATTAATTTGCGCGACTAAGTTCTGATTCCGAAATATTTTGAGTACATTTGTTGACATCTGATCGGTTGCTAGGTCACGGCCAATGAGAAATGAAACAGTTGACGATCTTCCCACAAATGTTGCTAATTTCTCTCACTCGTGGCGAACACTCGGTGCCTATACCGGCCCTTAGTCAATGAGGTGTAGATGCAAAACTTTACCTACAAATTAAAAATTAGTAAAATTTGCATAAAAAAGGAAAAACCAAATTTTTTCCTGAAAAATTAGATGGCAATCCATGGTTTGAAAGGATGAATTGTTTACACGTTTTTGTATTATGGATGGAGAAATAAAATAAATGAGCACCTTGGCCAAATAAAAGTAAAATCGGTGTTAGAACG
The DNA here is from genome assembly GCA_934045905.1 of Leuctra nigra. Classification (NCBI taxonomy): domain Eukaryota; kingdom Metazoa; phylum Arthropoda; class Insecta; order Plecoptera; family Leuctridae; genus Leuctra; species Leuctra nigra. The sequence goes on from OW203771.1 coordinate 17,677,639, forward strand.
AAGCGGATTGGCTGATAAGTGATTCAGTGAATTGTATTAGTTCCAAATCCTAATTCTAATAAGGTTCCTAGTTGCAACAATGTTACAATCAGGGGACGTGGGGGGCTAGAATCCCCCCCCCCCCCCCTTCCCATGAGGAATATATTAATAGTTCCATCCCCCCATGGATAATGTATTTACTTCAACATCCCCCCATGAGAGATTTAGAAAACAGCACTAAGTAGTGTAATGTACTTCAAAATAATACCATTTTCAGAGAATATGTCCATTTAGCCTATGTAGACGCAATTTGTCGACATAAAAATAGCCTTGTAACAGCGTCAAAATCGCGTAGAAACGCACCAAAGTCATTCCTGATATTAAAAAAAAATCCGTGACTGTGCGCCCCGCACCAGAATGGTCTTGGGGGGCAATTCCCCCCGACACCCCCCATTGACCTCATGCATAATGTTTCCTCTTGTAATAATACAAATGTGTAACATTTGTACAGGAGGGAAGGGGCTTGCCCCCCCCCCTGGATGTCAGTAAAAATCAAAAGTTTGACGGTGTTTTGAAAACAAAATGCTCCTCACAAAGCGTATTAAAATTGGTTTTAAAGTGTCAAAAAAACTAAAAACCGCCATGCGGGGCAAGGTTTTTGGGGCATGCCCCTCACACCTTATAGGAGTGAAAATGGTGAAAAATTAAAAAAAATTAATAACAAAATACACCTCAGAACGTCTTAAAATTTATTTTAAAGTATCAAAAAAAACGCCCTGCGGGGCAAAATGGGGGTTGCGCCCCCCCCCCCCCCCCCCCCCCCCCAGCAGAAGTTCTGCCGGCACCCAAGTGCACCATCCCCCCATGGACTACTTCCAATTCGAATTCGACCATAGTTATGCAATGTAACTAATATTACATTGCAATTGTGTCCAGTTTGCAGTTGGAGACTTTTATATTCTCCCGCCCTATTTCACGCATTCATACGGACGGACCACGGTGGGACGGACGGAGAAGTTGAGTCGTCATGAGTCACTCATGAACAGTCAGAGATAACCTCACTTTCAGAGCACTTTGCAGTAGAGCACATTGACTGCACGTGGTTTGTTCTAGTTTATATTCTAAAATGCTTCGTTACAATCAACCAAACACCTTGTTTAATCTCGCAAAAGATTCTGTGTGCAATGTTATCATTATTAGGTGCAAAGCCATAGAGGATCAATTTCGTGTCAAACGAGATCAATTTCGTGTCAAACATGATCAATTTCGAGTAAAACGTAAACCAGAGAAATTAGCCTATAATATTGCTGCTTGTGCAGCCAGAGTTCATACGCTTCATGATGAGTTCTCTGCTATGTTACCATATAGTTTTTATGATGGGATATTTGAATCGGCTATGGAACTTCATGACAAATGCAGTCTCACTCTCGGAGGACAAATAAAAGACATGAGAATTTTATATGGCGTGTTCTTGAACGAGCATTTAACCACTTTCAAGTTATCAAAGATGAGTAAAAATGCAAGACAGTGTGGAATTGAATGTGTAATGCCAGATCTCAAGAATATTGTTAAACTGGATTTGAAAGAGCTCCGAAGTCGGGAGCGCTCCGAACAGATTATTATTGCCGTCAGCCATGTGTGTAAAAAATTGGAACACATCATTTTGAAAAGGGCCTCCTCAGAGGCATTCCAGTCTTTGATAAACAACTGCCCCAAACTGCGGGTTATTGATATAGGTGGATTTAAAAAAAGAGAGAATATTGCACTTGCGGTAAGTAAGACCTAAATTAGTCTTGAAAATTGCTGCTTTAATTTAAGTTGGAATTTTGTCAGGGGTTGGGAATCTGTGCAGGCTCCAGAGTAGGTAGTTCTTGATTGGCTCTTAACATATTTTTAAAATTAAGATAAAATTTACAAAGTTTCTTGGGCTACGCGCCCCAGACTTGTATGAACATGGGGGACCCTCTAGATCTCCAATTTAAAAGTTTTTGAATAGTGGTCGAGCTACAAACTTTCACCTTGAAATGCCTCTTTTAATTCACAACTTGATTAGTAAAAATTTTAAGAATGGGATTTCGTTTACGACCGAACATTGAATTTCTTTTCTTTGAGGTTGAGATGAACTACCTATTAAAATATATGTACTAAATTTGTGTTTAAATTGACAAAATTGCTTAAATATTCAATATATTTGTACTAAATTTGTGTTTAAATTGACAAAATTGCTTAAATATTCAATATATTGTTTTTTGTATGATTGAAACAAAAATGCTTATCTTCTACTAATAGCAGAGTTGTACCTCTGTAATTTAATCAATTTTGTGATTTTCTTCCAGCTCGCCCAGCTTGAAAATCTTGAGAAAATTGTCTACGATAAAACAACTAAGGTCATCTCATCACTTGATATCCCACGTCCTCTGAAACTGACGTGGTTACGCGACTTCTATGCAACGCCTGAAAATGTCTTCAATGCTGTAAACAAATGTCCACAACTAATGGATCTCGAACTGCAACCCAGAGCAGGCAAGATGAAGTCGATGGACCAAACACTTGATTTCCTTGCCTCAAACAACAGTTTGAAATTAAGAAGTCTTGTCTTGGTGGATTTCGATCTTTCTAATTCATATGTCGAGAAATTTTTCATCACAAAAGGTGAATATTTACAGGTTTTAGGAATTGAAATGTGTATGATAAATGATATGTTCAACTTTGTATCATTCATCGGAAGCTGCTGTAAGAACTTAAAAAAACTCAATATGGGTCCCCAAGAACTTGGTGATTTTAGTAACACTAACACATATAAAGTTCCTTCTAATTGGATTCCATCGTTTCCCTGTCTTGAAGAGTTGAACATTCCATACACATCTGACGAATCCGATATGGAACCTGGTGAAAATGATTTTATACCCTCTCATGTTATAAATACTATCACTACATTACTTGAACATTCTCCTTCATTACAGAAAGTAATTCTTTCCGCAGATACATTTATGGTAGGAAAACCAGATTTAAGTGACTTTCAAAAAATATTTACTGTTGAAAGTTTAGAAAATCTTCAATACCTGGAGTTTGTAGATATGATTATATCAAAAGAAATTGCACAATATATATTAAGATATGCAGTGAATTTGACAACCTTTGTCTTCCCTGAGAACATAGCTAAGCCCAATACAGTTAAATACATTGAAAACGTGAAACGTAAATTGCATCGGAAAAATAGGATATTTAATGTCGTACATGAACCTTACGAATAAAATTTAAAAATCTGTTGAAGACACTATCTTCATAATATTATCAATTGAAAAGTGTAACATTTTCTTCCGTAGATGTAAACACGTCTTTGAATAATTTTGTGTGTTTTCTTCATTATACATAGGTACGCTATAAATAGCCTAGGTATACTTTATAATAATAGGTATTATAAATAGGTATGTAAATGCTTTTTTTGAATAATTTTGTGTGTTCTTTCTCTTATTTTAAGGAGGGATGCCCAAGTAGATTTTCCGAAAACATTTTTTTTGTTATTATATTGAGCTTTCAATATGATGTCTTCAGAATATGAAGCAATTTTAACACAGGAGGTATAGGAAAATTATTTAGATTTTGGTTCCTAACTTTCAAAAATTTAAAAACGTTTATATTTATATATAAAAATCTTAATAAAAACAGTTATGTCTAATGCACATAATATTAGTTTTTGGTTCGAACCTATCGGTGGAAAATAGTTTAAATCTAATATTTACTAGGAAAATTACTGTTTTTTCGACTTGCCATGTTAAAGATAGGGCTAACTCAAATTTATAAAGCAATAATCTTGAAAATTAGTTTGGCTACCCACCTTTTTCTTGCGTTTATATGATGCACAAATAAATTATCTATTAAATAAGCATTTGTTCAGATATATTATATATGTACCTATATTATATTTTGATATATTTGTTCAGATATAAACGCAAGAAAAAGTGGGGAAGCCGAACTAATTTCCAAGATATATCACTTGATAAATTTGAGTTAGCCCTATCTTTAACATGGGAAGTTCGAAAAATCACTGTAATTTTCCTAGTAAATATTGGATTTAAACTATTTTCCATCGATAGATTTTTTCCAAAAACTAATATTATGTGTATTCGACATAAAGGTATTTATTAAGATTTTTCTATATACCTACACCTAGCCGTACGATTTTAAAAGTTAGACGTCAAATTCTAAATAATTTTCCTATGTTAAAATTTCCTCATATTCTGAAGACATCATATTGAAAACTCAATATAAGTCGAGAGTTGCTAGTTACAAGACATTTGATGTAGGTATCTTTTACATTAAAATATAGTTGAAATGTTGAAAACATTAATAAAAATTGTAAATTTCAACAAAAAATATTTTCGCAAAATCTACTTGGGCATCCCTCCTTAACTCTTATATTGGATATAGGTAAGCAAATAGAAAAATAACAAATAGCAAATTTAGCAAATAGGTAGGTATAAATTTAATGAATTTCTTCAGCATTTCTAATATGTAGTGTAAAGTGTTATTTTTGAATAATTTGATTAGAGGTGTTTTTCTCTAACTTTACTTTTTCTTTTTGGATAAGTATTAGAGATAGATAAATTGAATGATATCACTCAGCATTTCAAATAAATGTACATAATTAAATAATAAGTGTGTTTATCTCTTATTCAACTCTTTCTTTTTGGATGTAATAAATAGAGATAAGTAATATTTATAAATTGAATGTAATCAGCATTTCCAATGAATATCTATATTTGCATTAAAAAAATAAATGAAGAAGGTACTATAAATGTTGTGTCTGTAAATGTTATTTACATTATGTAATAACCTGGGGGGTCATTCCTGTACGTTTTTAGTCTCTTAAATTAGCTATCATATCATAAATTTTTTACTCCAATGTTAACGTCCATAACAACGGTTGCTACTGTCTTAAAATTTACGATAAGAGAGTGAAAATGCGTACAGGAATCACCCCCCTTCTCCCTAAGCTTCGCTGCCCCCTTTTTGATATTCGTAATAAGCTTCTAGGTACATTTTGCTTACATTACAAATGATCACTTATGAAGATGGATGAAGTGTTTCAAGCTAGGCTCTCTATTTCAAGCTGCTCACTTGCATTGACTGACAGATAAAATTTGAAAGATAATTGAGCCAGCATTTCATTTCAATCTATGATTTATTTCTATTTTATTTCCTTTTCAGTGCTGGCTATATACCGTTTCCAATTTTACAAGTTCGCTGTAACCGAGGTCAAGGGAGAAAACATTGTCATTAGCTCATTACTTTTAAACAAATTTCACAATTTACAATGAACAAGAGTTTGTGTATCTGTCTCTTGTTGGTTTCACTATCTTGAAATACAATTTGTGGCAAATTACATAATAATATATGGATTATGAAAATGAAGACAAATTAAAAATAAATTAAGAAACGAATGTAATTCATATTCATTTATTTTTGTTATTATTTCAATTACTCAACAAAATTATAACTAATTTTATCACACGGAATTAATTTGAACAACAAGGTAATTTGGTACACAAGGTGCACAGTTACAATCTAGAACCTACCTATCATCGAGCTCTTTTCTGATCTTTTGACAATTTCTTAGGTCGATTCACACGGCCGTTCCAATCTTTGAAGTTCCGAACGGCCGTTTCATTTAGAGCTTTGTTGACAGTAAAAAACATTGAATTTAATCTTCTATTCCAATTTTTTTTTAGTTCACACGAGAGATTTTGAAAGGGCGATTCGGAACATTGACAAACTTGGGAAGTTTTGGAATGACCTTGTGAATCGGACTTATGACACACCTATTCTACTTCTACCTAATGGAATTATTTTAGTATGACTGAGAAACAACAGTACTATTCTCATCTTAAATCCTCAGCGTTTGTAAAAAATTAAAACTAGTGACTGATGAGACATATGATTTAGGAATATGTAATACCAATAGGTAGGCACGTACGGGCAGACTGGCTTGAAATGGACTGGGAAGATTATCAGTAAGCTACAACGTCCTTGCCAGTCCGCCCCGGGGTACGTAAATAGTGTATGGTCCAAATAAGGATTATCTTATATACTAGGAAAACGCTCAGTGTAACGCGTTGATGAGCGAGCACGGGTATGTGCAAATTCTTGAACCGGAAATGCGTACACAAGGCACAGAAAACATACATTTATATTGAATTGAAATATGATAACTCAATAAACATAAAAGTATTATGCTTTTCATCGAAACTTGAAAATAAAATCTAAGCACCCTGGTAAATATAGCAAATCAGATACAATTCAATTGGCACTGGAAAACATTCATTTCGATACTTCATTACTGACAGATATTAAAAAGGTCAATAAGTTAATACGTTCTTAACTGATTGGGATGAAATTTTGTAAAATAAGAGACAATGTTGGTCTTAATGATCATGCTAAATATGAGTTTGATCAGAATTATCCAAGACCGTTTTCATTTTTCAGCCTATCAGGAGATATTTATTTAAATTTTAACCACTAAATGGATTTCAAAAAAATTAGAGTCTGCAAACAGAGAAGGTTGGTTTTACATGTGTGCAAAATTTCAGCTCGATCAAAGAAAAACTCTGACCTCTATAGCCAAAATATGAGTTTGATCAGATTTATCAAAGACCATTGTCATTTTTCAACCTACCATCGGGAGATGTTTATTTAAATTTTAACCAATTAATGGATTTCAAAAAAATTTGGGTCTGCAAACAGAAAAGGTTGTCTCCACATGTGTGCAAAATTTCAGCTCGATCAAAGAAAAACTCTGACCTGTATACCCTCAGGTAACAGAAAAAATCACAAAAAAAAACAGAGGTCCATGCCAAAAGAGCCAAAAGGAGACGCTCGCTAGGCTCGCTCAACAAACAACAGATCACATCCAAATACACTCTTGCAAATCCAATTTTGTGATATGTAGTGTACCTACTATCTAAGTACTAATTATTAATTAAACACTGTCTTTCTAATGTGAGATGTATTGTTAGTATAGTACATAGTACACTACCTTGAGAGAAGGGGAATAGAATCTCCTCAAGTGGCTCCACCCATTGCATATGCACTTGGACCAATTTTACGTTGTCATAAAGCTGGGTTCCCATACTTCGCATCGAATTCACTTCCGGTTCGCTTCGCTTTCGCAAAATGGTTACCTTTTAACAAAGAAAATCGTCCATGTTTACATTTCCATGTTCGCGTGTTTCGGTTTCGTTTCGGTTTCGTCAAAGTTAAAATTGGCTCAACTTTCACGAAACCGAAACACGCGAACATGCGAATGTAAACATGGACGATTTCCTTTGTTAAAAGGTAGCCATTTTGCGAAAGCGAAGCGAACCGGAAGTGAATTCGATGCGAAGTATGGGAACCCAGCTTAAGTCCAATGGTAAGTTCCTGATTGGGTGAGTTTTTTGTTTGTTTCAAAGTTAACTTTTGACAACCAAAATTGTGTAATGTCGTTTTCGGCTGGCCGCACTGGGGTTGCACTGAGTTCTTGATCGTGACGTTATATCGTAACCTGGTTTTGCACTAGTCCTGCCTAGTGCTGCCCCCAGTGCGGTCTCAGCCGAATACGAATGATATGTTTTGATTTTGTGTTTTGACACTGACAGCTATTTTCATAAGGCAACCGAAGAAATTGAGCTCCCGAGTGTTTTAAAGGAAAACCTCCAGTAAGAACATCAATTTTGTTTTTCGCGCCGCCATTTTGTCGTAGTGCGGCGGAGTGGAGGGGGCAACTCTACCAAATATTTCCGAGCAAGAAATAGTGCACTGAGTGCGCACCCAGTGTGCACCACTTCCCAGTCGAATACAAAAACATTGCCCCAGAGCAACTCGCACTGCCAGTCGAACATGTCACTTGCACTCAGTGCAGCTCAGTGCAACCCCAGTACGGCCAGCCGAAAACGACATTACATTGTTAAATGTTTAAAATGTATCCTACAAATGAAGTATTTTTTGTGTATACTCTATTATTCCCCTTCCTTCATGGTATACAAGCAAATTTTAAATACTAATTGTGAGCACGTTTTAAACAAAAATCAGTGCAAACAAATAAACTTAAATAAAATAAATAATCATATAACTTCAAATTAATATAAAATCTCTAAACCAAACTTCTAGTGTTCAGAGGAAAGTAATATGCTCAACTTGAGGGAGTAATAGGTACATTGCAAATTTAGACCAAGAGGTAAACTCGGTGCTTATCAAGGTCATAAAGCATAAGATATTTAGCACATTTAGTCCTGTGCTATGAAATCCGTTATAAAATGTCAAAGCGAAACAAGCTTTTCCAATACATTAATTTGGCTCCGTTCTTTTCTCTAAATTTACTAATTTCTCACTATAAAATACAATATTGCATCCAATAGAATCCCTTTATTTATTAGATTAAGCCCAAATTTAAATGTGTAATCTTTTTTTAACACTTGAAGCCAGAATTTTCATAACAGATATTGACTAATAGTTACGTAACGTTTTTCTTTGTTTTGAATAATAATATTAACAACCGTTGCAATGTGGCTCCAGCACATTGGGCTAGATAATTTAACCCTTTCGGGTCTCATTTATTTACTACTGTAGCGCTCCACAGGTCGGACTTAAAATGGGCCTATAGCAGGTGAATTTTACCTCCATGAAGATGAGAGTGATAGTGGGACTTATACTCATTGTTTTCATTACAATTTTATTTAATATTCACATTAACATATGTACAAACACTTCTGATACGTTTTGTGTCCAGTTAATTATATATTTTATATAGAAAGAAATATAAATAAACAGTTCCAACTTGTTGCGTATTTGCCGCCATCCCTACCCAGCTCATTATTTACCAGAATCATGGTCACTAATGGTTGCCATCACTATCACAGTCACTTACAATATCTTCCTTGAATTTCCCACTATCATTATCATCTTCACTAAATTAATAATTGCTACTAGAATCGTCAAAAACTTCCTCCAAATCATTGCTGCACATTCCTTTCCTATAGGTAGGCGCCATATTGGATTACTAGCAAAAAAATATTTCGACTTGGTTTGTCAACTTTTTCATGGAATAGGAACAAATAGAAGGCTGTGTGACTCGATTGCTCAGTAGATAAAATAGTGCTTTACTTGTTTATTTCGCTGATAGATAGCGCCACTTGTACGAAAATTGTTTAGAAGCTATACAAAGTGATGTCGGACCTGTTCCGACATACGGCAAGAACGGCAATATAAAAATGTCGGAACCATTCCGACTTTCGGCCTGAAAGGGTTAAGACGGCTGGGTAGTGAGTTTGACCTTGAAGAGTTTTTTAATCGATTTTTATCAATATCTTTTACCAATGTTATTGTTAATAAAATAAGGCTTTGTACGCGTCTTCAGAACAGTTCAATAAAAATAGTTTCATAGCTTGTAATGGTGTATTAGTTTTATTTTGTCCTACAGACGTTTAGTGCCTGAAAATTAGTAAAAATATGGCACTGAACGTATGTTGGATCAAATAAAACAAATAATCTCTCCAACCTATGAAGTTATTTTCATTGAACAGTTCTGAAGACTCGTACATAGCCTTATTGAGCGAGCGTCTCCTTTCGGCTCATTTGGCACGGACCTCTGTTTTTTTTTTTTTTTTTTTCTGTTGGGTGAGGCTGTACAGGTCAGAGTTTTTCTTTGATCGATCTGAAATTTTGCACACATGTAGAGACAACCTTTTCTGTTTGCAGGCCCAAATTTTTTTTAAAATCCATTTATTGGTTAAAATTGAAATAAACATCTCCTGATAGGTTGAAAAATGAAAATGGTCTTCGATAAATCTGATCAAATTCATATTTTGGCTATACAGGTCAGAGTTTTTCTTTGATCGAGCTGAAATTTTGCACACATGTAAAACCAACCTTCTCTGTTTGCAGACCATAATTTTTTTGAAATCCATTCATTGGTTAAGATTTAAATAAATATCTCCTGATAGGCTGAAAATGAAAACGGTCTTCGATAATTCAGATCAAACTCATATTTTGCATGATCATTAAGACCAACATTGTCTCTTATTTTACAAAATTTCATCCCAATCAGTTAAGAACGTATGAACTTATTAACATTTTTAATATCTGTCAGTAATGAAGTATCAAAATGAATGTTTTCCAGTGCCAATTGGATTGAATCTGATTTGTTTTATTTTAACCAGGGTTCTTAGATGCTTAGATGCTATTTTCAAGTTTCAATGAAAAGCATAATAATATGTTGTGTTGACTGAGTGATCATATTTCAATTCAATATGGATGTATATGTTTTCTGTGCTTGTGTACGCATTTCCGGTTCGAGAATTTGCATGTCCCCGTGCTCGCTCACCAACGCGTTACACTGAGCGTTTTCCTAGTTTTATTAACAATTACATTGGTAAAAGATTAAACTCTTCAAGGCCACGCTCACTTCTCAGCCGTCTAGAATTTTAATATTTTCAACAGAGTTAAGAAATATTGAGAAATGGAGAGACCTTAAAATGTGAAGATAAGAGGTCTCAGACTTGGACAATGTTTCAAAGCAGCCCAAAAAATCAGATGTGGCAATGTACTCACTTTACTGTCAAAAGGGCAAAAAATACGTTATTTTTATTTAATATTTTGGCAATGATTTTCCATATTTCTTGGCATAAAACTGAGTACATTGATGACCTCCAATTCATTCTCAAAATTATAAAAACTACAATAAAATAATAATCATAGTTTAGTTAAGGTGGCGCAATCACTCGAGGCATAGTTTCGGATCTTCATAAATTTTTGTGTACTTATTGATAATCATGCCATACATAATCCTTGAAAAAATTAAACACTTCTCGTGTCTAGTTTCTGAGATAATTTGAGTTTTCTTCCTCATGTTATCTTATGGCAGCCAAGTAAAATCATGTCATTTTTAAGCTAAAATGAAGTTCTAATTTTTTTGTACGGTAAGATTTTAACAAAAAACTTTTTTTCTGGTAGACCTACGGACATACTACCAGGAAAAAAATTGAAAACTATACCAACGTGTGCTATTTTAAAAGTTCTACACCAAATTCGAAATGATTTTCCTATACCTCCCTTGTTAAAGTTTTGTAAATTCTCAAAAGACATAAAATTGAAAACTCATTATTGGGCGGGAGTTGCAAACTATAGGACTTTAAATGAGTCTTTAATACTTAAATATAGTTGAACTATTGTAAAATGTATTTTGAAATGGTAATTTCAAAAATAAAAAAAAAATGTGCTAGGTATATCGAGTGATCGCGCCACGTTAAATGAGTTTTAATAGTGCCAACTGCTCATTTTTTATATTTTGTTATTCAACCATGAAAACTTTGATTGAATGCACTATAATAAAAGTAAGATGGCTGAAAAAACAAGTCCACCACAGTCTTCCTACTGCCTCGTTCAGACGTCTGTGATCAACAGATGCAATCTGTCAAATATGCTGCTTTTGGTTAATAGTTTTCACAAGAAATGAATGCATGTGCTGTACTGTAATTTGCCGATTGTGTTTGATTTAGACACTGAGGTACGCATCAATTTCTGTTATTTCGAGACATAGTTCTTGTAACTAAACTTGTTACCATTGTCAGGAAAGTTCCATGCCCATGCGCACTAGAGTTGCACTATACGTTTAGATGTTATTTTTCCACACTTGGTGACGTGACTGCAACATTTAGGGTCGAATAGTGAAGACAAAACTTTAAAAACACTTCGGAGAACCTCACCGTTCATGCGGGTACGGTATTTGTTGTTAGTTTATTCACAAGAATGGTGGGACGTACGTCTACTCTACGTGTATCGGCCGAGTACGAGGGATTGCAACAGCGGCGCGACCTCCTGGAGATCTTGCAGAGCTTCCGCCAGCATCTTCTCGATGTTCCGCATGATCGCGACCTTGTGGCGACCGTGGAGCGGGTAGGATATGGAGTCGGTCGCGCACGCCTGGAATGGAACACAAGTTGTGCCTAGTGTTACAGCAATAACAACTCACTTACATTTAAGACAAAAATATTACTAGAAAAATAGAAAATGGGATATGGAGAAGAAATGTTTTACACATTTCCCAGATTTATTATAAAATCTTTGCTTTTGCCATACAGAGAAAATTTTCAATGCTTATTTTACGGAAAATTTTCCGATCCTTCTTTCGGAGTGTTTTTTTTAAATAAATATTAGAAATATATTTTATTATCATATTTTGGAGGACTGTAACTTAACATTCAGCAGAAATAAACTCCAAACAATATAGAAGTCTCCTTAACCCTTTAAGTAGTGAATTAATTTGTAGGTAGGTAGAGGTAAAAATTCTATATCCTTTTTGGGATGCGTTAGGAAGCAGATTTTTGTGTAATGAGAATATAAAACTATTAAATATTAAACAAATTTTTTAAATTTCCCAAAAAAATGTAAAAAAAAATATTTGGAGCTTTTTTTTTTATGTATATATGTAGAATGCCAGTGCGTAAGAGATACGTGCATACTAGTCAAAGGGTTAACTTCTTTTTTGTAAATTTGTAATAAATATCAACACACACAAATAATAATGACAAATCTAGTGGAGCAGTCGCTCCACGACTGCTCTATAAAGGCTGGAGCAAACCCACTTTTACTGTAAGCATCAAAGTGGCATTTTCGGCCTACTGGATAATAAAATTGGGAAATCTCACATTGTTGCGAAATATCTTAATTTCTAGCTATGGCCCATCCCACCACATATACCAAATTTGGGAACAATAGGTTACGCCCTTTGCGAGCTAGAGGGCCGTGATACACTTTCCACCCGAAAAAATTAACATTTTCATTCATAAAATATCAAATTGTAATTACCTACATTTGCCATATTTCGGAAGGAAAATCTTTGTGTGACATGTAAGCCCAGTAATGTCATTTCTAAGTCCACAACAATGTGATACCATGGTGAATACTTTGTTGCCATGGTAAAACCCCCCATAACGTCAATGCCGATATTATTGTTTTAAAACAAGGTAAATATATTTTATAATTCGGAGATTTCCATCAATCCTGCTACATATCTTCAACTACCTACTTGAAAACTCGTCCCACAATAAAAATGTTTTGTGTGCTAATCCCAGACATATTCTTTCCATATTTCACATTTTTTATCCATTCTACAACTAAAGAGAGTTCGCCATTCTGACGAAAACATAAAACCCTCGGTCGTCTCGGTGCGTGATCTCACCTTGTTGATGTACCAGAAGTTGACGGAGACGGTGTATCCTCCCCTCATGAGGGACTCTACGTGATGCCACCAGTAGATGGGGATGTAGAGCACGTCACCGGGACCAACCACCGCCTCAAGACCCTGCGCCTCTCGGAACTTCGGGAACCTGCGGCAAACCGATGGCGTCAGTTTCACTCAACAACATTCACCATGTATCACTGTGTGTAGCTGTGTCTGTGCTAATCACTGATATATAACACGTGGATTGCTGCTTATCGATGCTATGCGAGTGAAGTCAACATTTTCTATGTCGTCGCTGTAATAACTTTGCGGATTTATAACAAATTATAACTAATGTAACTATAACGTGTTCATTAACTAATAAACTAATGTCTAAAGTAATGATTTAGTTGATTCAAAGTGATTTTAGAAATGATTTAGATCGTGTAAAAGGCTGTTATAAATTGATGACCTTGAAAAGGAACATTTTATTTAATGTATTTTCGACTTCACTGGGACTAATGCTAAAGGGATTCAATGCGCAATCCACGCAACGAAGTGGAAGTACATGGAGATCAGTGGTGCTAATACAATTTGTATGGCTGTGTGTGTTTATACAGATTATTCCATACAGAGGAAAAAGGCATGAAGTCCATTTTGTAAACTTGAGATAAGCTCAAAAACTAATAATTCTGCCTCATTACCTAACAATGATAAGATAAGAATGATTAGAAAAAGAATAGAATTAGAATAAGAATGATTTATAAGAAAATACTCAGTACTGCAATATAGCTGTAATTGTGGGACTTCAGTCAAATTGTAATTGATATTGCTTGATTATTTATTCCAAAAGTGTGCAACACCAATGCAAAAACAAGAAAATAGACTTAGAACTTACTATGTCCGAGGTACCTACAGAACAGTTCTGTATGTATGTATGTTCTGTACGGTGGAATGTACAAAATAAGTGGTATAATTTTTGGGGCAGAACAGCTCTTAATTTGTCAAAAATATACTATTTTACGGTAGGTAAGCCAGACTACTACCTACTTGAAAGTTGTTAACACATCTAAATCCCTAAGAACTTTTAGCTTTTTATGTACACTCGCCAAACAAAAATTGAACGTTGACCAAATTTGAATGACTGCTGGTCATGTCCCATAACCAATCAAAGCTTGTTAGTTGTTATTATCATTGAAATGTGAGGTCACCTACACTACTAGCGTGAGACAATGAGATCGCTTAGACTGACTTCTGATGGTGCGATCTTACATCAGCCTATCAGATTTATTGAATGTTCAATTTTTGTTCGGCCAAGTGTACCTACTTAAGATTATATTTGCTTTCTCTCACATACAGAAGTAGACAATTAATTAGGTATGTTGTGTCTCGAGATTTACGGATGTTGCATGCGCATTGCACATATATTTTAATTGATTCACATGTTGCTGCATTTGACAAGTAATGGAGCAAGTAGCAACAGTAGTGAAAATGAATGTATTAGAGAGTAGGTAGTTACTTGGTATAGTCGGGTCTCTCGAAGTCCACTTGGCTCTGTCGATCGTGCGGATGAAACACGGGATGAGGATAGAAACACTCGAACTGGTCGGGCGGGAAGAGGATGCAGCGCTTGAAGCCTCGGACCTGAGCAAACAGGTTCTGTTGCTCGTCGTAATGGCACGGAGTCACGTTTCCTGCAAACACAAAAATGTCTTGCATGGGTTGAATGAATTTGTGAATATTTTGATGGCAATGTGAAGATGACTTAATATAATATGCTTACTTCTAATCAGCCACTGGCTAATTAATAAATAAATAACAAAATGACTTCTCCTGCATTTTATAAAATTATTGCTAATTTACAACTATTTGTATGTGAGTTCAATATTATTCTAGATATGTACACTTGGCACAACTAAAAATGATCGCTCAATACATCTGTGATTGATATAAAAATGTTGGATAGCACCATCAGACATAGTCATCCAAGCGATCTCCTTGTCTCACTGTAGTAGGTGACCTCATATTTCAATGATGATTAGAAGCATTGATTGTTATGGAATATGACCATAGCAGTCATTCAAATTTGTTCACTGATCATTTTTTACTTGGCCAAGTGTACCTCAACACAATGTGTTTCCAAACCCCACTTCAATGTCACCGCTGGAGAGCTTACAGTGTTGCCTACCTTCCATGGCAATGAGCAGCAGGTTGGACGTAAGTGGCCCCCAGTTGTGTACCTTCTGCTTCCCGTTGATCCAGTCCCACTGGAAGTTGAGGAAGTCTTGCACGACAGCCGGCCCGACAGTGTTGTTCAGTGCTTGTTGTAGATACAGTCTGCACAACAAACCATTGAAAGGGTGTTAAAAATATGAAACATTCAATAAAAAGCCACAGGTTGCATGATTGGTTACGCAACCAATTAAGACGTTGGAATATTCTTGCCCAAGTTTTCAACAGCTGTGTTGAAAGTACTGGATTAAAAATACCCACCTTTCTTCTCCTCTCCGCCACTGCCGCAGTCGTTGAGCAAATTCCGGCATTTTCAAGTCAATTCTACGCGTAGGAGGAGTGAAGTCTATAGGCGGGTCGTTACTAGAAAACGTTGCCATCTTCTTTTCGTCGAAATACTTGAACTTGTGATTCCGCGAGAGGAATACGGAGAAATCGCCATCACCGATGTTTTCCGAGAGATAGTCGATGTCCCATTTTCTCGCTGAAGAAACCAGATTCGAGTCTGTTATGACAACAGGTAGCTGTGGAAAGATGCGAGTGCGTTAAAGCTTAATATCGTTCAGCTAAGATAAAGGGGCTGGCTGTAGTAAAGCTATGACGAGTTTATAACTAACTACTTTTATTATAAAATTATGTGTTTAAGATAGGCATAATCCTTTAATCAATAACGTAGGTATTACCTAAAGTAGATAACCAAGAAAACCGCAGGTGGCTACGTGACAGATGGACAATTACTGAATAACTCGTAAAACTTTAAACCTACACGATGGTGTGTTATGTACTTACATTATTTGACATCAACTCATCAACTTTTGGGTCTGTGACACTCAATCTTGGTATTTGCTCCAGTTGAATATCGTATTTTCGGAATTGAGTTTGATCCCAAGCATTCTCAGCCGCCATTGTTGTTGTGCTGTTTGACACGTGACACGTTCCAAGACAAGGGCGCTAAATATTCAAATTTGAAGTAAATTCCCTTGAATCTAGCTTGAATGACAAATCTTTTTTAATGTTATTTCCAAACAGTTGAATATGGTTGAATAATCTTTTTTTAAATCACCGAAATATATAATCTACGTTTGATGCGAATTTTGAAACGAACGTCCTAGGAGCTCTAAGATGGGTATAATATTTGTTATCAAGATGATAATTGGGGGTATTGATTGATTTTCTCGATGACATCAACATTGAGTAGCATGTTATAAAAACATACATCTCCCACGACTATCAATTGGCCATTAGTTATGATTTGTGAGTTTTGAATAGCTCGTTACATCGTAACTAGAGCGTGGCCTAAATTAATTTATTGCATGTTCATCTGTCAAGAAGCAGAGAGTAAACACTTTACAATACAAGTCGCGTTTCTCTGAATCTTTGTTTCACGTGATTTTTACAGTAGAAAGTGTTTGAAGAGAGTAATATAATAATTAATATATATGTGAAATGGTTTACAGCTCGGGAAGATTTCCTAGAAATAGTTCAAGAGCAGGTATTTCCCATAAAATACACCGTGAAAAACAGCAACATCAACTTTCCTAAAAATTAAAATTTTGTTAATTTGACCAGAAGTTAGGAACTTAGGTAACTACCAGAATTGATCACTTTTGCAAGTAAATAGATCGTTGGCCCGCTGTAAACTAAAAAGTAGAAAACCCAATAATAAGCCTTTTGTTTGGATTCCATCTCTCGTATGCAGCGGCATCGAGGAGTATTTCATTAAAATTACTAGGAAAACGCTCTGTGTAACGCGTTGATGAGCGAGCACGGACACGCGCAACACCTCGAACCGAAATTATGTCTATCGAAAATATCATTAAAAGCCAATAATTCTTGAAATTCGTCAGACTTGTAGGTATAAAAATCTCCAAATATTCCTGAAGTATTAGTCCCAATAACCATGCAAAGGTTTAAGTTGATCGATTGAACCTTTTTGATTAAAACGTTCCTTGTTAATATTCAAAAATCATAGGATCTATTTAAAAAAAATATACCTGGGACCACTCATTGATAAAAGTGTGTGTACTTACACAATATTAGACGATCTGTTGAACGGTCATATCAGTTTCATACGTTTGAAAGTTGCTCTAACTACCTTGGAACTATAAAGAGTCGAAGTAGCCGTGATCAACATTTTTGAGTTATTTGACAGCTAACACGCAAAATGTCCGTAAAATGTCAAAAACGTGTGGATTTAAACACAGATAAGTCTGAAAATTGTCAAAAATACAGATCATGTTGGTACCAATGACCACGCGAAGTTTTAAGTTGATCGCTCAATCGGTTCTAGTTTAAATTTCAAAAATCATATGAAAGATTTTTTTAAATTTTAACCAATGGGAGGATTTGGCTGAAACTTTGTATGATTGGGTACAATGTTGGTTGCAATGACTTTGCTAAATTTCAAATTGATCGGAGCAACCAATCGAAAGATAATTTTTTTTAAACTTGAACCAATCACAGGAGCCCGTTCAAAAACGATCCCAGGGACCGCATAGATTACGTTAGCATATGTGCAAAGTTTCAGATCGATTGAATGTGCTGTTTAACCTGGGCTGTGCGGACAAAAAAAAAAAAAAACACACAGAGAAAGTGCCATAAGAGTACCGTGGTGACGCTCGCTACGCTCGCTCAACTATCCATTCTGCTAGAAAATACACGCTAAAGGCTCAATTTAATAGGGCATTTGCTTTTTGTTTTTATGTGGGCTTGGGGCCAGTTTTTCAATGATTTGCTAAATTTTAAACAGTTGATTAGGAATTATTTACCACTGTAACAACCAATGGCTTTCCATTAAGTTTTATAGAACAATGAAAAACCGGTCGATCTGTGAACTTAAAACAACTAATTGAACATTTTCTCATTAAACAACTTGCAAGACCGTAAGACAACGTCTTGACAATTAAAAACAATAAATACTCTATAAATGGAGCCCATTTAGGAAGATTATTATATCCTGCGTCACTGCGAAGCATCCAGAAATCTGTCATCAAAACAAACCTTCCATATAGGACATATCAATTTAAAACAAACATTCCATTTCCAATTTAAAACAAACTTTCCATATAGGACATATCAATTCAAAACAAACATTCCATTTCCAATTTAAAACAAACTTTCCATATCAATTCAAAACTTACATTCCAAATCGATTCAAAATAAACGTTCCAATTTAAACAATTTTCAAATCTTCACACCTTCATTACTGGCAAAGTCAACATTCCACACTTTCACATTTCTCTCAGCTCTTCTTTTCTTGTTACGTTACCAAGAACACACACTCACACATCGAATTAAATCCTCTTTAATTGCTTGTGTTCAGTTCGCTTTTCTTTCATTGTGTGTAATCTAGACCTCTCACAACGGTTGACTGCCTCCATGATTCAGTTCAGTCTCTTCTAGCAACTCAACGTGAGATGGTTAATTAATAGCGCTATTAATTACTGCAGTTAAAAACGGATTCTAATAAAGTCGGTTCAGTGAGCACGGTTCGCGTTTTAAGTGTTTTTTTTAATTGTTATTTGTTTTATCGAGTGATTTTGAATGTATTTGGAGAGCGAATATTTAAATTGAATATTTGAAGTGAATTTTGTTGGAAATCTGAAGAACTAATTTGGTGCTAAGGTAAGAAGATACTATTGTTTTATTTGGTTATGGTTTAAATGTAATTGTACCTATTATGATGGAACTTGGCTGTGAATAGTCTTATACCAACGTTTTTTTTTGTATTTTCGTTTCAAAATCTATTTCAGGTGCATTTATTTTCCTTGACACAGAGTAAATATTACGTTCTTGTAGTAATCTTTGGTAAACATTTACATTTGTAATGCATATTTTTTCTTAAATTTAGCTCTGTAACTTAGATTTAGAAGGCCCGAAGGCCATCAGTGATTCTTGAGTGAAGATGAACTCAAAAACCAGTAATTCTGCTTTCATAGAATTATATTAGTAATGGTGACACCTATCATGTATTAAGAGAATACTTCAAAATAACTGTAATGTTGACTTCAATCAAATTTCAATTGATAGCTGATCTCCCAAATGTGTGCAACTCAAGAAAACGGACTTGCGGCCTTCTACGTATGAAGTACAGAACTAAACGATAATTTGCTTTTGTTCCGAAATATTAATAGTCTCTCTTTTCAAAATCAAAATTATAGCCATAACTTATGAAGAAACCCCACCAATGAGCTTGCGCTACAATATAAACATATTGGTTTGGATTTGTGTGAGCCATATTTTTGGCTTTGGGTTTACGTTATTCATGCACATAAGGAATCATCAATGAAGGCATAAGAAAGGTAATCACATTAGTTAAATACCGTGTTTATTACACAAATATACACGCTACATACAATAAATGCAAGCTGACGTTCATGCAGAGCCACCAGGCTCGATACTCCCTGGTTTATGCAGTAAAAATATTTCTATTCCCTACTCCAGAAGATATAAATTCTTTTAAAACTTAAAAAGTAGACACATTGGAATCGCGGGCATGGAAATAGATACAATCTAGACATTTTAACGTATTTAGAAGGTAGACCTTAAAAATATTGTTAAATTTACGTACAACTTCTTTTTATATTAGATCATATTCATATGTGACGGCAGTGACATACAATAAAGTACTTATTTACTTCTATAACCATCGACAGAAGGGAAACAGATTCCAGAAAACAACTAACTTTCTTCACATATTTAGTCAAAAGTCCTATTTGAACAGATGAATCAATAAAAATGCAAGACATTCCTAAAATTTGAGCTTATTTGTGCTTATAATTTATTCCCCATCCGTCATTGGTCTTAATATTTGGTTGTTTTCTTTTTAACCTAACTGTACATTACAATATTTCCTAACTATATATCTATCACTATCAATTACTGAAGAAGGCTATTATGCAAAAATTATACTTTCTAGATTATTAAATATGGCCTGCATATACATTATCTAACAATATCAATAAAACTAATTTTCTGAATTAAAATACATAATTATTATTGTTACATACATTATATACACATTATAATGTGCTTGGACGAATGTATTTATTCTATATAGTTTATTACTTTGATTTTGTAGCATGTAGATCACATTGTATCTAAGGAGGAGTCCTTAGAGATTTCTTTGAATTAAAATTGGACGGACTTCTTACACAGCTTGTGATTGATTTACATCGGCCCTGCGCATTCTTCCCTTGATATTTTAAACCAACACCATAATGGATGGTCCCCCAGGATACCAAAAGATGTTTCGGTTTATTGGCCATACTAGTAAAGTAGCATCGTGATAACTGATAACATTACTGGGAAACCGACAATATTATTTTGTGTACGTTGTCGCAATATTCATGAAAGATACACTGAAATCTATTTAAAGAGACATTATCCAATATTAATTAGATGTTTCGGGGACATGAGAGGCGTTGATTTGAGAGAATTGTTAATTCATCCAAAACCTTCTGCTATCGCAATGCTGATATTTCCACTACAATAATAAGACGTTTTCTCTGAAAATTAAAATGAGAATACTGCATAATATGCTGATGCATCCGTTTATCTGCTTTCAAGAGATATACATTTTAATCATGGAAGCTTTCAGAACGATTGGTAGTAAACTTCGACAAATGCGGACACGACAATTGTTGATATTATTACTTATAAGATAATTTAAAACTTTTGGTGCGAAGATTAATTGTGAATTCCTCCACTTGAACATTTAACAGTTCTAGCAGATTATATCTTAAATAACGCAATTCTCATAATCCTCTCTGACCTCTATTCAATAGGCGTGCGCAAGAGAAATCATTAGGGGGGGGATCTAGGTACCTAGCTGTATGGGGGGGGGGGGGGGGGGGCACTTAGAAGACGCGGGTCCGGGGCGCGCAGTACCGGAGAAAAATTGTGATCCTAGGGGGGATTTGATGTATTTTTATGAGTTTTGAACATAGGACGGCCCCTTGAATTTCCAATTAATATTTCGGTAATAGAAATTTAAGAAAGTCCTCGCTGTATACAGGGTTATGTATTTCGTGCAGCCAATTGTACTACTTATTTTTTTTAAATTATTGAGGAAAGGGGCAAGGGTCAATTCCTCAAGGTCATACATCTTAGGCCAATTTTGAGGCATTAAAAAAGGAAAATCATAGGGAAAATCACAACGTTTAATGAAAAAGATCATGCTTTTGGAAGGTACCTAGTCATTATTGGTATTTTCTTCCAAATATTGTGTTTTTGATCAACATAGTACTTGATTCCAGTGATTTGAGCAGTCCCGCAGTTTGATGTGTGATGTGCAGGACGATTTTTGTTTTAACAGTTTTAAAACATTTTTTTTTACAATATAAGGACCCCATTTTATAATTTTTTAGTTGAGGCTGCTGACCCATAGGGGAGCAGCTCCCCCCCCCCCCCCCACCCACGTGCGCACGCCTATGACAATATTCTAAAACAAAACCGACCTATCCGTTCTGAAATCATTTCAATGTCATAAGGTACATGGATCTGAAATGATTTCAGACCTTACTTATCTATTTTTTAGTTACAGAATAGGACTCATTTACAATTCATCCCTATAACATTTCTCCGCATCTAGCCGCCTACTTGTGTCAGAAGGGCGGCGAAGAAGTGTCCGGCCGGAGCTGATTCGTGTGCATGTCGTCATAGGCTATCGTGAAGACACTCTTCTTCTCCAGCAGCTGTTGGTTCTTCCTCTTCTTGTTGCCGGCGAGCATCGACGACATCGCGATCCCCGAGTCGAGGTCGTCGTCGAACGACGGCAACCCCAACACCTTCCCGCCGAACGCCTTGATCTTGTCGCGACTCTTCGACAAGAAACCCGGCTTCTTCTCCGCGCTGCTCGAGTCGGAGTTCTTGATGATCACCATCTTGGGCGGTTTACTCTTCAACCCCTTCGTGATCTTATCCCTGTACTCGGGCTCCAGCGTCTGAAACTCGTTACAGATCGCCGATTGGCTGATCCTCTTCGTCGCGCTCGTCTTCTTGTTGTCGTCCTCGTAGAACCGCAACTCGGCGCGTTCCCGTTCCCTCTCCCGTTCCTTCTCGCGCTCCCGCAGCTCGCGCTTCGTCTTGTACCACTCCATGTACCGGGAGGACTTCTTCGGACTCCGGGTCTCCAGAGACGGAGTCGATCTGCTCCAGTTGTTTCTGGAGAGCGTCGAACCGAAACGTCGTCTCTTCGGTACGTCCGAAGTGGATTGCCGTCTACCTACGGAACCGATGGAGTTCCTCCTTCCATATCCATTACTTCCCTTCTTAAGTATCGACGAGTACTCCGTCCTTCCTGTCCGTCCGTCTGCCTTCTCATCGGGGTAAACAGCATCGGACATCGACCTCTGTCTCAAACTACTGATGCTGTTCTCGGCCTCCAGGATCCTGCGTATCTCCTCTTCCTGTTGCCTCTCTGCCGACGACGCGTCGCTGAATCTCAGGTCCTTCAAGGAGACCGACTTCCTTGTCTTATCGTCGCGGTCAAAGTCGCCGTCGAGGGAGTCTGGAGGCGTGTCGACGGTCTCGAAGCTGCTCGTCCCGAGAATTGTTTTCTCCTTCACGAGGCGTCTCCTGAGAAGAGCAATGGAACAAACTTTAAAACTGTGTTTTAAATATGTGTGCACTTTGACAAATTAAAAAAGGTATTTGAACGAAACAGATTGGCTGCGCTGGTCAGATTCCTTGACAATAAATCCTTGCTTTTATCAATGAAATCAGAGCTCATCTACTCGAGTTAGAGGACACGTTAGCATTAACTTCATCAGAGTATGCCATAAAATCATTATCTGCCAATCGGTGTCTTTCAAATGCTGTTTTTACTTTGGCCAAGTGTACCAAACCAACAAATCATACATAAACAAGTATTACATCAATTTTGTTTAATTTATATTTGAGGAAAACGGTGAGAGGAACGCGTTGATGAACAAGCCTTGAATGCAAATTGTATGCTGTGTAAATGTTGCTGCTCAATATACCTTGGAAACAGAATGTGAACACACACGTTATAATATACCACATTTTAAATTATCTAGATAGCTCTGCTTTTCAAAAAATTTCAAATGCAGTACCGTGATCCTCATATCTATTAGTGTTTTTCAACAATGGATCATAACATGAATAGATATTAGGATCACGGTACTGCATATGAAATTTTTTGAAAAGCAGAGCTAACTTGATAATAAAAAATGTGGTCTATTTGAAGAAAGCGATCAAGGTGCGGTGCATAATTCCTTCGCGATCAAACAAATTCGACAAATATCTCAAAATATGCTTACAATGTGAACTATAACTCTTGAAGTTCTTGATCGTCTGAAAATGTGCAAAATCTGATAAAATATTGGTCATATAATGATTAATGACCATGCAATATAGAACTTGATCGGACAAACGGTTATTTTCAATATTCAACATAATATAGAAGAATAAATCTTAAAACTTAAAACGCAAAATTGCTCTATGAGAACAGACCTTTACGTTCGCTACGTTCGCTCACTATTTCTTAGAGCAAGGTATTAGGTATTAGGTAATGATGCTTATAGTCGATTCTGAACTAAGACACACTCATTGTTCTCGTTTTATAATGCATACCGTAAAATCATTTGCTCTCATTGTATCCTCGACCATGTATTGCCCATTGCACCCTGTAGGCTTAGCTCTTAGCAGGTTCTTCTAACAGCCTCATGCTCAGAAGAATTTCTAGATTTATCGACGCAAGTGCCCAGAGTCTACTGGATTCCGTCCATAAGATTATTAGCACACGGTCTTGTGGTGTCGAGGACTAACATCCGCAAATATCTACTTGCGGACACAACTTCTTTTGAGCATGAGGCTGTTAGGGTTATAAAGATTCGTTCCAAAAAATTAGACCTTGAGTGGGTGAAGAAGAAGACACATTTGAGGGCCTATTGGCTCTGTGGCAGAGCTGATGCAGAGAGCTTTCCACAGCTGAGGTATGTTTTGACACTGTTAGGTTTTTACTATAGGGTCAGGTCCATTGTAAGTGAGAACAATGAGTGTGTCTGCGTATGAAACGGACAGTAGTTGAGAGGAGTCATGAAGATGTACCTGAGCATGGACGACTTGGTCTCCGAGTAGCTCAACGGCGCGTCATCCTTGCGCTCCGCGGCGTCCAGCGTGCTCTCCGTCTCCTCCAGGATCGGCGTCTTGATCTTGTGTCGCTTGGAGCCGCGCTTGACGACGCCGGCGCCGCGCAGCGTCGGCTCTCTGACGCGCACGTGGCGCCGCCTGGTGGTGGTGTGGTAGCGTCGGATCCAGCGCCCGGTGCCAGCGATGTCCGTCGTCGGGACCTCGTCGACCTCGTCCTCGGTGTAGGAGCCATTGTCGCTGCGAGTGCTGCGGAAGAAAGACAGTTGTTTATCTGGTACTGACGGTCGATGTACCAAAACTACAATTCCTCAACGGAATTAAATCACACTATAAATATGTATAAAAGAGAAGGGGGGGAGAGGAAACCCGGTTCCGGCATGTAGCCTACTCCTTTGAAAGATACCAAGGGGGCCAACGGCTTAACGTCCCATCCAAAGGACGGTGTAACATTAACAACACGACTCAGGCCTTCAAAAACCCGCGCCGTCCACAGACCCATTACGACAGGTTCAGGCCAAACGCGTTAATTGTTCAAAATGTATCAGTTGAGCTGAGACTTGTCTAATTGATCGAGACACATGCAAACTTCGTTATTACAATAGATTGACTGTGACAGAAGGAGGCCATTTATCTTCAACTTTTCTCGTTTCTTCTTACCCGCTTTGTGCCTATTCATCGGGCACGTGAGCCGTAGCGTTTCATACTCACTCTTTCAACAGAGTCAGAATGCATTTACAGCACTGACACAATATCTTTGCTTACACCATCGATCTACTACAGGGATAGTTCAAGCTATTATTTAGAACCTGTTTACTTGACTCAATAGATCTATTTTGTTTTCATCCCGCAAAAGATTTTGCTTCAACCGATATCACCTAAACGTTGCTTGAACTATCTTTGTAGTAATTGATCGCTGCTTACTGCTTCTTCAGCTTTTAATCAAAGCTTAGGTATACTAACTATAAATAACTATTAATAACACTTATTAATACTATGGTGAGTTTAATACAACAGATCAGAGCGTTTATATTTTAAACCTCCCTAACATTTTGTATCAATGAATGTTAAATGACTGGAACGGTAAAGAAAAATACCGTCTGTCAACGAGAATAATCGACTTCTACCACGCAAAGAAATTGTTGTGAATTCTCACTATTTTGAGCTTTTTACACGATTTTTATGGTTCAAAAGTATTCTAACGAGCTACAAATGTTTACTTAGGTCCAAAATACTTATAATAATGAAGAGATTTAAAGTAAAACCTGGCGTTTTTGTTAGAGGGGAATGGAAGGGGAATGGAAGTCCAACGTGCATGGAACTAGCTTCACACATATATAGAAGAGGTGGGGACACTTCAATGCATTACCATTGGCAATCTTGAATACGAATTATAGGGGAATTCATGTTAGAGCAGCTGGCGCTCTATATGTTGTGTGGCAGACATAATAACTAATTTAAGCTTGCAATTCGTTCCAAAATTCAAATATAGTTCCACTGTTCACTACATGAGCGCCACCTGCTCAAATGTAATTTCTCAAAATCCATTGGAATCCATTGGTCAATTCCCCATGGAGCTGGTATCACCAAGAATGTCCAAGTGTCCCCACCTCTCCTATATATGTGTGAAGCTAGTTCCATGCACGTTGGGAAGTCTGCAACTATATCGCACTAACCGCCTCCTGGGGAAGTCCGTCTGCGTGGCCGTGTCCTTGTCCGTCTGCGTCGCCATGGTCACGTGTCCCGGCAGGCTCTGCGTCTCATCCCTCCGCCCCTCCTCCTCCTCCAGCAGCCGGCGCAGCAGCAGTTGCTGCAGCTGCTCCGTGCTCGTCAACACCGGTCCGGGGGAGTCCTGTGTCGCCTGGTGGCTACCCGACGCCTCGCCAGTGTTGCGACGTTGATCCTCCATGAAGCGTCGCATGATGATCTCCTTGCCCTGTAACACGAGCAGTTGTCAACACCGGTCCGGGGGAGTCCTGTGTCGCCCGACGCCTCGCCAGTGTTGCGACGTTGATCCTCCATGAAGCGTCGCATGATGATCTCCTTGCCCTGTAACACGAGCAGTTGTTAACACCGGTCCGGGGGAGTCCTGTGTCGCCTGGTGGCTGCCCGACGCCTCGCCAGTGTTGCGACGTTGATCCTCCATGAAGCGTCGCATGATGATCTCCTTGCCCTGTAACACGAGCAGTTGTCAACACCGGTCCGGGGGAGTCCTGTGTCGCCCGACGCCTCGCCAGTGTTGCGACGTTGATCCTCCATGAAGCGTCGCATGATGATCTCCTTGCCCTGTAACACGAGCAGTTGTTAACACCGGTCCGGGGGAGTCCTCTGTCGCCTGCCAGGTGTTGCTTTGCGGTGTTTGTTGCTTTCCTCCTACAAATCGTTGCTTTCGCTGAAATAAAAGTATGTAGGTACTACATCAATTCATGAAAAAACAATCAATGCATGCATATTGAGCAAACCCCATCGAACGCAAGGGGCGAAAGTCGGGTTGTCTTTGTTGATAGTTTTAGTAACAGCACAACTTATCGCCAGAGAGCAGAAACTCTTCTGCTCGGTTTGGTCAAAACAATCACATAGATCGAAGAGCAATCCAAATTCTCCAATACGCAGAGCAGCGCCGGTCACAATGTTGATGTAGGTTGAACAAATTCATCCTCGGCGATGTTCCGACGCATCTGATTGGTCGCGCACGACGGTCACGTGACATGTGTTACCTGTCTCGGCACCAGCGTCATCGGCCTCGCGTCCTGGTTCAACGTGTACTCCTCCTGGCGGCCGCGCGTCAGCAGGCGGAGGATCTCGGCGTTGCCGTCGCGGATGTAGAACTGGTCGCGCCGCGCCGCCGCCGCGGTGCTCAGGTCGACGCCGCCCTCGTCGTCCTGGCCGCCGGGACGCCGATACCCGACGTCCGAGCCTGGGACGAGAGGTTCAAACATTGACGACCCAAGTGTGATTTACTTTTCGTGTGAAGCTATTATTAGAACAATCAGTTTTTATGACATATTTTTGAGTTGTTTGACATTGTGAATGAAATTTCTATGCTTCTATCGCATTTGACAGTTTCGCGATGATGATGTGAGAAGAATGGAGATAATATGGAATATGTCGACGGTGGAAAGGAAGCGGTTTTGGCCTTTTACTAGGGAATGTTCTTCTTGAGATTTGTATAGATTATTATCGTTTAACGGCGCTTCAACGACAAGGCTAGCGCACATTAATTTTTACTTTTAACTTTGTTGATCATAAGTGGAGGACATGGGGAGTGGTCGACCTAACAGACCCGATCCGGGGGTGTCTGAAACTGGTGGGATAGCTAGTTCAGAATTCGGGCAGACCGAGGGGGGAGGGGGGAGGAGGCTTCGGGCCGGTGGGACCCGATTTCAGGGGGATTACCATCTCGAGGGAGTCCATCGGGGGCAGTTGCTTCTTGTCCGGGCTCTCTACTATAACTGTTTTATTCCCGATTCGTTGCAGTGTCAATCCATAGCCGTGTCAGATTCCGGAATGGAAGAGGTACCCTGTGAAAGTGGCTAGTGTGATGTTGGAGTCAACATGTGATGACGTCACTCACCTCGCTCCACCTCGTGACGTCGCATGGAATCCTCCTCCTCCTCCTCCGAGGTCTGCCGCGTGGCCTGTCTCATGTCACGTGGCTGCAGCAAGCGAATCTGTTAAACACAGCAATGGTCCAGTGTATCAGGTCATGTCCAGTCCAGTAGGTTTCAAAATGGCACAACAAGACAGATTGGATGATGGTATGGGTTTTGAGTTCACCGCAATGATCATTGAAAGAGATTTAGGGCATTTGCTTCTAAGGTACTCCTAAGATACTCCCAAGGTACTCCTACAGTTTATTCTTAGCGCAAACATACTCATTGTTCTCGTTTTTTATGTATTAGGGACACTTACAATGGACCCAACCCTATAGTAAAAACCTAAAAGTGTGAAAAGCTGTAGAAACCTCTCTGTATCAGCTCTGCCGCAGAGCCAATAGACTCTCAAATGTGTCTTCATTTTCACCCACTTAAGGTCCATTTTTTCGGAACTAATCTTTATTACCCTCAGTGAGCTAAGAGCTACAGGGTTGTAAACGACCTTAAACAAGGGATGGGTCGTGGATACAATGAGAGCAAATGATTTTACTATACTTTATAAAACGAGAACAATGAGTGGTGTCTGCCCTAAGAATAAACCGAGTACGTCCCGAGGGTAGGAAGGGTGGTCGCGGAGAGATTATCAAGCGCAGGCAACATACATGTATGTATAGGAAAACATTCATTACTTTATGGGAGTACGCTGCAAGTAGATTGTCTTGTTGTTCTGGACCCACAACGCCTCGACTTACCGTGGGGAACTCGGCGTCGAGGTCCTCCAGATAGACGTCCCTGTTCTGGATGCGCGGCTCCCTGGCGAAGGCGATGTTCCTGTTCTCCACGGCCCTGTCCCTGTCCCTGTCCCTGTCCCGGGCGAACACCAGCGCGGGACCGTCCCTCAGGCGCAGGTTCTGATGCGTCTGATGCGGCTGCAAGAACCAGACAACTTCACGCACTGATCGCCAGGAAACCAAGCACTCTGTTCCATTCAGTCTTGAATCCTCGTTAACATGAACATAGATAGCATAGGATGAGCATAGAAGAGTATAGGATTACTCACTACAGCGAGGGCTCCAGACGACCTTGATATTTGCTGTTAATTCATGTTTTCTAACTGGGCTAATGGCGACAGATGAATTATTGTATTGACTATTTGAGAGATGATGATGATGAAAGAAGAGAGATGGAAAGAAGTTAGAAGGCAGTAGGGCCCACTCTATCGTACTTCCCACTCTTTCTTATCTACTGCAGAAACTACCTGTTTTTGCAATAATGGTTTCCAACCACGCTATACGTATCCAAACCCAGTGGTACGTTTGACAGATCAGATCAGATTTTTGATCTGTGCATTTTTGTAACTTAGTGAAGTGTAAATAAGGCAAGGGATTCCTCTTCATATTAAATATTTCTCCGGAGTCCAGGATTTCATCGCCCAAGAAATCATTAATGCTATCAAATACCTATCGTAAAAATAAGACGAATGTCAGCTATTCTGAATGGTGCATGAAGGAGTATTGATGCAAGCTATGATAGCACTGTGAGATTCCCATCATGACTTCCCATCATGTTTTGACTGCCCACTCCGATCACTCACCGGCAGACTGCTGATGGACCTGCGATCTTCATTGTACTGCTGATGGTAGTCCTGCGCGTGCGCTCTAGTCTCTGTCGTCAGCTCCAGAGGGCGCGCGTTGCGTCTGTTGAACCGCCATTGCTGCTCCTTGATGTCAGCGCTCCACGCCTCCCGGCGCCCATTCTGCACACCAGCTGATACAGAAAACACCGAGTTCCAGATCATTCTGCTGTACAATCTGCCACTTTCATTAGGTAATATACGCAGTCCCGACTCGAAGCAACCAGCATTGCATAGAGGGCAGTTGAGTTGCCTAACCCCCTGCAAAGATCAATCAGTTTCTATCTAATGTATTGACATGATCTGGCTCACTGACAGGGGCGTGCAGTGCAGCCTAGGCAAACTAGGCACTGCCTAGCCAGGCAGTTGACATCCTAAGCCTAATTTTTATTTTACCCAATAATATTTTATTTTCATTGAATGTATTTTGTAAAATGAACGTACTTTATGGTATAATATGCGCGAGATGCTTAATATACACATATAGAGCGTGGCCAGTCGTGCCCGCCAAAATTGCGATTTTTTAGGAAATGTTTTTAGAACAGCTAGTAGCGAGGACTAGGTTAATCTATCTACGCGCCTGTGTTATTGTGGACGGGGAGGGGAGGAAGAGTCGCACTCGCATTGTGACGTCACTCACGTCGCGTCATCAGACTGAACACCTACAACTGATCTCCATCTCTCTCGCACTAATGTTTCAAAGATGTATCTCTCTTCTCTCTTTAACCAATGCTCCAACGATATCTTTCTTCTCCCTCGCTCCAACGGAAATGCTACTCGGCTAGAACAGGCGATAACCTTGGGCCGAGGCAAGCTCAAAAATGCAAGTAAAGCATAAAATGTCCTCAACTCGGTATTAAAAATAAGCAAATGACACAGTTCGTTCACAACTCTCATAGGGTAAACATAATATTGCACACATTTTGTGAAGTAAAATGAGATTGTGTTGTTAACTTGTTGTTATTATGTTGTGTTGTGATTTCAATTGACTTTGACTTTGATATTTCTATGGTGCAGTTTGTTGACTGCTCTCATCGATGTTAGATATTCAAAGAAGTTTATAATTTGGACCCCACCGATGGCTGCCACCTTAGCGCGGTGGTGGGGTTTGCGTTGGCCAATGATCCATTGCAGCTACGCCGGCGAGCATATGCTCATGAGTAAGGGTTACCCATGCCGGACAGATCAGTGGTGAGGCCCAGACCAAGAGCAGCCAGGGTCGGCCTAACCATGCCCTCCCTTGAATTTGCGGTCCCCTCGGGCCGGCCTCCCCCCTCGAGATGGTGATCCCCCTGAAAACGGGTTCAGCCGGCCCGAATCCTCACACCCCCCGGTCCGTCCCCATTCCGGCCTGGCCTTCCCACCAGTGCTGGACTCCCCCGGATCGGGCCCGTTAGGTCGACCCCCTCCCATTGCCCTCCAATTATGATCAACAAAGTTAAATATAACAAATAATGTGCGCAATATAACCTTGTCGTTGACGCGCCATTAAACAAAACTAATCTAATCTATAATTTGGAAGATTTGGGAAGTGAGTTCTGATTGTGTTGTGTCGAATTTTGATTTCGATTGCGCTGGACATTGTAATTATGGCATTCCCATGCGTGTGTAATCAGTTGGATTAGTCGTTTATTTTCTCGTGTCTAAGGATAGACAGAAATGCAGCGCCATCGGAAAGTTCACAATCAAAGTTTTTCAACACAAGGTGAGAGATTCCATCAAAATTATTGCATTTATCAGGATTAAAATATTTTCGGTAAGAAAAATTCTGTTGGTTAATTAATGCTATAAAAAATTATAAATTAGTAATTTAGTCGGCGGGGGGGGGGGGGGGGGACGAGGTGTCTAGTCATGCTGGAAAACCACCGCACGCCCCTGCTCACTGAGCCTCTAGAAAAAAATGTGTCAACTAATCGTGATACCTGCTTAGCATGGGCCGGCCTATCCCTGGCCATGATATGCAGGTATCACCATTAGTTGACACCGACGTAGTTGATCTCTAATGCGGAAGGTAGGCAACACAACTGTCATCTGTGTATTGCGGGCTTGCGTGCCAATGCTCGCGTGCCATGGGGTTTCCTGGACCCCTATTTTCAAGTGCTCGTATAATCGAACGTGACTTCAAAGTGGCTTTATTCCGAACTATATAGCATTTAATCTGCCACGTCAGTGTATTATTTTGTTTGGTCTGACGTCAGGCGGCCATGAATCCGTACACTAGGCATTCTAACTTCTGACCTTGACGGTTCACGAGTAAGAGGAGTGAGTTGAGATCGAAGTTGTCTACTGACCTTGCACTGACTTGGTCTCCATGCCAGGACCTTGTTCGTTGATGACAAGATGGACGTTCTCCTCGTGACGCGTCTGCGGCTCGCCTCTCTGCGCATGCGTCCTGAGTACAAACCAGATTACTTACTGTATGATAGTCATAATGCTAAGGATCTGTTTGCAAACGTCAATAGACAACATCATAAACTATCAGAGCTCTCTGGCGGGAGAAATATCGGCGCGCATTGCCTATCGGGTACCTGGTTCAACCCAACTGCAGTCTCTACGCGTAGTCTGTATCCATCTCATAATATTAGGTATAAATTCAAGTCTGTACGACATTGAATAAATGAAAACTATTTGAACAACTTGTTTTTAGGTGTAAACAAATCCAGTAATTACGAATAAAATATAATATCGGGACATTTCCACGTCAATTAATGAGATAATGGTGAATTTCCTTTTGAATGACGCTCCTCAGCCAATGAGAGGCGAGCATTCTGCTCTGGAGCTGAAGACTGTAGGTTAGTCACGCCCCAAATGCACCGCCATATTATGGTTTCCGCGCATGCGAAGTAGGTTTGTGATGTTGTCTATTACAGCACGATTCGCTGTTTTAATAACATTCGAAGAAGACCAATAATGACATTGTTTAGTGTGTGACGTACTTGGGATCCACGTATAGAGGGCAGCACGGACAAATGCAGCAGAGCAGCAGTAGAATGATGATCAGGACGATCAGGAAGGCCAGGATCATTAGGATCCAGAACAGAACGCGATTCTCTGCTCGGTATTCCATCTGAAACAAGTACACAATGAAGACGTTGACATTGCAGCAGACATTACTCTGACTTGCCTGGATCACCAGATGGAAACAGAATGAACGAATAATAGTAAAAAGTCTGAAGTTGATATCGGAATGAATCATATGAATCAGGAGAAATAAAATACTCTTGTCTTGACTCACACACGTAATCTCTTGTCAAGTAGGTAATAGAAAATAGAAAATATAGATATAGGTATAGAAAATCCGTGGGATATGTAAGTCTTGGGCTGCAATCGTGTAAAATGATAACTTCCTTGTTACGGTGCCAAGTCCCTAGAAGGCCGTGAATAACATTGAGATGAGAAGCTTGTCGCTTCGACAAGGGAGTTGTCATTTACACGATCGCAGCCCTGGTCTTAGTAACTTGACAGAAACTTTCAACAAGAAGCATCAAGTTGCTCTCAACTCAAAATGACTTGCACCCGATCTGTGGATTGTAAAAGGATTATTTTTGCTGTCCCCTACTTTGCCTGGGTACGCACATTGTCTCATTGTTATGCCGAGCTTACTCTTAGAATAAGCTCCCTAGAGGGTTCTCAAAATACTTTTTTTAAGAAAAGTTAAATCCACATATCTCTTGCTGGCCACATTATGTAACCTTGAAACTAATCTCATGAGGAATGGAACTATCATCAATAACGTCTTCCAGACACCCTCAGTATACAGGAGAGAAGTTCTGCACCCTTATTTAATATCCATTTAGGCTTTGACTTCAGTGGTGGACTAGCATGGTTCTCCTAGTCCAAGGCTAGTCCCGCAATGTTATTGATATACTATGACCAGAGGTGCGATCACATAAAATGATAACTTCCTTGTCGCAGTGACAAGTCCCTAGAAGGCCGTGAATAGCATTGAGTGAGAAGCTTGTCACCGTGACAAGAAAGTTATCATTTTATGTAATCCCACCCCAGGACTTCAAATGACCGTACTAGTGGTTTGTGATATTAAATAAGGGTCCTGAACCATAAAGTGGGTAAGAAGATTGGACTCACCACAGGAGCGATCGTCTGATTCTTCTGCAACTTCTCTTGCAATTGGCTGACGTCGACCAATGAACTGCCGTCATACAGAATAGTGGCGACCACCACACTCCTGGACGAATCAAATACAGAGTTACAATCGATACTGAAGAGACGCTGGAAGAAGTTGATCAACACGTGGCCGTGTATTAAGACTCATGGTCAAGGAGAGGGACTTTTCCGAGAATTGGAGGATGTATACCGTCTGCGTGATAAATATAGGAGGAAACATAGATATTGAACAAGACATGGAGAGCAGGTTCCAGAGTTAGCCAGCGTTCCACCATACTTGGTTATAATGTGTGCACGGGGAAACGATTGTTTCTATAAATCAATTACTTTGAAACGATACTGAATTTTAATATTTAGCATAATTGCATCCACCTAAAGATAATGATCTTAGCCTTCTGCCGTTTGATAAGTTAAATTGGGTCATGTCTTCCACGACGAATTAATGTTCATTCCCAATACATTGCGGCTCTTGCGAGCGGCGAAATAATGTAGCAATCGACCAATAGCAACACAAATAATGGGAAACAAGTTGAACAGTCAGCGTGGCAGTTTGATTTTGTCTTCGTTATTGGTTTATATTAGCAAAGACACCTTTCCTGTCAAACGGCAGAAGAAGGGAGCGTAAGGAGCGCTTGAAGTGTGTGAGAGTCAGCCCCTGCAATGTCTTACTTCTCGTGGTCCTCTTCTCTGGTGGACAGATGGTTGTCGGCCGGCGGCAAGTAGGGCAGCACCTCCTTGATGTTGACGCGGCCCCCCGTGATGCTCGCCAGCATGTCCTCGGTGCTCTGGATGTCGGGACGGACTCCGTTCACGATGAACTTCATCGTCCGCGCGCGCGTCTCCGGCGGGTACACGCGCACGGAGGCGTGCGACCAGCGGTGCGGCACTCCTGGTGGCAGTGACAATATGTTAGTTCATCGTGTGCGGCACTCCTGGTGGCAGTGACAATATGTTAGTTCATCGTGTGCGGCACTCCTGGTGGCAGTGACAATATGTTAGTTCATCGTGTGCGGCACTCCTGGTGGCAGTGACAATATGTTAGTTCATCGTGTGCGGCACTCCTGGTGGCAGTGACAATATGTTAGTTCATCGTGTGCGGCACTCCTGGTGGCAGTGACAATATGTTAGTTCATCGTGTGCGGCACTCCTGGTGGCAGTGCCTATATCGTTTAGTTCACCCAAGTGGAAGTACCTTGAGATCAGTGGTTCACCCCCAATGCGGTGGTGGATGTTTGAGGTGAAAGAAATGACGTACTACATTGCAACTAAAAACTGTATTTGAACGAAACGGATTGGCTGCTTGTGAGGTTACCTTGACAATCATTCATTGTTATTATCAAAATCAGAGCTGACATACTTGAGTTAGATGACGAGTTGGCATAGACTTCATCGGATGATGCCATCACATTATTTTTCAGCCAATGCATTTCTTTCGAATACAATAAGTATGTTCTTAGGTCTAACGGACTATTTTAGCTGGTAATAGTTGAGTAATTCTAGATCGCATATACACACGTGGAACATATAAACCAGTTAAAATACTGAATAGTGCATGGAGCAAATCAATTTCTTTCACATTCATAGAGAAATCGTTCATAGTCAACTGAAGCTTAATCAGGAGGAGGCTCAACGGCGAGCGCCGAACGTCGAACGGACGCCGAAATGTAAACGTACCTTTATACTCTTTGATTTTTGAAAATTATGTTCGCGTAAAGAACCTACAGTCCGTGTCACAAGGAGCTGTCCGCCAGACGTGGTAACTAATTTAGCCTAAAACAGCTTTTTTGGTCATCTCTCAGACGAAAACAAATTTGGGCCCACATCTCGCGGACAGCTCCTTGTGACACGGACTGGGCGACGAAAATATGTTCTCATAGTTACATGACCCTTATGGCTAATACCCTTTTAGGGTGAATTTCTAGCTACTTAGTACAGTAATGTCGACCTTAGTGACAATGCCAATTAGATCAATATAATCATGAGGACTTGTTTCCAAGAGTGGGAAGGAGACACAGGGATACTAAAACGTTTCTACATACTTATTTGTTAGCGTGAAGGTGCAACACAAAGGGTTATGATTAAGAATTAAAATAATAACTTTATTAATTAAGACATCATGAATCAGCTCCACGACACCATATTTACAGCACATTAGGTACTAATCGTATTCAGAATTTGTATCTATCTCGAAGACATATAAATGTGTAAGCTGGACATTCAAGCTAAGCTCGACGAAACATTATTCAGAATCGGGATCAGGACCCAGGACCTTATCCTTAAGCGATCTATATCCTATCTTCGCCGCGTGTATCGCCGCTAACCCATAGCTTCCTCCAGCAATGTCAGATACGAAATCCATCTGGTCACTGAGCAATGACCTTGGCGCCATGTGTCCATGCTTCTTCAGGGACGGCTGCTGCGCGCACCTCTGTGCGCAGCTCGAGTCGCCTGGTTTACAACCTTCTGCGCACTCTCCCCCAACGTTGGGCGCCA
Organism: Leuctra nigra; assembly: GCA_934045905.1. Lineage (NCBI taxonomy): Eukaryota > Metazoa > Arthropoda > Insecta > Plecoptera > Leuctridae > Leuctra > Leuctra nigra. The sequence continues at coordinate 17,714,006 of OW203771.1, forward strand.
CTTGAGGCTCTTGCTTTGCGTTGTGGGCGCAGCGTTGCTCATAGCTCCGGGCGCAGTTGAAGTCACTTGGGTCGCAACGTTGAGCGCATATTTCGTCTGTTCGGACATTGTTAGGATGGCTGCCTTCATTCCGAGAGCATCTCAACGCCCAATTCTGTGAGCAGAGAAGATCGTCGGCTCTGCAGAGCTGTGTACACTGCACATCCGTTGGACCAACGTTGGGCGCAATGTTATTCGAAATATCTCGGGGAGCACCTAAAACTAATGGATTTATTATTTTACAATATCTAATTATTTGTAGTGGATACATAATTCAGGATTTAGTTACATGTAGCAAATTGAGGGGTCCGAGGTAAGGGCAACTATTTAGATAGCTTAGAGTTGTTTATAGATGATGGAAAAATAATATGAGTGATTTTTCAAGAAATGCTTCAGTAAAAGCACAGACTTTTTATGTAAAAGTAAAGCGAAATACCTCAGTACATTTAGGTTTAGTGTAAAATCTTGTCTTAAACGTGAGGTTAAGCAAGTTTGACTTCTGTTTGACTATCAATTAATTTATTTTAGGTCCAGAACCGTATGACAATTTTGTAATAAGTACTCGGAGTTCTGGGTTTACACACACCGACGATAATTAATAAAGACCCAATCAATTTTTACAAAAATATTATCGTCTCGCTGAAAATCACGAGACAAAGTTGTAAAGAATGATTTGCTTTTTGTTGATCACAAGTTTCAAGCTCCTGGAATGTTTATGAACGTTTTTAATGTTATTAAAAGTGAAATTATAAATTAACATTTCACAATTTTATCTGCACGTAACTATTAGATCGGGTCAATGCTCTTTTAATTCAAATGTTGACTTTGTTTTAATTTAACAGAGCACTGAAAACTGTCCCTATGAAACCCAAAACCAAGAAAGTTATGAGTATCAACTCCCTGAACGAAAAAGAACATATTCATTGACTGCAACATTGTCGGTTCAACATAATACCGGGTGGCGTAAAACAATTCACCCTGTTTGAGAGGTCACTCCGACCTTATTTACCTCCATGCTCCGACATAACTATTGAAGATAAAGAGCTGAAGCTTTCACACATTGTAGAAAACATATGAAAATGTAATGTGTGTAAGTTTCAGAAAGTTTAGATTACAGTCTAACAGCCATAGAAGTCTTTAACAGAACTGTACTACATTAAAAACAAAAATTAAAGATTCGTGGTCACTAATTTCGCTAGAACAGAAATCTATATTTTTACAATGGAAAACTCGTTTGCTCATACGTCCACAAGAAAAATAGTGGACCGAAAAAACATAAATTCACCTAATTCCCACGAAGTAACCCCAAATCAATTCTTCAAACAAGTCAATTATCTGGTATTATGTTTTTTTTTCAACTTTAACTTCAATAAGTCCCAACTTTTTTATATACCAAATTGTTAAAAAATTGCACATATTAAATTTTGGTATGTTTTCTATAATTGGTAAATATATTTCATAACTCTACATTTAATAGTTTTGATTTAGTGACCTCCCAAACTAAGGGATTATTTTGCGCCACCCTAAATTGCCTACAACGAGAAATCAAATTCCTAACATATTGCGGTTTCTTTAGATACAAATAATTAAAACAATAATCACAATTCTAACACCTTACCTTCACTTAGATGTGTCTGGATTAATACTGTAACAAGATTCAACACCACTGCATGATGCATATTCAGTCCCATCTTATCACCATTCCCAGCCCTTTAAACAAGTTATAAACCATCGAAGTAGAATACGTAGGTACCTAACAGCCATTTATATTTGGTCGTAAAGAAATAACGATATTTCATAATAATAACTTGAATGATTTTGATGACAAATAAAAATAAACGTGTGCGTGCATAGATTAGTTGTTTTGCAATCAGTGTTTGTATCTAGAGATTAGAAATACAAATGGAGGTAAAAAGTGCAGACGGGAATATGTTTTCGCGATTATCTAGGAGACTAGGATATTCAGTTTTTTTAGTATTCTTTCTCTTGCAATAGTACCTACTTCCACAAAACGTCATTGTTAAAACAATAACAGTTAAAATTACAACAAAAACTTGTGATGTGATTAATTCAAGAGATTGAAAAGAAATCTTAACATTTTCCACAGGACGTCGAAATTTACTTTGAGTTTTAAGAGATCTGAGTTGATAAAAACGATTAAAAAACTGATTAAAGACATATCTTCTGCATAAATTGTACCTACCTAAAATATAAAATACTCATTAAAAGTATTAATGAAAATTTAAATCCGTATTGAAATACTGTTATACCGGATTAAATAAAGAGATAATCATAAAAAAATACACTGATTTCGGCAGTTTACATAAGAAACTGGCTGAAAATCAAGTACTTTTTTTTGTCTGGGGCTTAACGTCGCATTGTTCTGCAGCGAGGCTAATGGCGACGGATGAAGATTATGAAGATGATTGGGAGATGATGGTGAAGATTAGGTAAGGATGGAAGGTGGGAAGGAGACGGTCGTGGCCTATTAGTAGGGTACCTTCCCAGCATTTGCCTGTCGACTGAGGGAAAACCACGAAAAAATCCCAGTCAGGAAGGACGGCCGCGGGAATCGAACCCGGGCCTCCGGAATACAAGCTCAGAGCGTTAACCACTCAGCCATACCTGTTCCGTAGTACTTATTTCGTTTTTTTTTGTTACTTTGATAAAGACATACATATTATCCTTCCTTATTGTAGAGCAATTGCATGCAGTACTTATTTCGTACTACATACAATTGCTCTACAATAAGGATGGATAATATAATATGTATGTCTATATCAAAGTAACAAAACAATCATTAATCAATAATCATAGATAAAAATGAAGAACAAACATAATACAAACCCATTTTTAATATCAACTAAAAATTACATTTCAACAATTATTTAAAAAAGGTCGCTTCATCAGTTCCGTTTGGGTACGTATATGTTTTAATATAGTCGTCTGCCAATCCATAAGCCAGCTTCAAAGCATGCATTGGTACCTTCAGGTAATCTCTAGTCATCATACTGGTTATAAGGTCCATTCCAGATGAAAATGTTGACCTTGGATGTATGCCCGTGTTATTATTTGGATTATTTGTACTGTTGCCAGCATCTGGAGGAACATCATGTGCATTCACGGTCTCGTTTGGATGAGGGCTGATCGTTGAGACATCTTTTCCGGGAATGTCAATAGCATCTTTGGTTTCGTTCTTTGGATTATCTTTGGGAGCACCTAGAAATATTAAAGTGCTATGAAATACATTATTGAGCGAGCAATTATTGACTTCTCTTTTTTTGGCTCTTTTGGCACGGACCTTCGTTTTTTTCTGTTACTGACGATATACATACGGGTCACATTTTGTTCGATCAATCTGACATTTTGAACACATGTACGGAACATCTCTGGGGTTTGCAAACATTAATTCTGTAAAAATCCGTTGATTAAAAAAAAATGGTTGGTCCGATTAATTGAAATTTTGTCAGGTCATTAGGACCAACATTGTCCCAAATTTACAAAGTTCAGCCCTATCGTCCAATTGGTTAGAATTTAAAAAAAAGTCTTCCTTAAGCTCAAATTTGACATGATGACCAAGACCATCATTATATCATAATATTCCTAATCTCTCCCTCTTTTAATCGGTCAAGTGTTTATAGACTTGTTGCCACTTTAAGAGTTCAGGAAGAGTTGTCAAAAGTGATTTTTTGGATTTTTGAATTGAATTTTTATTCAAAATCAGGTTTATTTACCACGATGGTGAATCTTCATAATTTCAACAAACATATTGTCGTAAACATTATATGTATCATGATTAGATTGGACGTCCGTCTATGAAACAACAATGCCTAACAATAGTCTGTTCAATGTTTAAAAGTGTACAAATACGCCAGCATTGTTGCAGCAATGCAACCCGACAACACTGCTTTCCATGAGCTTCTTTACTTCTCCATTAGTATTTACAAAACAATTCGAAAATTTAATCTATCGCAATATTTCAATCAAAGATGGACAGTGACTACACCTTTGTGCTGAATGAAGAAAAAATATTTTATCTTGGAATTAAATCATCTTCACTCTGAATCTTCACATTGAACTGATTTTAACACTAGACGTAAAACGAAAATATATATTTATTTATCTTGATGATTTAAGTGACTAATTGGTGATCTTCACAGAATAATATAAGACAACAATAAGATACATACCTACGTTTGTATAAGGATTTTTTGTCATGTGTGTTCACTTTTAAAAATAACTGCTGTTGAACTCAAATTCCTTAATTTTGCGATTATTTCAAATCAGCATATTGGGGAAAAGGGGCCAATGTTTAGTCTGAGTATGGGTAGGCGAAGCATGGTGCTGAAATCGGTTGACTTTGGGAAATACGCACCTGGGTCAGCATTGTATTCGTAGGTATTTGTGCCTACCGTCGATGATATTTGCAATATTATAAGGAGTTTTGACATCATTTGAAAAAAAAAATATATATATAATTTTTCTCGATTTTATTTCCTGTTGTCTAATTAAGTCACACATTTATTTGATGTTTGCTGTTGACAGATACACTAAGACAAACTGGTTTTACCGTTAAACACAATTTAAAGTTATATCATACGTGATACGTAGGTATTTTAAGTATATTTTTAATTATAAAGGATATTTTAATATTTTCTACCTACCAATCATTTCACTGTAGATATGATGCATGAAAATGTTGAATTACATTATTTGAATAATTTGGGGTTGATTATGGACACTTATTACAGAGATATAATATAATCTTACCATCAACAAGGGAAGTTCCAATCAATATTAATAAACCAAGCCAAAGTGTAAAATGCATGACGTTGTTTTTAAACTTCGTATGTCACTTCGGAGATTTGCTCTGATCTGTCGTTTCTTCCTCTCAGGATTCTTTAGAAGAAACTTAGATTCCATGAAAAATAACTTGCTTCGTATGTACGTACTTAAATTATCGATATTAGTCCATAAATAAAATTAATTGCCTTTTTCAATTTCGAAATGCAATTTTACAATTTTTATGATTTGCAATAAAACTGTGACATTAATGATGACGAAAGCATTGTCGATTATTTTGTGTAGTAAGTTTAGTTTTGTATTTGTTCAGTAGGTATTTCTACTTTCTTGATAACAACGGTTTAGGTTATTCTTTATTATTGTTTTTAAATGTCATAAACTTTCACTGTTATGAGTAAAATATTTTGGGTACTAGAGTGACCCGTCATGTAAACATGACCAAGGTACACCAGTGGGATATGCCTAAATATGAACCGAATGAAATATTTGGCAGCAGAGTGTGCGTCGTTAATACACACGTGATGTCGTTAGCTTGTACCAATGCCCAACACAATACGTGAACGAGAAGGGAAGGGAAACAGTTTAATCATACCTATGTAAAACTCTTTCATGAGTTTCCAAATTCCACTCGTAATATTCGTGTATAAATAAAGAATTAAATTTCCAGTGCGCATATATAATGTGTGCGCCGTTAAAATATATACCTACACGTGACATTGTTACTATTACCGCATGCACACTAGTTAATGTAAATAGAAAAAGAGGAATACTTTTAAATCACAGAAAGCAATTAGAGTGAAAAAAGTTTTCAAATTGTGCGCCTTTAAAACTCGCCGGCTTTGTTGCATTGTCTTGTCGACCTATCCTTCATTTGTGTTACCAATTCATGATACATAGAGGTCCTATTCTGTTACCTTAAAACTTCTTGTGTCGGGGTAGGGTTTTATTATCTGTTACTCGTGCCAAAATGAATTATATTTTTATGACAAACATCACTAAAATTATTTCAAACTTAATAATATCGACAAAACTTGAGACATTTCAAAATTTGAACTAATCACTTCTCATATTTTAGTATTGACTTTTATCGATGTCAATGTTTTTATCGAAATCATCGAGCCACCTTAAAATCAACTTCTAATCAACCAACAATCATTATCTAATCGTCCTCTGATCACACTCTAATCATTCATACACTAATAATCATTTAATTATTTATAATCATCTTCAAAATAATGACACTAATTATGGAAAACTCGCATACAACACATATTGTTTCTGCCAAAACCATCATGGCCGCCGTCAGTTCAAATCGTCACATCATCATCACTAGCATTGCCGATGAGCAGTCTAGCCCTTTCATTGATACAAACTATAACATAAGATGTAAATGAACAGACACAGGAAATTATTTGCACTACTTTGTTGTTTCACTGGTTCCATTTGGGTTTCTATATGATTCGATGTAGTCTTGTGCAAGGTAATAAGCCAGCAACAAAGCATTCATAGGCACCTTCCGGTACTCCCTAGAGACCACATTAGTTAGAAGGTCCATTCCAGTTGACATTGTTGATCTCGGATTCAAACTATTATTCCCGTATTGATCTGGATTCAAAGCCATGTTATTAGAGTGTTTATTTCTACTCTTGCCCGCATCTTGGGTAACAGCATGCGCATCTTGGGGAACAGCATGCCCATCTTGGGGAACAGCATGCGCATCTTGGGGAATATAAGGCGCATCTTGGAGAACAGCATGCGCATCTTGGGGAACAGCATGCCCATCTTGGGGAACAGCATGCGCATCTTGGGGAATATAAGGCGCATCTTGGAGAACAGCATGCGCATCTTGGGGAACAGCATGCCCATCTTGGGGAACAGCATGCGCATCTTGGGGAATATAAGGCGCATCTTGGAGAACAGCATGCGCATCTTGGGGAACAGCATGCCCATCTTGGGGAACAGCATGCCCATCTTGGTAATGATCATGCGCATCTTGGGGTACATCATGCGCACCGTGGTGAATATAATGCTCATCTTGGTGAATATAAGGCGCATCTTGGGGAACAGCATGCGCATCTTGGTAATGATTATGCGCATCTTGGTGAATATAATGCCCATCATGGGGAACAGCATGCGCATCTTGGAGAACAGCATGCGCATCTTGGTGAATATAAGGCGCATCTTGGATAACAGCATGCGCATCTTGGTGAATATAAGGTGCATCTTGGAGATCAGCATGCGCATCTTGGTGAATATAAGGCGCATCTTGGGGAACAGCATGCGCATTTTGGTGAATATAATGCGCATCTTGGGGAACAGCATGCTCATCTTGGGGAATATAAGGCGCATCTTGGGGAACAGCAGGCGCATCTTGGTGAATATAAGGCGCATCTTGGGGAACAGCATGCGCATCTTGGGGAATATAAGGCGCATCTTGGTGTACAGAATGCGCATTCACGGTCTCGCTTGGATGATGTCTTTTCGTAATCGGGTCTTCTTTTCGGGGAATTTCAAAACCATTTTTGTTTTCGTTATTTGAATTAGCTTTGGGCGCACCTAGAAATATTAAAGTACCATACATTAGTTTAGAATAATATGGCGACAAAGGGTTACTTTGAGATCAACAGAAAAAAACATATATTATGATTTTCCCGATTTCATTCCTGTTGCCTAATATTAATATATAGTCGCTGTATACATATTTCATGTTTGATGTTGACAGATTGATAGCGATATTCAAAACACGTATAGAAACTGCTTTTAACGTTGAACTCATATTATCTTTCTCTAATACATGATTTTCAGTTTATTTTTAATTTTGATTTATACTGATTTTGACTGGATGTTGTTACTGGGGTGTTACTGGGGATATGTTGCTGGAGCCTGGATGATGCATGAAAATGATGAATTATATGATTCGAATTCATTTGGGTTGATTATGAACACTTATTTTAATTCGTACTGAGAAATAATACACCTTATCTTACCTTCAATAAGGAATGTGCCAATCAATATTAATAAACCAAGCAAAAGAGTCAAATACATGACGTTGTTTTTAAACTTCGTATCGTCACTTCGGAGATTTGCTCTAATCTTTCGATTCCTCCTTACAGGATGCTTTAGCAATAACTTTGATTTCTTGAAAAATACTTAACTTGGTTGGTACTTAAATTATTGATATCAGCCCATAAATAAAATTAATTCCTTTTTTCAATTTAGAAATGCTATTACAATATTTTTATGATATGGAATAAAACTGTGACATTTTAATGACGACGACAGCATTGTTGATTATACCTGTTTTGTGTAGTAAATTTAGTTTTGTACATTGTAGAGCACATTCTGCATGCTTGATTTCACAGTAGGTACCTATAGGTATTATTTATACATGCTTTAAAACTTTCAGTTTTATACGTACAATTTTGGAGATATTTTGTCATGGTTTAACTTGGTTTAACTTTCATTGAAATTATTTAGTCTAAGGTTTCGATTTCTCTATTTAATCTTCGTCAGACCATCTTATCAAAAAAAAAAAACTTTTTATCGATGTTTACTTTTGGATGCGTAGGTAATTGTTTTTTTTATTGAACGTTTGTTGGGTAGTTATTTTGTCTTAATGACCTTGCAAACTTGAACATGATCATACCCATTTTGAAGTTTCAACCAATCGGACGTATATTTTATGGACTTTTTCAAATAGGAGTTTGTAAAAGTTTTAGTCCGTCTGACTGGTTTTCACATGAGTGCAAAATTTTAGATCAATCAGAGAAAAAATATATGACCTGTATACCAGTATCGGAAGTTACAGACAAAAAAGAACTGTAGACTGTGCCGAAGATTCGGACAGAAATCTTCTCTAAGATCGCTCAATCAAAAAAATTTCATACTAATATGTAATATCACCTTATATTTAATGTGAATACATGAAATCGTATACTTATCATTATGTTGTTCCATGGCTTCAAAAGTTCATTCCATTTACTTCATAATCAATTGCTTGATATTGGCTCCAGTCGATTATCAATCTTCTTCAATTTAGGTACACTTTTCATTTTCCCCACACGCATCACATCTCAGCTAGCCTCATGCTCAAAAGAAGTTGCGTCCGCAAGTAGATATTTGTGGGTGTCAGTCCTCAACACCACAAGACCGTGTGCAAATAATCTTATGGACGAAATCCAGTAGACTCTGGACACATGCGACAATAAATCCAGAAATTCTTTTGAGCTTGAGGCTGAAAATTCACAGTCTTGTACTTGATTTCAAAACAAATGCAGTGTTTAGATATTATAAACTAGAGGGTCCCGTCATGTAAAACATGACTAATGTGCACCAGTGAGGTATGCGTAAATATAAAACGTCAGCAATATATTTTGTCAGCAGAGTGTGCGAACGCCGTCAGGCTGCGCGCTCAAGCGTTCCGCACAGAAGGACAGACAGACAGACAGAACTTGGTAACTATAAGTAATAATAATATGAGATATGCACCCGGTTTCCATCTGTCCCAAATCAATTCAAAAGAGGAGAGAAAGGGAATAAAAGGGACAAAGTCATTGGAGCCAACTAATCATGACACTGACTCACCGAGGTCGTACGCTCGTACAGAGAGGCCGATCACCGACTCCACTCCCGACTCCCGCTTCAGTCGACGCCGTCGTGTCGGCGTCAGCGGCTCCAAGAGAGTCAGCTCACCTACATGACGATAGCACATAGCATAAGAAAAGATTGCCATAGTAACCTAAGTAAACGTATAGGGAATAAACAATTTAATCTGACAGCAGCAATCCAAATCTCATATTTAGAGTGGTTATTTATGAATGAAAGATATTTAAGGTAGCACAACTGATATCTCATATCTTCCAAATAAGCCCATTTTTGACAGAGGTATCGATAATCACTATTTACACGATATTGTGAAATATGAACAATTTCTCGTGTCTAGATTTTGAGATATTGTAGTTATAAATTCCTATTTTTAACATGTAGTCTTATGGGGGCCATTAAAATCATGACGATTTTCATGCTATTTTCGTGTTTTTAATTTTACTGAGGTTCAACGTTTTTTCAAAAAACTGATTTCTAGATAGATAGTTGGACATTCCATAAGGAAAAAAATTGAAAACAATACCAACGTGTGCTATTTTAAAAGTTATCAACCAAAAACTAAATGATTTCCCTATACCTCCTGTGTTACAGTTTTGTTCATTCTCGGAAGGCAATAAATTGAAACCTCGCTATACGACAGGGGTTGCAAGTTAAAGGACATTTTATGATTCATTTATACTTAAATATAGTTGAAATGTAGGAAAACGTTTTCTGAACTTGTAATTTCAAGATTTTTATTCTTTTGTATATGTCTAATGAAGGTACTACCTTAAGTAGGTAACACAAGTTAACACACATTGTGTGACGTATTTGTGTGCGAGTGGTGGTCGCTCCACACCAGCCAAGTCGTACACACTCACACAACATAAAACTAAAATTATGTGCAAACATACAGGACGCGCATGGTTCGACGAAAAGTTTCATGAGACACTAACATAATATGACAAAATAAGATATTAGCGCTCTTTTCAGACAATTACTAGAAAAACTGATGCCACATACTGGAGTATATTACGACTTCTGGTACGACATTAAAGTACGATTCAGTACGATTATTTTACGATAAATATCGTATTGAACACTTTGAGGTCGTACCGGCGGTCATGTACAGTGAGATTCAGAAGAAATCGGTCGGAGTGCCCCTGTGCACACTGCCTGGCACATCATTATCGACCGCTTTCTTCTGAATCTCACTGTACTCCAGGGTGTGGCATTATAAGTCTTATAAGCTTGAAAGTGTGGCTAATATCTGATACATTAATATTGTAAGTGATATATAAATGTTAAATGTTATATAAAAAAATAATAAATGTTATAAAAAAATGTTATATAGTTAAATGTTGTTTTCATATGTTTTCATGACAGCCAATATAGCCAATATGTATCCAATATAGTAAAATGTGAGGCCTACAAATAAATAAAATACAAAAATACAAACTAAAACAAAAACGATAAAGGACCGGGTGCTCGTACCGTTACCTTGCGCAAGCAAGGCCTTAACATAAAGAGGCTGTAGCTACTGCTCACTTTTACACTTAGCATCTCTAGGTCTTTTCGGCCTAAAAAGGCTTTTCGGCCTTTTATAAATCTTAAAAAAGGAAATTCTCGCATATCGCGAAATATCTTTATTTGGAGCTATTGTATAACAGCAACACCCTATATATATCCTCTGTCCCATTGCACAATACGGCATACCGCACTTGAGACGGGAACGTATAGAGAGTGCGTATGAAGAGAGTGTTATCGGCTTGTGACTGTACCTGTGACCTCGTTCAAGTAGAACTTGTTGTCGTAGTTGCCGTTCATGATCTCGTAGCGGACCTCGTTATTGGGCGGCTCGGCGTCCAGATCCACGGCCTGTCGGAGAGTTACAAGCATTAATATCAAATTTGCACATACACTTATAGGCACCGAGTGTTCATCCCCCAGCGCCACTAGCGAGAGAAATCGGCAAAACTGTGCAGCGAAGAATCAGTAATTTTATAATCTCTCATTGGCCGTGGCCATAGCAACCGATAAAAAATCCACAGATAACTCAAAATAGCTCAGAATTGGTAAATGTAACTATTGGTAACTATAATAATTTTATCAGACTCAGTGAAATTTTTGACACTTTATACATTTTGCACAGCGAAATTAAATTTTGAGTATTATTGTAAGAATGCATACAATGAGTAATGTTTACTAACTGCTGCAACTAAGGGTATAAGGATCATACCAAGAGTTGCTAATTTATGCCACCCATGGCGCTGTTTCTCATTTTCAGAAACAAAAGTGAGTCAACACTCGGTGCTTATACCCTGTTCACACTGAGAATTCGATCATGATCCAGTTCAATTACAATCGAAATCAAAATGGAGGCAAGATTCAAGTTAAACTTTATAATGCTTGTTACATGAAATTAGATCATGCATTTGTAAGGTTTCGTTTTTAAAATTCATGATTTCTTTTGTTTGATGTTGAGTTCGATCATGATTCAGATTTCGATTGCGTTCTTACAACTCAATCGAAATTTGGATCATGATGAGTTCAGTTCACACACATTTTCAATTGCAATCTAGATTTTTGATCATGATCGAATCCTCAGTGTGAACAGGGTATAACGATGCCATGTGCATGTTGTATGTTTTTACGAGTATGTTTTTGAAGATCCTGTGCTTGAAGATGGAACCGTTTGACCGATCAACTTCCTATTTTGAATGGTTATTGAGACCAACATTGTACGAGATTTTGAAAATTTTCATACAAATTTGTCGAGAACTTCAAGAGGTACCTAATAACAATTCAACATTTTATGCATGATTTGAAAGCTTAGTCAAATTTATTCAAATAAATTATCACACCTCCTTTGGTGCATGTGATTACTGATTAGATTGTTTTTCTAGCTCTTTCAAGGTCATTTTAGAGCAGCAACTTTCACAAAATATGAATTCGTGCAATACGAAGGTACGCTAACAACGTGTATAAGACACAGCGATTTCCTAGTAGAATATTAAATTTTGATTTTATTAAGGAATCGTTCACAAATTTAATTTTTGTTAATTTTTTGTGGAGGCTCGTGCTGTGAATGTTACACCGTCCTTCGGATGGGACGTTAAGCCGTTGGCCCCCTGGTATCTTTCGTCAGGAGTAGGCTACATGCCGGTACCGGGTTTCCTCTCCTCCCTTCTCTATTACATTCTCACTTGTGAGGCCTCGGCTCCGTTGAGAATATAGAAAATAATAATACAAAAATAATAAATAATAATTTCTTTAAAATCTACACTACCTATAGTCACTACAACTTAAGTTTCCAATCTTGTCAAAAGAGCGTTTTTGATAATCGAGTAAGCGACAAACTGAAATGTACAGACCCTAGCGTCAACGAATGCCAGTGTGAAATGGAAACCGAAAGCTCTGACAACAAGCTTACCTTCAAGAAAGCTCTGACCGTGAAGTTCCTGAGATCCGGCGTCAAGATGAACTCGTAGAGCGAGCGCTCGAAGCGCGGCGTCTCGTCGTTGACGTCGATGAGGTGAACTATGAGGGGCACGGTGGCTCGGTTGCCGACGCCCTCCATGTCGCGGGCCTCCACAGTGAAGCGGAACTCTGCGGTAACAACATGGCCGACCAAGCAGATTAGTACCTCTCTAGACTCAAGAAGAACCACGATATATCTCAGTCTGGAAGGACGGCCGTGGGACCATATTCTACAACTCATAAAATTCCAATTCTGATGGAATTCGATCGTGAGCCGGATTCCATCAGAATGGAATTGGGAAAACGTTCTAAAAAAGACCTTCCTGGAATTGAAAATTCCAATCCTAATGCATTAGATTCTAATTCCATGGTGCAATTTACTAGAACGACAGAAAATTGATATTTACAGGGCTCGGAAAATTCACATATTGAAAATTACAATATCTCTACTAGTTTAACTAAACGTTTTCTTCTTAATCGAAACTAGATAAACATTAACTAGATACACATTATTGATAGTTCAGACGTTGACTATAGGTACGTTACGTACACTTGGCCAAAGTAAAAACGGTATATTTGAACGAAACGGACTTTCTGCTGTTCAGATCCTTGTTATTATCAATGAAATCAGAGCGAGAGGACCGTTAACATTGACTTCATCGGATGATGCCATCAACTTTTATCAGAAAATTCGCTTCTTTCGAGTACCGTTTTGGAAGTTTGACAATTTGGTACTTTGGTAACTCACCGCTGGCCGCCTCCCTGTCGAACTTGTGACTGTTGGTCGCCACGGTGATGACCCCCGTGTGCGGATCCAGCGTCAGCGACGAGTTGAGGTGCCCGATGATGCCGGTGTACTGGACCCTGCCGGACAGCCCAGTGTCGATGTCCTCGGCGTGCACCTGCAGCAGGCGCGTGCCCGCCGTCACGTTCTCCGCCAGCTCGGCGATGTACTGCGGCTCGACGAACACCGGGGGGTTGTCGTTCACGTCGTCGATGTACACGGTGACGTTGGCGCTGCTGGAGAGTGACACGCCGGGGCTCACCTCGTGCGCGACGATCTGTACAAGAAGCAACCCGTCTCACACTCATGGGCGCCGGGAGGAGGGGGGCAAGGGGGGTTGTCGTTCACGTCGGCGATGTACACGATGACGTTGGCGCTGCTGGAGAGTGACACGCCGGGGCTCACCTCGTGCGCGACGATCTGTACAAGAAGCAACCCGTCTCACACTCATGGGCGCCGGGAGGAGGGGGGCAAGGGGGGTTGTCGTTCACGTCGGCGATGTACACGGTGACGTTGGCGCTGCTGGAGAGTGACACGCCGGGGCTCACCTCGTGCGCGACGATCTGTACAAGAAGCAACCCGTCTCACACTCATGGGCGCCGGGAGGAGGGGGGCAAGGGAGTATTTTTTATGTCACTAAATGATCAAATTTTTCGTGGTGCAGGTCCTTGCGTTCCTTACCAGCTCCCCCCCCCCCCCCCCCCCCAACAAAAGTTAGTAGTCCACGTGGTTCTCCTTTTGGCCCTTTATATCTTGTTCACACTATGACTGTCAACTGCAGTTGAAATCGCAACTGTCTTTCCAGAACTAAATTGAGATTTCAACTGCAGTTGAACCCGATCGCGTTCAGTTCACACTGGTTTTCAACCATGATTGAGATTTCAACTGCAGTTGAAAGTCATAGTGTGAACAAGGTACAAGGCATGGCCTGGGCACCGACCTGACTGATGTTTTTAAAGTATTTTTGTCTGATCTTCCGCGATACAGTGTCTCAGATTGATGTGAAAATTTATGTTCTGCACAATTTTTTCTCATTCCGTTGATTGATTGTTGAAAATGGAAAAACAGTCATTAGCTTCAAGAGTAATGTTGACATTTTACGGCAATGGGCTTCCACGCTGCCATTTGCTCTCACTGCGGAGCGCTAGCTACAATTGTCCTTCTTCCTACCACGCATGTCTGTACAAAATGACAGATAGATGACAGCTCACTTTAAACTTCTAGTATTTGAAATATAATGCCAAACTGTTGTATTCGGAGTTAAGGTAATTGTTTTAAAATGTAACATACTACTTAAATGTATAGAAATAGTTTCAATTGCTTACTTTTTATACTAGAAGATCACTTTATGTTAAACAACTTCTTTTGTTTTCAATTCAGAAAAATTTAGCAAATGTCAACAACATTTGATCTGTTGCCATAGCAACGGGGAACAATCGCACCTAGCTCCCTCTATTCTAAGCTTGGAGCTTAGAAGCCCATTGGATGCTTGCTTTGAAATATTCGCGGTCTATAGAGAAAAAACTTTCAGAGTAACGAATGCTCGCTGATCAACGCGTTACACCGAGCGTATCCATGCGAGGCGGCATCCATCTTGTCGCACACTGACCGTGAATCTGAGCTGGTCACGTGTCTCGTAGTCCAGCAGCTGGTTGTTGCGCACGAGGATGACGAAGTTGGTGCGACAGACGGGGAGATCTCGTGCAGTTAAACACTATTACACATACTACATGCGACGCGGCGGCCATCTTGCCGCACACTGACCGTGAATCTGAGCTGGTCACATGTCTCGTAGTCCAGCAGCTGGTTGTTGCGCACGAGGATGACGAAGTTGGTGCGACAGACGGGGAGATCTCGTGCAGTTAAACACTATTACACATACTACATGCGACGCGGCGGCCATCTTGCCGCACACTGACCGTGAATCTGAGCTGGTCACATGTCTCGTAGTCCAGCAGCTGGTTGTTGCGCACGAGGATGACGAAGTTGGTGCGACAGACGGGGAGATCTCGTGCAGTTAAACACTATTACACATACTACATGCGACGCGGCGGCCATCTTGCCGCACACTGACCGTGAATCTGAGCTGGTCACGTGTCTCGTAGTCCAGCAGCTGGTTGTTGCGCACGAGGATGACGAAGTTGGTGCGACAGACGGGGAGATCTCGTGCAGTTAAACACTATTACACATACTACATGCGACGCGGCGGCCATCTTGTCGCACACTGACCGTGAATCTGAGCTGGTCACGTGTCTCGTAGTCCAGCAGCTGGTTGTTGCGCACGAGGATGACGAAGTTGGTGCGACAGACGGGGAGATCTCGTGCAGTTAAACACTATTACACATACTACATGAGACGCGGCGGCCATCTTGCCGCACACTGACCGTGAATCTGAGCTGGTCACGTGTCTCGTAGTCCAGCAGCTGGTTGTTGCGCACGAGGATGACGAAGTTGGTGCGACAGACGGGGAGATCTCGTGCAGTTAAACACTATTACACATACTACATGCGACGCGGCGGCCATCTTGCCGCACACTGACCGTGAATCTGAGCTGGTCACGTGTCTCGTAGTCCAGCAGCTGGTTGTTGCGCACGAGGATGACGAAGTTGGTGCGACAGACGGGGAGATCTCGTGCAGTTAAACACTATTACACATACTACATGCGACGCGGCGGCCATCTTGCCGCACACTGACCGTGAATCTGAGCTGGTCACGTGTCTCGTAGTCCAGCAGCTGGTTGTTGCGCACGAGGATGACGAAGTTGGTGCGACAGACGGGGAGATCTCGTGCAGTTAAACACTATTACACATACTACATGCGACGCGGCGGCCATCTTGCCGCACACTGACCGTGAATCTGAGCTGGTCACGTGTCTCGTAGTCCAGCAGCTGGTTGTTGCGCACGAGGATGACGAAGTTGGTGCGACAGACGGGGAGATCTCGTGCAGTTAAACACTATGACACATACTACATGCGACGCGGCGGCCATCTTGCCGCACACTGACCGTGAATCTGAGCTGGTCACGTGTCTCGTAGTCCAGCAGCTGGTTGTTGCGCACGAGGATGACGAAGTTGGTGCGACAGACGGGGAGATCTCGTGCAGTTAAACACTATGACACATACTACATGCGACGCGGCGGCCATCTTGCCGCACACTGACCGTGAATCTGAGCTGGTCACGTGTCTCGTAGTCCAGCAGCTGGTTGTTGCGCACGAGGATGACGAAGTTGGTGCGACAGACGGGGAGATCTCGTGCAGTTAAACACTATTACACATACTACATGCGACGCGGCGGCCATCTTGCCGCACACTGACCGTGAATCTGAGCTGGTCACGTGTCTCGTAGTCCAGCAGCTGGTTGTTGCGCACGAGGATGACGAAGTTGGTGCGACAGACGGGGAGATCTCGTGCAGTTAAACACTATTACACATACTACATGCGAGGCGGCATCCATCTTGCCGCACACTGACCGTGAATCTGAGCTGGTCACGTGTCTCGTAGTCCAGCAGCTGGTTGTTGCGCACGAGGATGACGAAGTTGGTGCGACAGACGGGGAGATCTCGTGCAGTTAAACACTATTACACATACTACATGCGACGCGGCGGCCATCTTGCCGCACACTGACCGTGAATCTGAGCTGGTCACGTGTCTCGTAGTCCAGCAGCTGGTTGTTGCGCACGAGGATGACGAAGTTGGTGCGACAGACGGGGAGATCTCGTGCAGTTAAACACTATTACACATACTACATGCGACGCGGCGGCCATCTTGCCGCACACTGACCGTGAATCTGAGCTGGTCACGTGTCTCGTAGTCCAGCAGCTGGTTGTTGCGCACGAGGATGACGAAGTTGGTGCGACAGACGGGGAGATCTCGTGCAGTTAAACACTATTACACATACTACATGCGACGCGGCGGCCATCTTGCCGCACACTGACCGTGAATCTGAGCTGGTCACGTGTCTCGTAGTCCAGCAGCTGGTTGTTGCGCACGAGGATGACGAAGTTGGTGCGACAGACGGGGAGATCTCGTGCAGTTAAACACTATTACACATACTACATGCGACGCGGCGGCCATCTTGCCGCACACTGACCGTGAATCTGAGCTGGTCACGTGTCTCGTAGTCCAGCAGCTGGTTGTTGCGCACGAGGATGACGAAGTTGGTGCGACAGACGGGGAGATCTCGTGCAGTTAAACACTATTACACATACTACATGCGACGCGGCGGCCATCTTGCCGCACACTGACCGTGAATCTGAGCTGGTCACGTGTCTCGTAGTCCAGCAGCTGGTTGTTGCGCACGAGGATGACGAAGTTGGTGCGACAGACGGGGAGATCTCGTGCAGTTAAACACTATTACACATACTACATGCGACGCGGCGGCCATCTTGTCGCACACTGACCGTGAATCTGAGCTGGTCACGTGTCTCGTAGTCCAGCAGCTGGTTGTTGCGCACGAGGATGACGAAGTTGGTGCGACAGACGGGGAGATCTCGTGCAGTTAAACACTATTACACATACTACATGCGACGCGGCGGCCATCTTGCCGCACACTGACCGTGAATCTGAGCTGGTCACGTGTCTCGTAGTCCAGCAGCTGGTTGTTGCGCACGAGGATGACGAAGTTGGTGCGACAGACGGGGAGATCTCGTGCAGTTAAACACTATTACACATACTACATGCGACGCGGCGGCCATCTTGCCGCACACTGACCGTGAATCTGAGCTGGTCACGTGTCTCGTAGTCCAGCAGCTGGTTGTTGCGCACGAGGATGACGAAGTTGGTGCGACAGACGGGGAGATCTCGTGCAGTTAAACACTATTACACATACTACATGCGACGCGGCGGCCATCTTGTCGCACACTGACCGTGAATCTGAGCTGGTCACGTGTCTCGTAGTCCAGCAGCTGGTTGTTGCGCACGAGGATGACGAAGTTGGTGCGACAGACGGGGAGATCTCGTGCAGTTAAACACTATTACACATACTACATGCGACGCGGCGGCCATCTTGCCGCACACTGACCGTGAATCTGAGCTGGTCACGTGTCTCGTAGTCCAGCAGCTGGTTGTTGCGCACGAGGATGACGAAGTTGGTGCGACAGACGGGGAGATCTCGTGCAGTTAAACACTATTACACATACTACATGCGAGGCGGCATCCATCTTGCCGCACACTGACCGTGAATCTGAGCTGGTCACGTGTCTCGTAGTCCAGCAGCTGGTTGTTGCGCACGAGGATGACGAAGTTGGTGCGACAGACGGGGAGATCTCGTGCAGTTAAACACTATTACACATACTACATGCGACGCGGCGGCCATCTTGCCGCACACTGACCGTGAATCTGAGCTGGTCACGTGTCTCGTAGTCCAGCAGCTGGTTGTTGCGCAAGAGGATGACGAAGTTGGTGCGACAGACGGGGAGATCTCGTGCAGTTAAACACTATTACACATACTACATGCGACGCGGCGGCCATCTTGTCGCACACTGACCGTGAATCTGAGCTGGTCACGTGTCTCGTAGTCCAGCAGCTGGTTGTTGCGCACGAGGATGACGAAGTTGGTGCGACGCTCGCCGACAGACGGGGAGATCTCGAACGTGCCGTTGTTGTTCTCAAGAGTCAGCGAGAAGACGCCGTTCTTGCCCTGGAACATCAGTAGAATAGAAACAAAATTCGGATTGTATAGCTTAGAAACATTTGTAGAATACAGAGGAAGAACGATATGAGTCAAATTAAAAAAAAAAAAATGTTGAATGTATTATCTTGCAGTGATTTTTATGAGCTTTAAGAATCAGTCAAGAATCAGTTTCAGAATCAGTCAGAAAATGTTATATGTTATCAAATGATACGTATTTATATGAAAATGCATTGGGATTAGACAAGAATTCTATAAAATGCAGAACATAACCTCGCTTATGTTTAAATTCTTCCCGCCAAATTTACAAACTTCTCAACCAATAGGAAAAGGCCAGCCTGCCATCCTGATGCAAATGCGTTCGTTTTGTGTTGGTACAGCAAGCTACTGCAAGAGTTACCAGGGCCTACTGTAAGCTGCTGCTACTGCAACTGCAGTAAGCAAAACGAACAGACCTAAAGATTCAAGTTTATTTGTACATTTTTTGATAACTGTCATAGGGGTGGGGGGGGGGAGTAGTAAAATTGTGGTATGAAGTAAAGGTTGATATCAAGGGAACTCCTCACCATATTGTCGTCTCGGACCTCTGTGACGTATGGATCCTCGAACTGCAGCGCTGTCCCCTGCGGACTGTTCTCGGCCACGCGCGCCACGTAGCTGGGGCTCTCGAAGTAGGGCGGCGTGTTTCCGAGCTCGCCCAGCAACATGGCGACCTTCACCGATGTCGTCATACCGGCCGGATCGCCGATACCGGTCTTCACCTCCTGCGCGACGATCTCCAGCAGGATCGGCTGGTTGATGCCGGTGATGGCCGATAACTCCTTCAGAGGCCGGGACAGTTTCACGGAGCCTGATAGCAGCGTTTAATAAAATAGATTAACTTTACAATTGGTGGCAGATGTGGGATATGTTTTTTATTTAAACCGTTTTAGAAGAGATAAGGGGTGCCTAAAAATACAATTTATGTATTTCAATTGCGCATTTAATTTTTGTATGTTTTTTATTCTTGTTCAACATGTCAATGTTAATCAGATTGAAGTTAAAACAGACAAACTAAATCGATTTTTAATAAAAATCCTTAAAGTGAAAAGTGAAAGTAAGGACTAGGCCGGGTTTTCAATGCTCTGTTAAGGACTTACATTGGTTATTTTATTGCCATAACAATATAGTCCTAATCAACTGTTTAACTTAGCAGAGCATTACAAAACTGGACCTATAGTAGGCAGCAGGCAATCTGTGGATTAGATTTCTTATGAACTCCTTAGTTCTCTCAACCTGGAGTATGGAACTTATAATGGAGATGATTCTAAAGATGGAAATGGTTCTGGACTACAAGTTGAGATAGCTCTGAAGGTGTTTTAAAGGTAAAATCTAATCCACAGATTGCCTGCTGCCTACTGTAAGTCTTCTCTGATCCTCAACTGACGAGGAGGACTCGTCACCTGTTTTCTCGTCGATGTCGAAGAACGCTGTGAAGGGATTCCCCTCCGGCGCGAAGCCGTATCGGATGTCACGTGGCGAGCCTCTGTCCCCGTCCTCGGCGCGCACGCGCAGAACGATGTCGCCCTGCAACAACATGCACTCCCTTTAGCAGTGTTTAATGCGTTAAAAGTTTAACGTCATGGCCTCTTGCAAAACTTTAACCTCCTAACAGGGAATCAACGAAGAAATGTTGTAAAGATACGGATGAGCCCGGCGCACCCATGGAGTTCTAGTCGATGTCGTTACTGCCTGAGTCAACTTACTCCGTGAAAATTATTAACTTGTAAGCCGTTTAAAGACCTAGCGAGCATTGAGCGTTTTCATATATTTCTTTTACCTTGTTACTGTTTGTATCAAAACGGAAGAGAGTTCTACAAGAATTTACTACATTTCTGGGATATGAGTTTTAACAATTTTTAGTTGTGAAAAGTAATGTCCTGGAAAACCTTAATACTTAAATGCTTTCTTAATACTTCAGGCAACGGCTGTTATACCCTCTTAACCAACCTGAAATAATTCATCTTTACGTAGATGTTAATTCCATTCTCTAGTAGTTTCGAGAGCTCACCGGCCACATTCGTATCACAGTTAAATTTCTCTAAACGTTACAAAATGCGTACACAAAGCCCGCAGATATGTCCTTAAAAATGTAATAAGTCATTTGTAAATGTGGACCGAGCAGACCCTAGACGACCACTCGCGTTACAAACCGTCCCGCGACCACTGGCGGGTTAAACAATATATCATTCACATCCACTCCAAATGCAGCGTGTGTACATCTCTCTCTCTCTCTCTCTCTCTCTCTCTCTCTCTCTCTCTCTCTCTCTCTCTCTCTCTCTCTCTCTCTCTCTCTCTCTCTCTCTCTCTCTCTCTCTATCATCGATCTATCTATCTGTTTATACTCTATCTCTCTCTGCTCCGTATAAAAAACATGTTTATGATATGAGTGAAAGAGAGGCAGAGTGCGGCGATCTTATATCCGCGACTGTACAGGGCTTAGAATCACGATCCAGCCATGTACTCACCGGCTGCAGCGTGATCTTCGCTCTTGTTGGCTACTACATACTTGTAGTGCCTGAATTTTCAGATACCGTACACATAATGTTTGTACATAACTCTGTCATGACATTTGGAAATTATAAAAATTGTAAAACATTGACACAAATTGAGACTATAGGAGTCAAGAGTTAGGAAGTAACATCAGCCAGTCTGCTGATTAGTGGATTTCCATGGTCTCCGAGTGCTGCGTAGAACGACTCTCTCTGATTTTCCATGACTTCGTGGAGATAGGCAAATCCTATATCTTGGTGTATGCTCTTCGTCCGGGTGAACATCGGAGTGCGCAGGGCGATCTTGAGGGCCCTGTTCTGCACCCTCTGCAGCATTGTTCTCGCTCCCGCTGAAGTCCTCTCGTACCACACTGGTGAGGCGTACGTCAGTGTGGGCACGATGACGCTCTGGATAAGAAGCAGCTTGCTGGTGAGCGGCATGGATTTGCTTTTGAGCAGTGGGAACAGCGCCGCCGTCTTCCCGTTGGCCTTGCTGGCAATCTTCTCAGCGTGGGCCTTCCAGGAGAGCTTGGCATCCAGGGTGACACCCAGGTAAACATTGCTGGGAGACCAGGAGACATCTGTACCAGAGATGTTTATGGTAGGGGGTTGAAATTTCCGTCGCTTGGTGAAGAGTGTTGCCTCTGTCTTAGATGAATTTAGGGCTATACGGTTCTCTGTATACCAGTGGCTGAGTACGTCTAATGCTTTTTGCAGAGGCGGGCCAAGTTGATTAGATGCCATAGATTGGCAGATGACTGCGGCATCGTCAGCATAGAAAGCTACTTCGGTGTCCGGAATGTTAGTTGGGATGTCATTGGTGAAGATGTTGAAGAGGATGGGGCTAATGATAGATCCCTGAGGAACTCCAGCCAGAATAGGCCTCGCTGAAGAACAGGCACCGTTGATGTGTACGGTGAAGGATCTTTGATTTAAATAGGAGTGGATGATATTGATTAAGTAGTTGGGGAATTGATATTTAATTAGTTTTTGTAGTAGGCCTTCATGCCAAACTCTATCAAATGCTTTAGCAACGTCCAGGAAAACTATACCAGTTCCTTTCAGCTTTTTAAATCCATCGTTTATCTTGTCAACCACACGTAGAAGCTGATGTGTTGTTGAATGCTTCTGTCGAAAGCCAAACTGCTCATTGATCAGCAGCTTTGTAGCGTTTGCGTGGCCTCTAATTCGAGCATGAAGGACCTTTTCAAAAAGCTTCGATAGTGATGAGAGGAGACTAATCGGCCGGTAATTTGCAGGGTCACGAAGATTCTTTCCCGCTTTCGGGAACACAATGACTTTGGCTACTTTCCATTGGGTGGGGAAGTGTTGAAGACGGAGACTGGCATTAAATATTTCAAGGATACGTTCACCGGCAGGTATAGGAAGTTCTTTAAGAATCGTGTTTGTGATCTCGTCAATACCAGGTGCCTTGCCATTTGCAAGTTCATTTAGATATATAATTACTTCGTCCATAGAGCAGAGAACGACTTCATCATCTTCAGCCTGCGCCTTGTGTATAGCAAGATGGGTTCTTACTTCAGCCTCGATATGTGCTGATGAATTAGTCGGCGGGTTTGGGGAAAACTGATTTTGAAGCGAATCTGCTAGAACTTCTGCCTTATCATGTGGGCTGCATGCAAGGTGTGTACTACCTTGAATGGGTGGATTTGGTTGTTTGCTTCTTGTCAGTCGTTTTGCCATGGACCAGAGTGGACGACTCCCTGGTTCTAGTGTGGCTACAGCATCTTCCCACCTCTCTCTCCTGTGGCGACGAATTAATTCCTTTACAGATCTGTCTAAGAGCTTATATTCTTCATGTAAATCAGGTGTTCTGAGCGCCTGCCATCTCCTACGTGCACGGTTTCGAGTGGCTATTGACAGTTTAATTCCACGTGGAAGATCAAATATTGTGCACCTTTTTGTATTACAAATGGGAACACTGATCGCTCTTGCTTCCATAATATTTTCCGTTAATTTATTTACTGCTAAATCTATATCCTGATGCGAATCAAGTGGTCCACTCTCCAACTTATTTGATAAATGCTCTCTGAACTTTTCCCAGTCTGCTTTTCTGTAATTGAATCGAATGATGGGATCTACGGTCTCGTATGAGTCCCCTACGCTCAAAAGTACAGGATTATGATCTGAAGACAATTCTAAAAGTGTTTCTAATTCAATGGAATGTCGCAGATTTTTCACCACCGCAATGTCAAGAACATCAGCTCTTCCTGTAGGGATATGAAGATGTGTCGCTTCTTGCGGTCCAGTCACAGTAAAGTCACTTATACGGGAGAGTGAAAGGAGAGTGCGGCCATTGGCGTTGACAACTCGCGAGTTCCAGGCTGTATGCTTAGCATTAAGGTCGCCACCGAGAATAGTCGGGTAATTCGAGTCCATTAATGCTTCTATATCTGCTGTGAGAAGCTTAGTTCGCGGAGGACAATACGTGGCTATAAGCCGGAGTGGACCCAGTTTAGTAAAAAGCAGGATAGCGGTAGCCTCTATTGATTTCGTTTCAGGTAAAACAATCTCGTAGTGACTTACTCGATTGTCAATGATGATTGCAGTCCCTCCTGCTCTCCTGTCTCCTGGACGATCAGTTCTATACACTGAGTGATTGGCAAGCTTAAGCTTGTCCTTAGGGTTAAGATGGGTCTCACAGACAAGGGCAGCCATTAAATTTCGTGATTCCATCAATAGAAGTAATTCGTCTTTACGAGAACTTATGCTATTAGCATTCCAAATGATTAGATTAATTGAATTAATCGCTGGCATTGCGATTTTGTACAGACAAAAGAAGAGTTGGCACAAAACTTGCCAGAGACGTAATGATGGGGTGAATGTTCATATTAACTATAAAAATTGCAATGCCGTTTATAAGGGCTATCCAATCAATAGTTGATTGTTGAGGTACTACCGGTTGTACGAGTTCAGGAAGAGTATTGGGTGGCCTCTCTGCTTCTTCTAAGGCAGTGGTGTTTGAGGACGAGGGTTGCTCTGGATTTATCTGAGTGTTCAAAACAGAAGCAAAAGTCCGTGGTTGCGCCAATGAGACTCGTGGCACGGGCGTGGGTTGCGTCTGAGTATTCCCTCGGTTATCATGCTGTGGAGAAGAGCCATCTTGCTGCTGTGGACGTCGGGCTCGAGTAGCATGACGAGTTGCTGCCTTGATGACATCACATCCTCGGTAGCAAGCGGCATGCTGCTGATTGCAGTTACAGCACTTTGCTGTTTCTGGTGACTCCTTACACTCCTTAACCTGATGCACACCTCCACATCGAACACATCGTGGCTGGCGATGACAAAATTTGGCCGTATGACCCACTCTTTGACAATTAAAACATTGTATGACATTAATCTTCTTGCTCCGTGGGGCCTCGGTGGAGACCACGCAGTAGAGGAGTCTCTTGATTTGGCTGAGGTCCATTGGAGCCTGACCACTCGTACTTACTAGCGTACATTCAAAAAGGGGCAAAAGACGTGTACTGTCTCCAGGCATCTTCATCTGCCGCACAGAGCGGACATTGAAGCCTTGCTGCTTCAGCTCCTCTTGAATGTCTTCTGTTTCAGCAGATTGTGGCAGACCTCTCAGAACAAAACGCTGTGATCTAGTGCGCTCAGTTGGAAACGTGTAGTACTCTATTCCCTCAGTCGAGTCTAGGGCGGAGGTAATTAGTTTGTACGAGGTAATATCTCTAATGATTACTCGAGAAACTTCGAGACCAGGTTTGATTATGAATGCCCCTTGTTCTGGACATACAGCGGAGAGCAACTCAACTAATGCCTTATGAGATTTCATATTTTGAATCACTATTGGTGGGATTTTATACTTCTTATCTGGCAAAGTCTCCGCCGTCATCGGGGTCGTGTCCATATCATTTGCACTTGCAAGCGGCTCAAATGAGTTCTGCGTACGCACAAGGTTGATCACTCTCTTGGATGATGGGCCTGAAGCATCTGACCCAGATGATCGTGTGCTGGGACGATCGTTACAATTACGACGCCTTTTATTTCCTGTCACCATCGTGAAACCATCGGGAACTATGTTCAAAGACATCTCATTGGTTGCAGACTCAACTTGCATTAGCTCCGTGTCCGATTCATCACTAGACGAAAAATCATTTATAGAAGCTCCTATGGGTTGACTAGAAATGTTTATGACATTGTCTACAGCTGAAGGGGCATCTAGCCGGTTTACTTCATCACTCCAAACTTTATATATTCCACTCATTGCTCACATTACTTCAAGTCCAAATGAGCTACAAGCGTCTCTTGGTAGGTTTCGTAGACCTAGTATATAAAACTATTTTCTAATACTTTAAACAGATTCTGACGCGGAAAAATGGTTTGAATGGCTCCCAAAATATCTAATATCACCATTCAACACAACAAACATGCAAAACTAGCGATTAATCCACAAATATAAGCGAAAATACTGAGAATAATTCACAGAACTAACTTTCATTTATGAAGAAACAAATGAAGTCGCTGCAGCGTGCTGTTGAGCGTGGATATAGGAGGCGCTGACGTGAACACAGGGGCCGTGTCCTGCACGTCCAGCACCGCCACTGCCAGTTGGAAGCCTGCTAAGTGGCGCGTGTCTATAGACAGTACTCACCGGCTGCAGCGTGCTGTTGAGCGTGGTAATAGGAGGCGCTGACATGAACACAGGGGCCGTGTCCTGCACGTCCAGCACCGCCACTGCCAGTTGGAAGCCTGCTAAGTTGCGAGTGTCATTGCCGGCCTCCACATAAGGGTCCTGCAACCAGAGGGTCACAGTTGATCAACTCAAGGCAGTTTACATCGACAAGCAACCTCGTGGTCTAATAGATAGAAGTATATATTACAATTGAATCCTACATCTGCCACCATTTGTAAAATCAAACGTAAATATAACTAATGGATAAACAGGTAAAATAAATGTCGCACTGTTCTACAAAGGCTAATTGGGACGGTCAAATACTTTTAAGAATGATTGGGAGATGCTGATTTTGATGATTAAAGGTAGAGTAGAAGCCGGCTAGTCTGCTAATGTTATTTAAGTTGAATCCCACATCTTACACCATTTGTAAAAACTAAAGCAAGTACAGTTAATTACAGAAACTGATTAAATAAATGTCGCACTTCTCTCTAAAGGCTAATTGGGATGGACAAATTGGGAGATAATGATTAAGCATAGATAGAATAGCAGGCATGAAGGAGGCGGTCGCAACCTATTTCTAGACAACCCGCCCAGCATTTGCCTTCAACTGTATCAAGTGAAACGAGACAAAAAGAAAATTAAGAATAAACCTCCAGTAAGGAAGGACGGCAACTGGGGTGCAAATCCTGCACCGTCGTTTTCAATGTAGTGGTGCTAGAAAAAGTACGCCTAATGTTGTCAGAAAACTTCGTCTTTCCAAAATAAACTACATTGTAAATGTGATATGATGATGTTGAATTAAAAGAAAGTTAATATCCTACTATTGCGTAGACTGTGAGTGTGTACATGGACTTGAGCTCGAAGTCGAGTTGCCCCTTCAGGTAGATCGTGCCGTTGACCATGTCAGCCGCTGCCAGATGTTGCTCCAGAGCGAACTCTGGGGACCCCTGCAAGCAGAACATCTTCATCATCCAGCATCTCGATGAGTTCCTACTGATTGTCTCCAATCTAACAACATCAGGGGTGCGATCACATAAAATGAGAATTTTCTTGTCACGGTGACAAGCTTCTCGTCTCAATGTTATTTACGGTCTTCTTGGGTCTTTCATCGTGACAAGAAAGTTCTCGTTTTGTGATCGCACTCCAGGACATTTTGTTCATAAACAAGACAACATTCTCGTATCAGACCATTTAAGATCGGGCAGAGAGACGATAAGAAATGAGACCTGATCAAATTAATCAAAAGGAGAGCGTATTAACTATAATTAAGGGCATGATCTTTCGACACTGTATGTAGTTATCATATACTTTTAATTTACTGGAGTATTCTTTCAGAATAGGTACACTTGGCACAACAATAATTGATCGTT
This sequence comes from Leuctra nigra, assembly GCA_934045905.1. Taxonomy (NCBI): domain Eukaryota; kingdom Metazoa; phylum Arthropoda; class Insecta; order Plecoptera; family Leuctridae; genus Leuctra; species Leuctra nigra. The sequence continues at coordinate 17,741,870 of OW203771.1, forward strand.
CAATACATCTGATTGACTGAAAAATGTTAGATCGCACCATCAGAAGTCAGTCCAAGCGATCTCCTTGTCTCACTCTATAGTAGGTGACCTCTCATTTCAATGATAATAACAAGCTTTGTTTTGTATGGAGCATGACCAGCAGTAATTCAAATTTGTTCACCAATCAATTTTTGTTGTGGCGAGTGTACAAAGCCGATAAAAACGCATGTTACATGACTAGAAATAATGTTTTTGAATGTCACCTAAAATGATATCGTTGACTATAAAAAGAGTTTCAGAAAGCATTTTTCATAGATTTGATATTTGGTTCCCAATGTTCAGAAACAGTTGATTGGTTATTTCTTAGAATGCCGCTGAGTGACTTAACCCCCAACTAATTAATACTGAAATACCGGCTTAATGATTTAAATCTGTCAATGATTTACTGTTAGTGATTATACTTCTGCACTCTCTACAGCATTGCGTCAGGCTATCTAGGTAAGGAATGGAATGCATGCTCTCTATTTATACATCTGGCTCATCCACGAAACTCAATGAAAGTGAAGGTGGTCCGGCTGAGGCAAGTAAACAGTCATCTCGTGGGGTTTATGAACATTCTGACACGAACCCCCCAGTGGGTCATGGACACGGTCGCTTGATTTGGAAATACTTCCAAAATCAGATCCTACAAACGCACGTTTTAACAAATCAAATATTGAAATATGTCATATGTCTGATCACTAATCAGCCAATCTGTGTTGCAAGTAACTGGAACATAAACGAGTCAAGGGGCATATGAAAGATAATAATATCAGCAAGTTTTAACGAAATTATGATCATGTATTACCTAAAAAATATTTTATATTATTTTGATGATTTTTTATGTTAATTGAGTGTACACCCAACAAATCATAAAACGGTATTTGAACGAAACAGATTTGCTGCTAGTCAGGTTCATTGACAATCAATCCTTGTTATTATCAATGAAATCAGAGCTCACCTACTACAGGTAGATGACGAGTAAGCATAGACTTCATCAGATGATGCCATCACATTTTTTCAGATATTCCATTTCTTTCAAATACCGTTTTATGAATTGTCGAGTGTACCTACACCTATTTTTTTTTTTTATTGATTTTTAAACTCTAATTCGAACTTCAGACTTTTTTACTTTCATTATTTGTTTTAGAGTCTATTTTTTGTTAATAGTTGCATATTTATTTTAATGTTTCGAATTATTTTGACTTTTTGAATATTGAACCGATCTTAAGATTTCTCACATTATTTTGATTTTTATGTGAATTTTTGAAATTATTTGAACTTGATCAAAGTGTAAACTCACATAGTTTAGCTGCACTACGACTTACCCTCAGCTCCAGACTCGCATGCCTGGCGTTGCCCGGATTCTTCCTCGCCAGAACATAACCCAACGCCGCGCCCCTCTTCGCATCCTCTCGCACCGTGATGAGATTGGGTCGATGCGGGAAGATGTCGCTGTCCCTCGTCGTGCCGTTGCTGCCCTTCAGCGTGCAGCTGATGGTCGTCGTGTGTCCCTGCCTGTCCTTGACGCTCGCCTTCATGTCGTACAGCCGTCCAGCCTCCAGCGCGCGCGTGAGGATCACGTTTGCCTCACAGTAGGAGTGATTCACACGGCACGGCAGGTTCTCAACGCGCACCACGTCGGTACCTGCGCATAGAAGAATCAGAAGCGTCATTCCTTGACGCCGCCTTCATGTCGTCCAGCCTCCAACACGCGCGTGAGGATCACGTTGGCCTCGCAGTAGGAGTGATTCACGCGGCAGGGCAGGTTCTCCACGCGCACCACGTTGGTACCTGCGCATAGAGGAATCAGAAGCGTCATTCCTTGACGCTCGCCTTCATGTCGTACAGCCGTCCAGCCTCCAGAGCGCGCGTGAGGATCACGTTGGCCTCGCAGTAGGAGTGATTCACGCGGCACGGCAGGTTCTCCACGCGCACCACGTTGGTACCTGCGCATAGAGGAATCAGAAGCGTCATTCCTTGACGCCGCCTTCATGTCGTACAGCCGTCCAGCCTCGAGGGCGCGCGTGAGGATCACGTTGGCCTCGCAGTAGGAATGACAGAAAAAAACACTCCGTGTAAAAAAGGCAGCCAAGTCTCTTTACTTTAAAAAAATTCAACACCAAAAAGTAGTGATATCAAAAAAGTAGCCAAGTCAATGACATTTCCAAATATTTAATCGTATTTTTGAAATAAAATAATAAACACCGAGAAATACTTTACAAAAGGACTTGGCGCATCGTTTTTTTAAAGACATTATTCTATCCTAAAAGTGGAAAGAAATTTACAAGTAGGTACATATTCCTCTTTCTATTAGAGCTAGAATCTTTGAATCAAGCTACTTTTAGTAATGGTTTTTTTATAATTTTGTCAATGGTGATAGAAGAAAGATTTCATGCTGTAATAGATAAGTAATATAAGGATGGAAGAATTAAATAACAATGGAAGTGGGCTCATACATATTCTTGCAGTACTGTTAATATGGTGATATTAGACGGGTATCTTTTCATAATTTGATCTTAACTGAAGGAAATCATGAAACGTTGAAACCTGCGGGATTTGGCTCAGAGGGTAGAACACAAAGAATCAGCAATATTATAATCTGTTTATTATAAAGAAAATAAATGTTCATTGATGTGAAAAGAGCAATCAAAAATTATGAAACAATATTACGTTCGATACGTCGGTAGTAGTGATGATGTCGTCTGGTTTGTTTACTTCCGCGTAAACAAGTGGATGGCGTTGACTCTTGCGTAGTGTGTCCCGTGAACTCCAGTCCACCAGCAGAATGAAATGACTGGATATGTCACCTCCTTCAGCTGCGATGCGATGGTGTTGTCTAATAACCCCTTGGTTACCAGGACGTCCAGCAGTCCGTGCACAAGGAGTGACCTCCTCGAGCAGTTGGATCAAGTTGGCTCAGGCTGATGACGTTCGTGGCTGCAGACTCGTCGGTTTCTCCCGGAGTTGCAATTCACTAACTTTTATACTTTAACATTTACTGACTTTAATGTTGAAACTGTTCAGTTGATCACTTGTAACTTGAAATTGTCTTAATGCGATATTATTTGCCTCAGCATTAGGCTTGAAGTTTGAATTTACTGGGTTGACGTTTATACAAAATGTTATTTTAATGTTTACCTTCGATCACATCGGCACTGTCTCGCTGAAATTATACTATGTTGCGTGCACAAGGCTTCACGGTTCGCGAGGCAGGTCTCACTGCTCTGAGAAAACTCCGACTGATGATGTTTGGCTGGTAGCCTGACGTTTTATACCCTCTGACATCGTTTTCCCTCCAAAGAATCTGATTGGTTGATTTCGTACACGTGGTAGCTAATTTTAGACATTCTGTCATTTCTAAAGCCCGCGAAACGACTTTCTTTCTGCACGTAGGCCCATGCTTTTCTTGGAATCACTGAAAACTAGTCTGGCTGACTGGTTTTGTAGCGTTATCACAATGACTGGTTCACTTGTTATTACGTGGTGACATCACAATTTAGGTAAGGTCACATACTTTTTATATGGATTCACTCACTTTCTTGATATAATTGCACATTGTTAAACTTATTTGATTGCTCGTTATATTTTTGTCTATATTTTGATTGCTATTGAAATTTAAAGATTGTAAGTTTACATAATGATTCTAATTAATTACTTTGTGTTCAGTTAACCTTGACTCTAAGAATGCCATGCTACAAGCTTGTTCATTCTTTAAACCTATTTCAAGCAAACATTATTATTTTTAAAATTAATTTTCTAACCTAGATAGGCCAACTTGTTACAGAGCCCCCTGAATTCTTGTTGTTCACCTTTTGACTGAAGTAAATTTGAAACACATTGAAATTTTGAATGAGAAAATGGTGATAAAACAAGGATTCACATAGAGACTGGACTATCTAGCAGGAATAATCTCTTCCTTTTGACAAACAAAAAGTTTCCTTGAACAGATGCAAGTTTATTTCCCCTTACAGCTGTCTAATCTAAACCTGAATGAATGAACTCACCCCTCCACCTACCAAAACAAAAACAAACCTCATCCTACTTCCCGGAAACGATGCTCGACTCAACCCTCTCTCTTATCACAGTCCCGTTATTGGCCTAGTGACCTACTTTTGCTGGGTCATCATACTTCGACCATAACATCAACATTGTTGTTGTCATCAGTAGGAATCAGCTGCTCGACGTATTGTTCCTTCCGTCCACGATCATATGGAAATGAAATCGTACTGTCTTCTCCACCGTCTTGAGTTGTCACTCTTGAAATATCTTCAAGTAGCTGTTTCCAAGTAGAATCTTCCTTGTTATCTTGAGCAGTGGTCGATGTATAAGTTTCATTTTCTTTCTTGACTTCCGTTTCAGTTTCTTCGTTACTTTCTTCATCTTGAAAGTCTTTATCTTCAATTTGTAGAGATTCTTGCATCAACGGACATGTAATCTTCTTCATTTCTTCGTATGCAATTTCTTCGAGCATTTCCATGTTTGCTACGTAATCGAAGGGTTGTATTTTCTGGTCATAACTGGTTTCGGTCAACTCGTCGTTCAATGTTATTAATAACTCGTCATTCACTCGTTCAGTAATACTTGCGGCTGGAATCGAACTAAGCTCCGCACAAAAGTTGTAATTTTCGCTCTTCTCAAATTCTTGGACAAAACTAGACTCGGATTTAACTAATTGTTCTTGATCTGCTGCTTTTTCTTCAATAACTATGGTTTCAGTAACCATCTCAAGATTCTCAATAATCTTCACATCTTCAGTACGACCTTTGCGTCTGAAATCAACAAATTCTTCCTCCTCCAAATTCAATTCAACAACAACATTACAGTTCAGATCCTCCACACAACAAACAGTCTCCATTTCATCGCCGTCAAACTCAATATTGACCAAGGCTTGTCTAGTCACCTCAAATTCTTCATTTTCATCTCGTGAATTGTTCACGGTTTCCTCTGCAACTCCCTGTACCAAACATTCTGGAATGACTTCATCTTCGAACGATTCGTTTTCTTGACTCTCTGCTTTCTTTACAGCGTCTTCTTTAACACCTTCAATGACAACTTCACATGTCTTCAGCTGGTCTAAATCTTCTTGCTCTTTCGTGATGACGTCGTTGTTCTGCAACTCAACTTTCTCAACTTCAAATTGTTCACTGGTTTCTTCGAAATTATCTTGTGGAAGTATAATCTCGGCATCTTCTTCAATTTTCTCTTGTACTGAAATATCGGCGATTTCAACACGATTCTGACTCTGAATCTTCGTTTCTTCTTCTTCCTTCTTCTGTGTCTTGGGCAGACAAAAATCTTGAACATCTTCTTGCGGCGTTGTAACCTCATAAAAACTTTCTTCAACTTTGTCAGGCTGCTCACAGCTCTGCTCAGAATTCACATCTGATTGCAACCTATTGCAGGCATCTTCTTCTTCCTCTCTCGTTGAAACATCTGCTTCGAATGCAGCGTCTTTCTCCAATTCATCCTTCCATTTTCTTGAAACTTCACGGACGTATTCTATGAGATTTACGCGTTCCCAATGCCACAATTGCTTCAAATCTTCACTTTCCGAATCTGCATAATCATCATAATATTCTGCTCCGTACACGTGGTCATCATATTCGGAACTTTGCTTGGGATACGTTTCCTCTGCTTCATATTTGTATTCCCTATATCTTCTCCAATTTTCGTCTTCTTTGTCGTATCTCCTAAGTAATTCTGCCCTTGCCCTTTTACTAATCTGCGCATTTTCTTCTGTCCTGTCGTGACAAATACTCATCAACTCTTCCTCATCCAATGTAGCAAATTCTTTCATCGTCCATTTTTCTTCTCTTCTTCTTTCAAATTCTATATAGATTCTTCTTGACAATTCATCAATTTGCTCTGTTCTCATCAAATGGTATAAATCCCGATTACTAAACTCGCAGAATTCTAATTTGACACTTCTATTTTCTTCTTGTTCTTCATATTCCTTCTTATTTAGCTCGACCCAGGATTTCCAATATTCTTCATCTTTTTCATCCATCGTAAAAGTTCTTTACGGCTTGTTCTTCAGTTTTCTGGATCTTTACATCTTCTTCAGACGACTTCCGTCAACAATCATCAGCGACTGGGTCAGGTCATTTCTGTCGATGCCTAATCTGGTTCCCACGCTATCAATAACAACAAACTTGTTCCCATGACAATTAACTACACAGTTGATGTTTCTGCCCCCCTCTATCACCTGAATACTCGTGACCTCTGATTCACTAAGCTCTGCCCCCTCTACATCATCTAAATTCACTGTTGACGATAAACTTGCATCTCGATCTGCCATCGTAACAGATGTAATGAACTAACATGCACAAATCTACAGTTGGCTTTATCTTTACGTTAACGGGTTGATTCTATGTAAAATTTCCAAATACATGAAAATTTTACGCAATGCCTGTGTCCACAAGTTTCAGAACAACTGAGTAACTCTTTCACAATCAAGAAAACAATTATTTCTTTCAAAACAATTGCTCCCAGGAATGTTATTCGAGCCCCACACGTTGAGCGCCACTGAAACCTGCGGGATTTGGCTCAGAGGGTAGAACACAAAGAATCAGCAATATTATAATCTGTTTATTATAAAGAAAATAAATGTTCATTGATGTGAAAAGAGCAATCAAAAATTATGAAACAATATTACGTTCGATACGTCGGTAGTAGTGATGATGTCGTCTGGTTTGTTTACTTCCGCGTAAACAAGTGGATGGCGTTGACTCTTGCGTAGTGTGTCCCGTGAACTCCAGTCCACCAGCAGAATGAAATGACTGGATATGTCACCTCCTTCAGCTGCGATGCGATGGTGTTGTCTAATAACCCCTTGGTTACCAGGACGTCCAGCAGTCCGTGCACAAGGAGTGACCTCCTCGAGCAGTTGGATCAAGTTGGCTCAGGCTGATGACGTTCGTGGCTGCAGACTCGTCGGTTTCTCCCGGAGTTGCAATTCACTAACTTTTATACTTTAACATTTACTGACTTTAATGTTGAAACTGTTCAGTTGATCACTTGTAACTTGAAATTGTCTTAATGCGATATTATTTGCCTCAGCATTAGGCTTGAAGTTTGAATTTACTGGGTTGACGTTTATACAAAATGTTATTTTAATGTTTACCTTCGATCACATCGGCACTGTCTCGCTGAAATTATACTATGTTGCGTGCACAAGGCTTCACGGTTCGCGAGGCAGGTCTCACTGCTCTGAGAAAACTCCGACTGATGATGTTTGGCTGGTAGCCTGACGTTTTATACCCTCTGACATCGTTTTCCCTCCAAAGAATCTGATTGGTTGATTTCGTACACGTGGTAGCTAATTTTAGACATTCTGTCATTTCTAAAGCCCGCGAAACGACTTTCTTTCTGCACGTAGGCCCATGCTTTTCTTGGAATCACTGAAAACTAGTCTGGCTGACTGGTTTTGTAGCGTTATCACAATGACTGGTTCACTTGTTATTACGTGGTGACATCACAATTTAGGTAAGGTCACATACTTTTTATATGGATTCACTCACTTTCTTGATATAATTGCACATTGTTAAACTTATTTGATTGCTCGTTATATTTTTGTCTATATTTTGATTGCTATTGAAATTTAAAGATTGTAAGTTTACATAATGATTCTAATTAATTACTTTGTGTTCAGTTAACCTTGACTCTAAGAATGCCATGCTACAAGCTTGTTCATTCTTTAAACCTATTTCAAGCAAACATTATTATTTTTAAAATTAATTTTCTAACCTAGATAGGCCAACTTGTTACAACGTTGTCAAATAATTACTAACTATCTATGGAACACTATTATATATTATTAAAGTATAAAGTTAAATTTTTAATAGAAATACAATGTGACTGTGTACTTTGTGAAATGTATTGTTATAAAATGTGGATTAATAGAAATGTATTTCATGATGAGATGGTATAACGCATGAGACTTAATTATGTTGACCACGAAACAATATTACGAAGATAAGTATTGTGTATTTATAGAAAACATAGACAACAAGTTTCATCGCGTATATATTCAAATAGAAAATATTTTACAGTAGGTATGTATAATATGTATAATTGAAAGATGTTTCCCTATTATTCTAAAAATTCTTAATGACTGTTGTATGTACATGGCTTTGCTTATGAATAGAAAAATGTCTTTAAAAAAACGATGCGCCAAGTCCTTTTGTAAAGTATTTCTCGGTGTTCATTCTTTTATTTCAAAAATACGATTAAATATTTGGAAATGTCATTGACTTGGCTCCTTTTTTGATATCACTACTTTTCGGTGTTGAATTTTTTTCAAGTAAAGAGACTTGGCTGCCTTTTTTACACGGAGTGTTTATTTCTGGGATATCACTTCTTTTGTTAGTTTATTGTTTATTCCGGTTTTGAAAGAGCGGCCGAAAATAATGTCGTCTTGAATTTATAATTAAAGTCCTACAAAATTACATAGTAATTTGATTGCAATCGGTACAGCCGTTTTCGATAAATAACGTCACTTCCGGTTTTGAAATGGCGGCCGAAAATAATGTCGTCTTGAATTCATAATTATAAGTCCTACATATTTCCAAAATTTGGTTGCAATCGGTACAGCCGTTTTCGATACATGACGTCAATTCCGGTTTTAACAATGGCGGCCGAAAATAATGTCGTCTTTAATTCATAATTATTAGTCCTACACATTTCCAAAATTTGGTTGCAATTGGTACAGCCGTTTTCGATATATGACGTCACTTCCGGTTTTAACAATGGCGGTCGAAAATAATGTCGTCTTGAATTCATAATCAATAATCATATGTCCTACATATTTACATAATTTAGTTGCAATCGGTACAGCCGTTTTCGATATATGACGTCACTTCCGGTTTTAACAATGGCGGCCGAAAATAATGTCGTCTTTAATTCATAATTATTAGACCTACACATTTCCTAAATTTGGTTGCAATCAGTACAGCCGTATTCGATATATGACGACACTTTCGGTTTTAAAAATGGCGGCCGAGAACACTGCAACCTTGAATTTATAATTATTTACTATGTACGTTTACTAATATCTATTTAAAAGTATAAATTGGTGAATTTAGTGTCATGTAGCATATTTATGACGTCATTTAGCATATTTATGACGTCATTTCCGGTATAGGTAATAAGAAAACAATCTAGTTTTATCTAGTTGATACTTCATGAACGACCATCTGAATTCATAATCCCTATATTTCCGTAAAATCGGTCATGCCATTTGTAATATATGACGTTACTTCCGGTTTCATTTAGTGGTTCCTGCCGCCATTTTCGGTACCGTTAATTTGTTTATTTATTTTTCACAATTGATTTTTCAAATAAATAGCAGAATGAATACGCAGGAGCTAGTTCAGTTGCAATCGGTACAGGCGTTTTAGATATATGACGTCACTTCCGATTTCAGGAATGGCGGCCGAGAACACTGCTACATTGAATTTATAAATTGTATTGTCTATGTTACAATGTAAGTTAATTATGTATGTATTTTAAGTATAATTTGTTGAAATAAGTTAAATATTGCGTATTTATGACGTCACTTCCGGTTTAGAAAATAGAAAAATAATATTTTTTTATTAATACTTCATAATGATGACCATATTAATCGAATGGCGCTAATTTCGTTCTAATCGGTGCAGACGTTTTTGAGATATGACGTCACTTCCGGTTTAAAAATGGCGGCACAAAAAATCACAAGAGGCAAGGTATCATCAGACGCCAAAAGTGCATATGTGGTAAAAGTTTCAGGTTGATCGGTTCAGCCGTTTAGGCTGTGGCGGTGACAGCGGGGTTGCCTGATATCAGAATCATCATCATCAGATACCTTTTAAAAGTGTTGTAATTTCACTGTTTTCACGGCCCTCTAGCTCGCAAAAGGCATATCCTGTTGTTCCCAAATTTGGTATATGGGGTGGGGTGGGCCATAGCTCGAAATTAAGATATTTCGCAACAATGTGAGATTTTTCAATTTTGAATCCAGTAGGCCGAAAATGCCATGTTGTTGCTTACAGTAAAAGTGTTTGGTCTGCTCCTCAGTTTATTAGGCATTTACGGTATGTTGAGTGACTGTGAGTGTATAGTACGACTTGGCTGGGTGGAGCGACCGCTCCACTAGATTCACGCGGCAGGGCAGGTTCTCAACACGCACCACGTTGGTACCTGCGGATTCACAACAGTTGAATCTCGGCTTCGTAGATCATGACCGAATGGCAGAAGCAAGTAAGGTCACGTGACAGCTGTCAGCCACTTAGTTCATCTGAACTTGGTACATTTTCTTCAAACCGTTTTTTGAGTAAAACGAAGGCAGACATTTCAAGTTTACTCAACTAAATAATTTCTGGAGTAAATTATGACTTAAGGTACGATCTCAACGTGTTATATTTTACTATAAATTGTGACTGAGAAATTGTAGGAGACCAAAAGCAATGTAGGACCCACTAGTTCGTTATATAGTACTTCATGGTAATAGCAAATTCACTCCATCACAAACTCATTTTATTTGTTTAGGTATATAATTAAACGAATCTATCACATCCCTGATTTTATCGTAAACAAAACAATAAAAACTCTTTATACACGTTTATTATTTAATAAACATATGTATTTCAGTGCAAATTGACGCGAATTATCATTAAAAACTCATTTTGCAGTTCCCTCGTTTGTTTACATCGGCCATCTTGGACACGGCCAGGTGAATGTCAGTCAGCGGACAGTGACTGAACATTCAGTCAGCGACCAGTCATGTAAGGTCGGTGACAGGCTAAGTTGAACCCGCGCTAGCATGGGCCGCCCTATACCTGGCAATGCTAAACAGGGTTCATCTTTGCCTGTCACCGACCATAGGAGGCAGTGAAATCGGGACGCCGAGCGTCAATGAGTGGATGAGACGGTCGGTATACCACGGAACACCCGGACGAAGAGTCTTATGAAGAATTTACCATTGATGATCGGATATTGAAATACTACTCTTTCCGAAAACATCAGTTTTCGAGCGGAAATTTTGAAATATGGAACGATCTTTGAAAATAGATGTTTTCTAAAACAAAATGGAATACACAAAAACTTCTCTTGCTTTGTAGAAAACAACACTAAGTATGTTACCTGTAAACCTACTAGCTATTATGTAAGTACTTTTATCACGTTTTTAATTCATAAATATTCAAAAAAATTCATTCATGGGTTTTTAAAAATTCGCAATCATCAGCTTATTAAATAATGGTGTATAAAATAATTTGATAACCATGCTGGATACAGTACCCAAAATACGTAAATTTCCAGGCAAAGGAGTGTACGATATTCAAGAACTTGATGAGTGCGATTACCTGTAATGTCGAACGTAAGCGGATAGTCGTGCTCTGCGTCTCTCCCTCGCAGCCGGTAGATGGCAGTGTTGACATCCGTGTCCGCCGGCACCAACAGCAGTCGCATCAGCGTGGAGATGTCGAAGAGAGGGTAGTTGTTGGCGTGGACTGTACCGAGTAGCACCAGCACCAGCCACATCGCTACAACACAAAACAATGCTACAACAGCCGGTAGATGGCAGTGTTGACATCCGTGTCCGCCGGCACCAACAGCAGTCGCATCAGCGTGGAGATGTCGAAGAGAGTGTAGTTGTTGGCGTGGACTGTACCGAGTAGCACCAGCAGCATCCACATCGCTACAACACAAAACAATGCTACAACAGCCGGTAGATGGCAGTGTTGACATCCGTGTCCACCGGCACCAACAGCAGTCGCATCAGCGTGGAGATGTCGAAGAGAGGGTAGTTGTTGGCGTGGACTGTACCGAGTAGCACCAGCACCAGCCACATCGCTACAACACAAAACAATGCTACAACAGCCGGTAGATGGCAGTGTTGACATCCGTGTCCACCGGCACCAACAGCAGTCGCATCAGCGTGGAGATGTCGAAGAGAGGGTAGTTGTTGGCGTGGACTGTACCGAGTAGCACCAGCACCAGCCACATCGCTACAACACAAAACAATGTTACAACAGCCGGTAGATGGCAGTGTTGACATCCGTGTCCGCCGGCACCAACAGCAGTCGCATCAGCGTGGAGATGTCGAAGAGAGGGTAGTTGTTGGCGTGGACTGTACCGAGTAGCACCAGCACCAGCCACATCGCTACAACACAAAACAATGTTACAACAGCCGGTAGATGGCAGTGTTGACATCCGTGTCCGCCGGCACCAACAGCAGTCGCATCAGCGTGGAGATGTCGAAGAGAGGGTAGTTGTTGGCGTGGACTGTACCGAGTAGCACCAGCACCAGCCACATCGCTACAACACAAAACAATGCTACAACAGCCGGTAGATGGCAGTGTTGACATCCGTGTCCGCCGGCACCAACAGCAGTCGCATCAGCGTGGAGATGTCGAAGAGAGGGTAGTTGTTGGCGTGGACTGTACCGAGTAGCACCAGCACCAGCCACATCGCTACAACACAAAACAATGTTACAACAGCCGGTAGATGGCAGTGTTGACATCCGTGTCCGCCGGCACCAACAGCAGTCGCATCAGCGTGGAGATGTCGAAGAGAGGGTAGTTGTTGGCGTGGACTGTACCGAGTAGCACCAGCACCAGCCACATCGCTACAACACAAAACAATGTTACAACAGCCGGTAGATGGCAGTGTTGACATCCGTGTCCACCGGCACCAACAGCAGTCGCATCAGCGTGGAGATGTCGAAGAGAGGGTAGTTGTTGGCGTGGACTGTACCGAGTAGCACCAGCAGCAGCCACATCGCTACAACACAAAACAATGCTACAACAGCCGGTAGATGGCAGTGTTGACATCCGTGTCCGCCAGCACCAACAGCAGTCGCATCAGCGTGGAGATATCGAAGAGAGGGTAGTTGTTGGCGTGGACTGTACCGAGTAGCACCAGCACCAGCCACATCGCTACAACACAAAACAATGCTACAACAGCCGGTAGATGGCAGTGTTGACATCCGTGTCCGCCGGCACCAACAGCAGTCGCATCAGCGTGGAGATGTCGAAGAGAGGGTAGTTGTTGGCGTGGACTGTACCGAGTAGCACCAGCACCAGCCACATCGCTACAACACAAAACAATGCTACAACAGCCGGTAGATGGCAGTGTTGACATCCGTGTCCGCCGGCACCAACAGCAGTCGCATCAGCGTGGAGATGTCGAAGAGAGTGTAGTTGTTGGCGTGGACTGTACCGAGTAGCACCAGCAGCATCCACATCGCTACAACACAAAACAATGTTACAACAGCCGGTAGATGGCAGTGTTGACATCCGTGTCCGCCGGCACCAACAGCAGTCGCATCAGCGTGGAGATGTCGAAGAGAGGGTAGTTGTTGGCGTGGACTGTACCGAGTAGCACCAGCACCAGCCACATCGCTACAACACAAAACAATGCTACAACAGCCGGTAGATGGCAGTGTTGACATCCGTGTCCACCGGCACCAACAGCAGTCGCATCAGCGTGGAGATGTCGAAGAGAGGGTAGTTGTTGGCGTGAACTGTACCGAGTAGCACCAGCACCAGCCACATCGCTACAACACAAAACAATGTTACAACAGCCGGTAGATGGCAGTGTTGACATCCGTGTCCGCCGGCACCAACAGCAGTCGCATCAGCGTGGAGATGTCGAAGAGAGGGTAGTTGTTGGCGTGGACTGTACCGAGTAGCACCAGCACCAGCCACATCGCTACAACACAAAACAATGTTACAACAGCCGGTAGATGGCAGTGTTGACATCCGTGTCCACCGGCACCAACAGCAGTCGCATCAGCGTGGAGATGTCGAAGAGAGGGTAGTTGTTGGCGTGGACTGTACCGAGTAGCACCAGCACCAGCCACATCGCTACAACACAAAACAATGCTACAACAGCCGGTAGATGGCAGTGTTGACATCCGTGTCCGCCGGCACCAACAGCAGTCGCATCAGCGTGGAGATGTCGAAGAGAGGGTAGTTGTTGGCGTGGACTGTACCGAGTAGCACCAGCACCAGCCACATCGCTACAACACAAAACAATGCTACAACAGCCGGTAGATGGCAGTGTTGACATCCGTGTCCGCCGGCACCAACAGCAGTCGCATCAGCGTGGAGATGTCGAAGAGAGGGTAGTTGTTGGCGTGGACTGTACCGAGTAGCACCAGCAGCAGCCACATCGCTACAACACAAAACAATGTTACAACAGCCGGTAGATGGCAGTGTTGACATCCGTGTCCACCGGCACCAACAGCAGTCGCATCAGCGTGGAGATGTCGAAGAGAGGGTAGTTGTTGGCGTGGACTGTACCGAGTAGCACCAGCACCAGCCACATCGCTACAACACAAAACAATGCTACAACAGCCGGTAGATGGCAGTGTTGACATCCGTGTCCACCGGCACCAACAGCAGTCGCATCAGCGTGGAGATGTCGAAGAGAGGGTAGTTGTTGGCGTGGACTGTACCGAGTAGCACCAGCACCAGCCACATCGCTACAACACAAAACAATGTTACAACAGCCGGTAGATGGCAGTGTTGACATCCGTGTCCACCGGCACCAACAGCAGTCGCATCAGCGTGGAGATGTCGAAGAGAGGGTAGTTGTTGGCGTGGACTGTACCGAGTAGCACCAGCAGCAGCCACATCGCTACAACACAAAACAATGCTACAACAGCCGGTAGATGGCAGTGTTGACATCCGTGTCCGCCGGCACCAACAGCAGTCGCATCAGCGTGGAGATGTCGAAGAGAGGGTAGTTGTTGGCGTGGACTGTACCGAGTAGCACCAGCACCAGCCACATCGCTACAACACAAAACAATGCTACAACAGCCGGTAGATGGCAGTGTTGACATCCGTGTCCACCGGCACCAACAGCAGTCGCATCAGCGTGGAGATGTCGAAGAGAGGGTAGTTGTTGGCGTGGACTGTACCGAGTAGCACCAGCACCAGCCACATCGCTACAACACAAAACAATGCTACAACAGCCGGTAGATGGCAGTGTTGACATCCGTGTCCACCGGCACCAACAGCAGTCGCATCAGCGTGGAGATGTCGAAGAGAGGGTAGTTGTTGGCGTGGACTGTACCGAGTAGCACCAGCACCAGCCACATCGCTACAACACAAAACAATGCTACAACAGCCGGTAGATGGCAGTGTTGACATCCGTGTCCGCCGGCACCAACAGCAGTCGTATCAGCGTGGAGATGTCGAAGAGAGGGTAGTTGTTGGCGTGGACTGTACCGAGTAGCACCAGCACCAGCCACATCGCTACAACACAAAACAATGCTACAACAGCCGGTAGATGGCAGTGTTGACATCCGTGTCCACCGGCACCAACAGCAGTCGCATCAGCGTGGAGATGTCGAAGAGAGGGTAGTTGTTGGCGTGGACTGTACCGAGTAGCACCAGCACCAGCCACATCGCTACAACACAAAACAATGCTACAACAGCCGGTAGATGGCAGTGTTGACATCCGTGTCCACCGGCACCAACAGCAGTCGCATCAGCGTGGAGATGTCGAAGAGAGGGTAGTTGTTGGCGTGGACTGTACCGAGTAGCACCAGCAGCAGCCACATCGCTACAACACAAAACAATGCTACAACAGCCGGTAGATGGCAGTGTTGACATCCGTGTCCGCCGGCACCAACAGCAGTCGCATCAGCGTGGAGATGTCGAAGAGAGGGTAGTTGTTGGCGTGGACTGTACCGAGTAGCACCAGCACCAGCCACATCGCTACAACACAAAACAATGCTACAACAGCCGGTAGATGGCAGTGTTGACATCCGTGTCCACCGGCACCAACAGCAGTCGCATCAGCGTGGAGATGTCGAAGAGAGGGTAGTTGTTGGCGTGGACTGTACCGAGTAGCACCAGCACCAGCCACATCGCTACAACACAAAACAATGCTACAACAGCCGGTAGATGGCAGTGTTGACATCCGTGTCCGCCGGCACCAACAGCAGTCGCATCAGCGTGGAGATGTCGAAGAGAGGGTAGTTGTTGGCGTGGACTGTACCGAGTAGCACCAGCACCAGCCACATCGCTACAACACAAAACAATGTTACAACAGCCGGTAGATGGCAGTGTTGACATCCGTGTCCGCCGGCACCAACAGCAGTCGCATCAGCGTGGAGATGTCGAAGAGAGGGTAGTTGTTGGCGTGGACTGTACCGAGTAGCACCAGCACCAGCCACATCGCTACAACACAAAACAATGCTACAACAGCCGGTAGATGGCAGTGTTGACATCCGTGTCCGCCGGCACCAACAGCAGTCGCATCAGCGTGGAGATGTCGAAGAGAGGGTAGTTGTTGGCGTGGACTGTACCGAGTAGCACCAGCACCAGCCACATCGCTACAACACAAAACAATGTTACAACAGCCGGTAGATGGCAGTGTTGACATCCGTGTCCGCCGGCACCAACAGCAGTCGCATCAGCGTGGAGATGTCGAAGAGAGGGTAGTTGTTGGCGTGGACTGTACCGAGTAGCACCAGCACCAGCCACATCGCTACAACACAAAACAATGTTACAACAGCCGGTAGATGGCAGTGTTGACATCCGTGTCCGCCGGCACCAACAGCAGTCGCATCAGCGTGGAGATGTCGAAGAGAGGGTAGTTGTTGGCGTGGACTGTACCGAGTAGCACCAGCACCAGCCACATCGCTACAACACAAAACAATGTTACAACAGCCGGTAGATGGCAGTGTTGACATCCGTGTCCGCCGGCACCAACAGCAGTCGCATCAGCGTGGAGATGTCGAAGAGAGGGTAGTTGTTGGCGTGGACTGTACCGAGTAGCACCAGCACCAGCCACATCGCTACAACACAAAACAATGTTACAACAGCCGGTAGATGGCAGTGTTGACATCCGTGTCCACCGGCACCAACAGCAGTCGCATCAGCGTGGAGATGTTGAAGAGAGGGTAGTTGTTGGCGTGGACTGTTCCGAGTAGCACCAGCACCAGCCACATCGCTACAACACAAAACAATGCTACAACAGCCGGTAGATGGCAGTGTTGACATCCGTGTCCGCCGGCACCAACAGCAGTCGCATCAGCGTGGAGATGTCGAAGAGAGGGTAGTTGTTGGCGTGGACTGTACCGAGTAGCACCAGCACCAGCCACATCGCTACAACACAAAACAATGCTACAACAGCCGGTAGATGGCAGTGTTGACATCCGTGTCCGCCGGCACCAACAGCAGTCGCATCAGCGTGGAGATGTCGAAGAGAGGGTAGTTGTTGGCGTGGACTGTACCGAGTAGCACCAGCACCAGCCACATCGCTACAACACAAAACAATGTTACAACAGCCGGTAGATGGCAGTGTTGACATCCGTGTCCACCGGCACCAACAGCAGTCGCATCAGCGTGGAGATGTCGAAGAGAGGGTAGTTGTTGGCGTGGACTGTACCGAGTAGCACCAGCACCAGCCACATCGCTACAACACAAAACAATGTTACAACAGCCGGTAGATGGCAGTGTTGACATCCGTGTCCACCGGCACCAACAGCAGTCGCATCAGCGTGGAGATGTCGAAGAGAGGGTAGTTGTTGGCGTGGACTGTACCGAGTAGCACCAGCACCAGCCACATCGCTACAACACAAAACAATGCTACAACAGCCGGTAGATGGCAGTGTTGACATCCGTGTCCACCGGCACCAACAGCAGTCGCATCAGCGTGGAGATGTCGAAGAGAGGGTAGTTGTTGGCGTGGACTGTACCGAGTAGCACCAGCACCAGCCACATCGCTACAACACAAAACAATGTTACAACAGCCGGTAGATGGCAGTGTTGACATCCGTGTCCGCCGGCACCAACAGCAGTCGCATCAGCGTGGAGATGTCGAAGAGAGGGTAGTTGTTGGCGTGGACTGTACCGAGTAGCACCAGCACCAGCCACATCGCTACAACACAAAACAATGCTACAACAGCCGGTAGATGGCAGTGTTGACATCCGTGTCCGCCGGCACCAACAGCAGTCGCATCAGCGTGGAGATGTCGAAGAGAGGGTAGTTGTTGGCGTGGACTGTACCGAGTAGCACCAGCACCAGCCACATCGCTACAACACAAAACAATGCTACAACAGCCGGTAGATGGCAGTGTTGACATCCGTGTCCGCCGGCACCAACAGCAGTCGCATCAGCGTGGAGATGTCGAAGAGAGGGTAGTTGTTGGCGTGGACTGTACCGAGTAGCACCAGCACCAGCCACATCGCTACAACACAAAACAATGTTACAACAGCCGGTAGATGGCAGTGTTGACATCCGTGTCCGCCGGCACCAACAGCAGTCGCATCAGCGTGGAGATGTCGAAGAGAGGGTAGTTGTTGGCGTGGACTGTACCGAGTAGCACCAGCACCAGCCACATCGCTACAACACAAAACAATGCTACAACAGCCGGTAGATGGCAGTGTTGACATCCGTGTCCGCCGGCACCAACAGCAGTCGCATCAGCGTGGAGATGTCGAAGAGAGGGTAGTTGTTGGCGTGGACTGAACCGAGTAGCACCAGCACCAGCCACATCGCTACAACACAAAACAATGCTACAACAGCCGGTAGATGGCAGTGTTGACATCCGTGTCCGCCGGCACCAACAGCAGTCGCATCAGCGTGGAGATGTCGAAGAGAGGGTAGTTGTTGGCGTGGACTGTACCGAGTAGCACCAGCACCAGCCACATCGCTACAACACAAAACAATGCTACAACAGCCGGTAGATGGCAGTGTTGACATCCGTGTCCGCCGGCACCAACAGCAGTCGCATCAGCGTGGAGATGTCGAAGAGAGGGTAGTTGTTGGCGTGGACTGTACCGAGTAGCACCAGCACCAGCCACATCGCTACAACACAAAACAATGTTACAACAGCCGGTAGATGGCAGTGTTGACATCCGTGTCCGCCGGCACCAACAGCAGTCGCATCAGCGTGGAGATGTCGAAGAGAGGGTAGTTGTTGGCGTGGACTGTACCGAGTAGCACCAGCACCAGCCACATCGCTACAACACAAAACAATGCTACAACAGCCGGTAGATGGCAGTGTTGACATCCGTGTCCGCCGGCACCAACAGCAGTCGCATCAGCGTGGAGATGTCGAAGAGAGGGTAGTTGTTGGCGTGGACTGTACCGAGTAGCACCAGCACCAGCCACATCGCTACAACACAAAACAATGCTACAACAGCCGGTAGATGGCAGTGTTGACATCCGTGTCCGCCGGCACCAACAGCAGTCGCATCAGCGTGGAGATGTCGAAGAGAGGGTAGTTGTTGGCGTGGACTGTACCGAGTAGCACCAGCACCAGCCACATCGCTACAACACAAAACAATGCTACAACAGCCGGTAGATGGCAGTGTTGACATCCGTGTCCGCCGGCACCAACAGCAGTCGCATCAGCGTGGAGATGTCGAAGAGAGGGTAGTTGTTGGCGTGGACTGTACCGAGTAGCACCAGCACCAGCCACATCGCTACAACACAAAACAATGTTACAACAGCCGGTAGATGGCAGTGTTGACATCCGTGTCCACCGGCACCAACAGCAGTCGCATCAGCGTGGAGATGTCGAAGAGAGGGTAGTTGTTGGCGTGGACTGTACCGAGTAGCACCAGCACCAGCCACATCGCTACAACACAAAACAATGCTACAACAGCCGGTAGATGGCAGTGTTGACATCCGTGTCCGCCGGCACCAACAGCAGTCGCATCAGCGTGGAGATGTCGAAGAGAGGGTAGTTGTTGGCGTGGACTGTACCGAGTAGCACCAGCACCAGCCACATCGCTACAACACAAAACAATGCTACAACAGCCGGTAGATGGCAGTGTTGACATCCGTGTCCGCCGGCACCAACAGCAGTCGCATCAGCGTGGAGATGTCGAAGAGAGGGTAGTTGTTGGCGTGGACTGTACCGAGTAGCACCAGCACCAGCCACATCGCTACAACACAAAACAATGCTACAACAGCCGGTAGATGGCAGTGTTGACATCCGTGTCCGCCGGCACCAACAGCAGTCGCATCAGCGTGGAGATGTCGAAGAGAGGGTAGTTGTTGGCGTGGACTGTACCGAGTAGCACCAGCACCAGCCACATCGCTACAACACAAAACAATGTTACAACAGCCGGTAGATGGCAGTGTTGACATCCGTGTCCGCCGGCACCAACAGCAGTCGCATCAGCGTGGAGATGTCGAAGAGAGGGTAGTTGTTGGCGTGGACTGTACCGAGTAGCACCAGCACCAGCCACATCGCTACAACACAAAACAATGCTACAACAGCCGGTAGATGGCAGTGTTGACATCCGTGTCCGCCGGCACCAACAGCAGTCGCATCAGCGTGGAGATGTCGAAGAGAGGGTAGTTGTTGGCGTGGACTGTACCGAGTAGCACCAGCACCAGCCACATCGCTACAACACAAAACAATGTTACAACAGCCGGTAGATGGCAGTGTTGACATCCGTGTCCGCCGGCACCAACAGCAGTCGCATCAGCGTAGAGATGTCGAAGAGAGGGTAGTTGTTGGCGTGGACTGTACCGAGTAGCACCAGCACCAGCCACATCGCTACAACACAAAACAATGTTACAACAGCCGGTAGATGGCAGTGTTGACATCCGTGTCCGCCGGCACCAACAGCAGTCGCATCAGCGTGGAGATGTCGAAGAGAGGGTAGTTGTTGGCGTGGACTGTACCGAGTAGCACCAGCACCAGCCACATCGCTACAACACAAAACAATGCTACAACAGCCGGTAGATGGCAGTGTTGACATCCGTGTCCGCCGGCACCAACAGCAGTCGCATCAGCGTGGAGATGTCGAAGAGAGGGTAGTTGTTGGCGTGGACTGTACCGAGTAGCACCAGCACCAGCCACATCGCTACAACACAAAACAATGCTACAACAGCCGGTAGATGGCAGTGTTGACATCCGTGTCCACCGGCACCAACAGCAGTCGCATCAGCGTGGAGATGTCGAAGAGAGGGTAGTTGTTGGCGTGGACTGTACCGAGTAGCACCAGCACCAGCCACATCGCTACAACACAAAACAATGCTACAACAGCCGGTAGATAGCAGTGTTGACATCCGTGTCCGCCGGCACCAACAGCAGTCGCATCAGCGTGGAGATGTCGAAGAGAGGGTAGTTGTTGGCGTGGACTGTACCGAGTAGCACCAGCACCAGCCACATCGCTACAACACAAAACAATGCTACAACAGCCGGTAGATGGCAGTGTTGACATCCGTGTCCGCCGGCACCAACAGCAGTCGCATCAGCGTGGAGATGTCGAAGAGAGGGTAGTTGTTGGCGTGGACTGTACCGAGTAGCACCAGCACCAGCCACATCGCTACAACACAAAACAATGTTACAACAGCCGGTAGATGGCAGTGTTGACATCCGTGTCCGCCGGCACCAACAGCAGTCGCATCAGCGTGGAGATGTCGAAGAGAGGGTAGTTGTTGGCGTGGACTGTACCGAGTAGCACCAGCACCAGCCACATCGCTACAACACAAAACAATGTTACAACAGCCGGTAGATGGCAGTGTTGACATCCGTGTCCACCGGCACCAACAGCAGTCGCATCAGCGTGGAGATGTTGAAGAGAGGGTAGTTGTTGGCGTGGACTGTACCGAGTAGCACCAGCACCAGCCACATCGCTACAACACAAAACAATGCTACAACAGCCGGTAGATGGCAGTGTTGACATCCGTGTCCACCGGCACCAACAGCAGTCGCATCAGCGTGGAGATGTCGAAGAGAGGGTAGTTGTTGGCGTGGACTGTACCGAGTAGCACCAGCACCAGCCACATCGCTACAACACAAAACAATGCTACAACAGCCGGTAGATGGCAGTGTTGACATCCGTGTCCACCGGCACCAACAGCAGTCGCATCAGCGTGGAGATGTCGAAGAGAGGGTAGTTGTTGGCGTGGACTGTACCGAGTAGCACCAGCACCAGCCACATCGCTACAACACAAAACAATGTTACAACAGCCGGTAGATGGCAGTGTTGACATCCGTGTCCGCCGGCACCAACAGCAGTCGCATCAGCGTGGAGATGTCGAAGAGAGGGTAGTTGTTGGCGTGGACTGTACCGAGTAGCACCAGCACCAGCCACATCGCTACAACACAAAACAATGTTACAACAGCCGGTAGATGGCAGTGTTGACATCCGTGTCCGCCGGCACCAACAGCAGTCGCATCAGCGTGGAGATGTTGAAGAGAGGGTAGTTGTTGGCGTGGACTGTACCGAGTAGCACCAGCACCAGCCACATCGCTACAACACAAAACAATGCTACAAAAGCCGGTAGATGGCAGTGTTGACATCCGTGTCCGCCGGCACCAACAGCAGTCGCATCAGCGTGGAGATGTCGAAGAGAGGGTAGTTGTTGGCGTGGACTGTACCGAGTAGCACCAGCACCAGCCACATCGCTACAACACAAAACAATGTTACAACAGCCGGTAGATGGCAGTGTTGACATCCGTGTCCGCCGGCACCAACAGCAGTCGCATCAGCGTGGAGATGTCGAAGAGAGGGTAGTTGTTGGCGTGGACTGTACCGAGTAGCACCAGCACCAGCCACATCGCTACAACACAAAACAATGTTACAACAGCCGGTAGATGGCAGTGTTGACATCCGTGTCCGCCGGCACCAACAGCAGTCGCATCAGCGTAGAGATGTCGAAGAGAGGGTAGTTGTTGGCGTGGACTGTACCGAGTAGCACCAGCACCAGCCACATCGCTACAACACAAAACAATGTTACAACAGCCGGTAGATGGCAGTGTTGACATCCGTGTCCGCCGGCACCAACAGCAGTCGCATCAGCGTGGAGATGTCGAAGAGAGGGTAGTTGTTGGCGTGGACTGTACCGAGTAGCACCAGCACCAGCCACATCGCTACAACACAAAACAATGCTACAACAGCCGGTAGATGGCAGTGTTGACATCCGTGTCCGCCGGCACCAACAGCAGTCGCATCAGCGTGGAGATGTCGAAGAGAGGGTAGTTGTTGGCGTGGACTGTACCGAGTAGCACCAGCACCAGCCACATCGCTACAACACAAAACAATGCTACAACAGCCGGTAGATGGCAGTGTTGACATCCGTGTCCACCGGCACCAACAGCAGTCGCATCAGCGTGGAGATGTCGAAGAGAGGGTAGTTGTTGGCGTGGACTGTACCGAGTAGCACCAGCACCAGCCACATCGCTACAACACAAAACAATGCTACAACAGCCGGTAGATAGCAGTGTTGACATCCGTGTCCGCCGGCACCAACAGCAGTCGCATCAGCGTGGAGATGTCGAAGAGAGGGTAGTTGTTGGCGTGGACTGTACCGAGTAGCACCAGCACCAGCCACATCGCTACAACACAAAACAATGCTACAACAGCCGGTAGATGGCAGTGTTGACATCCGTGTCCGCCGGCACCAACAGCAGTCGCATCAGCGTGGAGATGTCGAAGAGAGGGTAGTTGTTGGCGTGGACTGTACCGAGTAGCACCAGCACCAGCCACATCGCTACAACACAAAACAATGTTACAACAGCCGGTAGATGGCAGTGTTGACATCCGTGTCCGCCGGCACCAACAGCAGTCGCATCAGCGTGGAGATGTCGAAGAGAGGGTAGTTGTTGGCGTGGACTGTACCGAGTAGCACCAGCACCAGCCACATCGCTACAACACAAAACAATGTTACAACAGCCGGTAGATGGCAGTGTTGACATCCGTGTCCACCGGCACCAACAGCAGTCGCATCAGCGTGGAGATGTTGAAGAGAGGGTAGTTGTTGGCGTGGACTGTACCGAGTAGCACCAGCACCAGCCACATCGCTACAACACAAAACAATGCTACAACAGCCGGTAGATGGCAGTGTTGACATCCGTGTCCACCGGCACCAACAGCAGTCGCATCAGCGTGGAGATGTCGAAGAGAGGGTAGTTGTTGGCGTGGACTGTACCGAGTAGCACCAGCACCAGCCACATCGCTACAACACAAAACAATGCTACAACAGCCGGTAGATGGCAGTGTTGACATCCGTGTCCACCGGCACCAACAGCAGTCGCATCAGCGTGGAGATGTCGAAGAGAGGGTAGTTGTTGGCGTGGACTGTACCGAGTAGCACCAGCACCAGCCACATCGCTACAACACAAAACAATGTTACAACAGCCGGTAGATGGCAGTGTTGACATCCGTGTCCGCCGGCACCAACAGCAGTCGCATCAGCGTGGAGATGTCGAAGAGAGGGTAGTTGTTGGCGTGGACTGTACCGAGTAGCACCAGCACCAGCCACATCGCTACAACACAAAACAATGTTACAACAGCCGGTAGATGGCAGTGTTGACATCCGTGTCCGCCGGCACCAACAGCAGTCGCATCAGCGTGGAGATGTTGAAGAGAGGGTAGTTGTTGGCGTGGACTGTACCGAGTAGCACCAGCACCAGCCACATCGCTACAACACAAAACAATGCTACAAAAGCCGGTAGATGGCAGTGTTGACATCCGTGTCCGCCGGCACCAACAGCAGTCGCATCAGCGTGGAGATGTCGAAGAGAGGGTAGTTGTTGGCGTGGACTGTACCGAG
Source organism: Leuctra nigra (assembly GCA_934045905.1). Classification (NCBI taxonomy): domain Eukaryota; kingdom Metazoa; phylum Arthropoda; class Insecta; order Plecoptera; family Leuctridae; genus Leuctra; species Leuctra nigra. The sequence continues at coordinate 17,766,407 of OW203771.1, forward strand.
TAGCACCAGCACCAGCCACATCGCTACAACACAAAACAATGTTACAACAGCCGGTAGATGGCAGTGTTGACATCCGTGTCCGCCGGCACCAACAGCAGTCGCATCAGCGTGGAGATGTCGAAGAGAGGGTAGTTGTTGGCGTGGACTGTACCGAGTAGCACCAGCACCAGCCACATCGCTACAACACAAAACAATGTTACAACAGCCGGTAGATGGCAGTGTTGACATCCGTGTCCACCGGCACCAACAGCAGTCGCATCAGCGTGGAGATGTCGAAGAGAGGGTAGTTGTTGGCGTGGACTGTACCGAGTAGCACCAGCACCAGCCACATCGCTACAACACAAAACAATGCTACAACAGCCGGTAGATTGCAGTGTTGACATCCGTGTCCACCGGCACCAACAGCAGTCGCATCAGCGTGGAGATGTCGAAGAGAGGGTAGTTGTTGGCGTGGACTGTACCGAGTAGCACCAGCACCAGCCACATCGCTACAACACAAAACAATGCTACAACAGCCGGTAGATGGCAGTGTTGACATCCGTGTCCGCCGGCACCAACAGCAGTCGCATCAGCGTGGAGATGTCGAAGAGAGGGTAGTTGTTGGCGTGGACTGTACCGAGTAGCACCAGCACCAGCCACATCGCTACAACACAAAACAATGCTACAACAGCCGGTAGATGGCAGTGTTGACATCCGTGTCCACCGGCACCAACAGCAGTCGCATCAGCGTGGAGATGTCGAAGAGAGGGTAGTTGTTGGCGTGGACTGTACCGAGTAGCACCAGCACCAGCCACATCGCTACAACACAAAACAATGCTACAACAGCCGGTAGATGGCAGTGTTGACATCCGTGTCCACCGGCACCAACAGCAGTCGCATCAGCGTGGAGATGTCGAAGAGAGGGTAGTTGTTGGCGTGGACTGTACCGAGTAGCACCAGCACCAGCCACATCGCTACAACACAAAACAATGCTACAACAGCCGGTAGATGGCAGTGTTGACATCCGTGTCCACCGGCACCAACAGCAGTCGCATCAGCGTGGAGATGTCGAAGAGAGGGTAGTTGTTGGCGTGGACTGTACCGAGTAGCACCAGCACCAGCCACATCGCTACAACACAAAACAATGCTACAACAGCCGGTAGATGGCAGTGTTGACATCCGTGTCCACCGGCACCAACAGCAGTCGCATCAGCGTGGAGATGTCGAAGAGAGGGTAGTTGTTGGCGTGGACTGTACCGAGTAGCACCAGCACCAGCCACATCGCTACAAATCAAAACAATGTTACAACAGCCGGTAGATGGCAGTGTTGACATCCGTGTCCACCGGCACCAACAGCAGTCGCATAAGCGTGGAGATGTCGAAGAGAGGGTAGTTGTTGGCGTGGACTGTACCGAGTAGCACCAGCAGCAGCCACATCGCTACAACACAAAACAATGCTACAACAGCCGGTAGATGGCATAGTTGACATCCGTGTCCGCCGGCACCAACAGCAGTCGCATCAGCGTGGAGATGTCGAAGAGAGGGTAGTTGTTGGCGTGGACTGTACCGAGTAGCACCAGCACCAGCCACATCGCTACAACACAAAACAATGCTACAACAGCCGGTAGATGGCAGTGTTGACATCCGTGTTCACCGGCACCAACAGCAGTCGCATCAGCGTGGAGATGTCGAAGAGAGGGTAGTTGTTGGCGTGGACTGTACCGAGTAGCACCAGCAGCAGCCACATCGCTACAACACAAAACAATGTTACAACAGCCGGTAGATGGCAGTGTTGACATCCGTGTCCACCGGCACCAACAGCAGTCGCATCAGCGTGGAGATGTCGAAGAGAGGGTAGTTGTTGGCGTGGACTGTACCGAGTAGCACCAGCAGCAGCCACATCGCTACAACACAAAACAATGTTACAACAGCCGGTAGATGGCAGTGTTGACATCCGTGTCCACCGGCACCAACAGCAGTCGCATCAGCGTGGAGATGTCGAAGAGAGGGTAGTTGTTGGCGTGGACTGTACCGAGTAGCACCAGCACCAGCCACATCGCTACAACACAAAACAATGCTACAACAGCCGGTAGATGGCAGTGTTGACATCCGTGTCCGCCGGCACCAACAGCAGTCGCATCAGCGTGGAGATGTTGAAGAGAGGGTAGTTGTTGGCGTGGACTGTACCGAGTAGCACCAGCACCAGCCACATCGCTACAACACAAAACAATGCTACAACAGCCGGTAGATGGCAGTGTTGACATCCGTGTCCGCCGGCACCAACAGCAGTCGCATCAGCGTGGAGATGTCGAAGAGAGGGTAGTTGTTGGCGTGGACTGTACCGAGTAGCACCAGCACCAGCCACATCGCTACAACACAAAACAATGCTACAACAGCCGGTAGATGGCAGTGTTGACATCCGTGTCCGCCGGCACCAACAGCAGTCGCATCAGCGTGGAGATGTCGAAGAGAGGGTAGTTGTTGGCGTGGACTGTACCGAGTAGCACCAGCACCAGCCACATCGCTACAACACAAAACAATGTTACAACAGCCGGTAGATGGCAGTGTTGACATCCGTGTCCGCCGGCACCAACAGCAGTCGCATCAGCGTGGAGATGTCGAAGAGAGGGTAGTTGTTGGCGTGGACTGTACCGAGTAGCACCAGCACCAGCCACATCGCTACAACACAAAACAATGCTACAACAGCCGGTAGATGGCAGTGTTGACATCCGTGTCCACCGGCACCAACAGCAGTCGCATCAGCGTGGAGATGTCGAAGAGAGGGTAGTTGTTGGCGTGGACTGTACCGAGTAGCACCAGCACCAGCCACATCGCTACAACACAAAACAATGTTACAACAGCCGGTAGATGGCAGTGTTGACATCCGTGTCCGCCGGCACCAACAGCAGTCGCATCAGCGTGGAGATGTCGAAGAGAGGGTAGTTGTTGGCGTGGACTGTACCGAGTAGCACCAGCACCAGCCACATCGCTACAACACAAAACAATGCTACAACAGCCGGTAGATGGCAGTGTTGACATCCGTGTCCGCCGGCACCAACAGCAGTCGCATCAACGTGGAGATGTCGAAGAGAGGGTAGTTGTTGGCGTGGACTGTACCGAGTAGCACCAGCACCAGCCACATCGCTACAACACAAAACAATGCTACAACAGCCGGTAGATGGCAGTGTTGACATCCGTGTCCACCGGCACCAACAGCAGTCGCATCAGCGTGGAGATGTCGAAGAGAGGGTAGTTGTTGGCGTGGACTGTACCGAGTAGCACCAGCACCAGCCACATCGCTACAACACAAAACAATGTTACAACAGCCGGTAGATGGCAGTGTTGACATCCGTGTCCGCCGGCACCAACAGCAGTCGCATCAGCGTGGAGATGTCGAAGAGAGGGTAGTTGTTGGCGTGGACTGTACCGAGTAGCACCAGCACCAGCCACATCGCTACAACACAAAACAATGCTACAACAGCCGGTAGATGGCAGTGTTGACATCCGTGTCCACCGGCACCAACAGCAGTCGCATCAGCGTGGAGATGTCGAAGAGAGGGTAGTTGTTGGCGTGGACTGTACCGAGTAGCACCAGCACCAGCCACATCGCTACAACACAAAACAATGCTACAACAGCCGGTAGATGGCAGTGTTGACATCCGTGTCCGCCGGCACCAACAGCAGTCGCATCAGCGTGGAGATGTCGAAGAGAGGGTAGTTGTTGGCGTGGACTGTACCGAGTAGCACCAGCACCAGCCACATCGCTACAACACAAAACAATGCTACAACAGCCGGTAGATGGCAGTGTTGACATCCGTGTCCGCCGGCACCAACAGCAGTCGCATCAGCGTGGAGATGTCGAAGAGAGGGTAGTTGTTGGCGTGGACTGTACCGAGTAGCACCAGCACCAGCCACATCGCTACAACACAAAACAATGTTACAACAGCCGGTAGATGGCAGTGTTGACATCCGTGTCCGCCGGCACCAACAGCAGTCGCATCAGCGTGGAGATGTCGAAGAGAGGGTAGTTGTTGGCGTGGACTGTACCGAGTAGCACCAGCACCAGCCACATCGCTACAACACAAAACAATGTTACAACAGCCGGTAGATGGCAGTGTTGACATCCGTGTCCACCGGCACCAACAGCAGTCGCATCAGCGTGGAGATGTTGAAGAGAGGGTAGTTGTTGGCGTGGACTGTACCGAGTAGCACCAGCACCAGCCACATCGCTACAACACAAAACAATGCTACAACAGCCGGTAGATGGCAGTGTTGACATCCGTGTCCACCGGCACCAACAGCAGTCGCATCAGCGTGGAGATGTCGAAGAGAGGGTAGTTGTTGGCGTGGACTGTACCGAGTAGCACCAGCACCAGCCACATCGCTACAACACAAAACAATGCTACAACAGCCGGTAGATGGCAGTGTTGACATCCGTGTTCACCGGCACCAACAGCAGTCGCATCAGCGTGGAGATGTCGAAGAGAGGGTAGTTGTTGGCGTGGACTGTACCGAGTAGCACCAGCACCAGCCACATCGCTACAACACAAAACAATGTTACAACAGCCGGTAGATGGCAGTGTTGACATCCGTGTCCGCCGGCACCAACAGCAGTCGCATCAGCGTGGAGATGTCGAAGAGAGGGTAGTTGTTGGCGTGGACTGTACCGAGTAGCACCAGCACCAGCCACATCGCTACAACACAAAACAATGTTACAACAGCCGGTAGATGGCAGTGTTGACATCCGTGTCCGCCGGCACCAACAGCAGTCGCATCAGCGTGGAGATGTCGAAGAGAGGGTAGTTGTTGGCGTGGACTGTACCGAGTAGCACCAGCACCAGCCACATCGCTACAACACAAAACAATGTTACAACAGCCGGTAGATGGCAGTGTTGACATCCGTGTCCGCCGGCACCAACAGCAGTCGCATCAGCGTGGAGATGTCGAAGAGAGGGTAGTTGTTGGCGTGGACTGTACCGAGTAGCACCAGCACCAGCCACATCGCTACAACACAAAACAATGCTACAACAGCCGGTAGATGGCAGTGTTGACATCCGTGTCCGCCGGCACCAACAGCAGTCGCATCAGCGTGGAGATGTCGAAGAGAGGGTAGTTGTTGGCGTGGACTGTACCGAGTAGCACCAGCAGCAGCCACATCGCTACAACACAAAACAATGCTACAACAGCCGGTAGATGGCAGTGTTGACATCCGTGTCCGCCGGCACCAACAGCAGTCGCATCAGCGTGGAGATGTCGAAGAGAGGGTAGTTGTTGGCGTGGACTGTACCGAGTAGCACCAGCACCAGCCACATCGCTACAACACAAAACAATGCTACAACAGCCGGTAGATGGCAGTGTTGACATCCGTGTCCACCGGCACCAACAGCAGTCGCATCAGCGTGGAGATGTCGAAGAGAGGGTAGTTGTTGGCGTGGACTGTACCGAGTAGCACCAGCACCAGCCACATCGCTACAACACAAAACAATGTTACAACAGCCGGTAGATGGCAGTGTTGACATCCGTGTCCGCCGGCACCAACAGCAGTCTTATCAACGTGGAGATGTCGAAGAGAGGGTAGTTGTTGGCGTGGACTGTACCGAGTAGCACCAGCACCAGCCACATCGCTACAACACAAAACAATGTTACAACAGCCGGTAGATGGCAGTGTTGACATCCGTGTCCGCCGGCACCAACAGCAGTCGCATCAGCGTGGAGATGTCGAAGAGAGGGTAGTTGTTGGCGTGGACTGTACCGAGTAGCACCAGCAGCAGCCACATCGCTACAACACAAAACAATGTTACAACAGCCGGTAGATGGCAGTGTTGACATCCGTGTCCGCCGGCACCAACAGCAGTCGCATCAGCGTGGAGATGTCGAAGAGAGGGTAGTTGTTGGCGTGGACTGTACCGAGTAGCACCAGCACCAGCCACATCGCTACAACACAAAACAATGTTACAACAGCCGGTAGATGGCAGTGTTGACATCCGTGTCCGCCGGCACCAACAGCAGTCGCATCAGCGTGGAGATGTCGAAGAGAGGGTAGTTGTTGGCGTGGACTGTACCGAGTAGCACCAGCACCAGCCACATCGCTACAACACAAAACAATGTTACAACAGCCGGTAGATGGCAGTGTTGACATCCGTGTCCACCGGCACCAACAGCAGTCGCATCAGCGTGGAGATGTCGAAGAGAGGGTAGTTGTTGGCGTGGACTGTACCGAGTAGCACCAGCACCAGCCACATCGCTACAACACAAAACAATGCTACAACAGCCGGTAGATGGCAGTGTTGACATCCGTGTCCGCCGGCACCAACAGCAGTCGCATCAGCGTGGAGATGTCGAAGAGAGGGTAGTTGTTGGCGTGGACTGTACCGAGTAGCACCAGCACCAGCCACATCGCTACAACACAAAACAATGTTACAACAGCCGGTAGATGGCAGTGTTGACATCCGTGTCCGCCGGCACCAACAGCAGTCGCATCAGCGTGGAGATGTCGAAGAGAGGGTAGTTGTTGGCGTGGACTGTACCGAGTAGCACCAGCACCAGCCACATCGCTACAACACAAAACAATGCTACAACAGCCGGTAGATGGCAGTGTTGACATCCGTGTCCGCCGGCACCAACAGCAGTCGCATCAGCGTGGAGATGTCGAAGAGAGGGTAGTTGTTGGCGTGGACTGTACCGAGTAGCACCAGCACCAGCCACATCGCTACAACACAAAACAATGTTACAACAGCCGGTAGATGGCAGTGTTGACATCCGTGTCCGCCGGCACCAACAGCAGTCGCATCAGCGTGGAGATGTCGAAGAGAGGGTAGTTGTTGGCGTGGACTGTACCGAGTAGCACCAGCAGCAGCCACATCGCTACAACACAAAACAATGCTACAACAGCCGGTAGATGGCAGTGTTGACATCCGTGTCCGCCGGCACCAACAGCAGTCGCATCAGCGTGGAGATGTCGAAGAGAGGGTAGTTGTTGGCGTGGACTGTACCGAGTAGCACCAGCACCAGCCACATCGCTACAACACAAAACAATGTTACAACAGCCGGTAGATGGCAGTGTTGACATCCGTGTCCGCCGGCACCAACAGCAGTCGCATCAGCGTGGAGATGTCGAAGAGAGGGTAGTTGTTGGCGTGGACTGTACCGAGTAGCACCAGCACCAGCCACATCGCTACAACACAAAACAATGCTACAACAGCCGGTAGATGGCAGTGTTGACATCCGTGTCCACCGGCACCAACAGCAGTCGCATCAGCGTGGAGATGTCGAAGAGAGGGTAGTTGTTGGCGTGGACTGTACCGAGTAGCACCAGCACCAGCCACATCGCTACAACACAAAACAATGCTACAACAGCCGGTAGATGGCAGTGTTGACATCCGTGTCCGCCGGCACCAACAGCAGTCGCATCAGCGTGGAGATGTCGAAGAGAGGGTAGTTGTTGGCGTGGACTGTACCGAGTAGCACCAGCACCAGCCACATCGCTACAACACAAAACAATGCTACAACAGCCGGTAGATGGCAGTGTTGACATCCGTGTCCGCCGGCACCAACAGCAGTCGCATCAGCGTGGAGATGTCGAAGAGAGGGTAGTTGTTGGCGTGGACTGTACCGAGTAGCACCAGCACCAGCCACATCGCTACAACACAAAACAATGCTACAACAGCCGGTAGATGGCAGTGTTGACATCCGTGTCCGCCGGCACCAACAGCAGTCGCATCAGCGTGGAGATGTCGAAGAGAGGGTAGTTGTTGGCGTGGACTGTACCGAGTAGCACCAGCACCAGCCACATCGCTACAACACAAAACAATGTTACAACAGCCGGTAGATGGCAGTGTTGACATCCGTGTCCGCCGGCACCAACAGCAGTCGCATCAGCGTGGAGATGTCGAAGAGAGGGTAGTTGTTGGCGTGGACTGTACCGAGTAGCACCAGCACCAGCCACATCGCTACAACACAAAACAATGCTACAACAGCCGGTAGATGGCAGTGTTGACATCCGTGTCCGCCGGCACCAACAGCAGTCGCATCAGCGTGGAGATGTCGAAGAGAGGGTAGTTGTTGGCGTGGACTGTACCGAGTAGCACCAGCACCAGCCACATCGCTACAACACAAAACAATGCTACAACAGCCGGTAGATGGCAGTGTTGACATCCGTGTCCGCCGGCACCAACAGCAGTCGCATCAGCGTGGAGATGTCGAAGAGAGGGTAGTTGTTGGCGTGGACTGTACCGAGTAGCACCAGCACCAGCCACATCGCTACAACACAAAACAATGCTACAACAGCCGGTAGATGGCAGTGTTGACATCCGTGTCCGCCGGCACCAACAGCAGTCGCATCAGCGTGGAGATGTCGAAGAGAGGGTAGTTGTTGGCGTGGACTGTACCGAGTAGCACCAGCACCAGCCACATCGCTACAACACAAAACAATGCTACAACAGCCGGTAGATGGCAGTGTTGACATCCGTGTCCACCGGCACCAACAGCAGTCGAATCAGCGTGGAGATGTCGAAGAGAGGGTAGTTGTTGGCGTGGACTGTACCGAGTAGCACCAGCACCAGCCACATCGCTACAACACAAAACAATGCTACAACAGCCGGTAGATGGCAGTGTTGACATCCGTGTCCGCCGGCACCAACAGCAGTCGCATCAGCGTGGAGATGTCGAAGAGAGGGTAGTTGTTGGCGTGGACTGTACCGAGTAGAGTAGCACCAGCACCAGCCACATCGCTACAACACAAAACAATGTTTCACATTGCAGTAACTTGCCTCTGAGCTGAAAATTACTGTTCAAGGTCACAAGTGCTGGTTTAAAATACGTAATATGCACTTCTGATGATTTTATAACCTTCTTAATCTTCTTCTATCCTGGATTAGGATAGAAATCCATAAATCCTAATCCTAATAAAAATCCTAATGAAATCCTAATGCCTTCTCCGGTTCCAAATATTGTGTCACCATCGTTTTCTGGGCCGCCCTAAATCTCTTCTTCCTCCTGGCTGGTAACGGAGAATGCTTCGAGGAATTCTCGCAGGTGGCATTCGACCAAGATGCTGCTTCCAATTGGCTTTACCCATTTCAATTTTGTCGAGCACGGAATAAATACCAAGTTCCCGTCTTATATCTTCATTGCGTATTCTTCTATCCTCTCTGGTGCATCCCTTCACTGATCGTAAATATCTCATCTCTGTTGCCTGTATTCTGCTCAAATCTCTTGTTGTTTATACAAGATGTTATAACCTTCGCGTCTATTGGATTTTGTAAAGCAAGTGGTGTCTTCATTCTATATTTACTATTATGTCGTTTCAAGTGTTTTGTGGTCAGAGATAATGTTCGTATTGTGAAAAGACAGGAGTAAACATGTTATAGATACCGAAGTAATAGTAAACATACATTATGAACACACCACTTGCAATACAAGGTTATGTAACCCTTGATCAATATGCATCCACTTCGTTTTAAGTCTGTTTACGCCAATAAAATCAACTTCAAAGGATTTTCAAGTAATTTCCAAACATCAACAACACTTGTTTACAAACGAGACATCCATTCATCATCATTTTCTTTGTCACAACTTCCAAGAAAGCCTCTTCATTAATCCGTTTGTCCATTCCAGACACTCATTCTTTTCCTTTCCTTTCACCATAGCTGGAAGCAAAGTTATGAACAAAATTATCCCCGACGATATTTTGTTTGAATAATCACAGAAAAATGCGTTCTACACGCCAAAGTTTTAGTGTTTTCTATTTACTGTGACTTTTCTCGAGTCTATTTCTTGACGGTGCCTAACGTGAGTGACCTTGAATGAGAGATTACACGCGAGATAAGGTTTCCATGCGGGAAAGGGTTGTTGGATACTTGCTCATGGGTAGTCGTTTACATAGAAGTCTATTTTTGTTTGAGATTGATTTCAAATGACGCACGACACTTTGTTTAATTGAAATCAGGAGATTTTGTAAGTTTTAATTTAGAATAAATTCATTCATAGATGTTCGTGTTGGGAATTAGGAACAAATATGAAGCTAATGTATGGAAGGTTGTTACAAAAATAGGTCACTCACAACCCTTCTTATCAATATACACGTAAACTGTGCTCATTATTATTCACCCTCCATTAGGTTTCGTAGACAGCATGGTGGAATTATTTAAAATACAACATTGTATAGGAAAGCGTTTGCAAGAGATGCCTAAATCATGTGAAACTTTACTGTCATTGTTGCCGTTATATACCCTATGTGTAAGGGACAAGATATAGCAGAACTTTTGACCTCTTTTTGAGTCAACGCCATGTGGAATAGGAACCTATACATTTGATTTTTTAGACACAGGAGCCATTCAGATAGTTCCAGTATCTTAGATGTAGAAGGCCCGATGTCCATGTCTTTCTTTTGAGTTACACGTTTTTGAAATTATATAATCTCTTTCAATTGTTAGTAGATTGAAGTCCACAAAAATGTACGTTACATTGGTGTAAATTATCTTTCAAAAGTGGTGGGGTACATTAAACAAAGATTGAATGAAGAGAAAAATAATACTGTTCTTTGAACTCAATTCAAGAATAATTGAAATGGACATAGATATTTTTGCTTCTTCGATACAGATTTATTGGTTGGTTAATTTTATTGTGCCTGCAAATTATGTATATAAGAGGAATGTGTAAATTCGATTTTATTGACCTGCAAACAATATTAAAAGACAGTTTGCCTTTCATTGTTTTTTGTGAGAAACTACTGCGCAATATTACGATGTTTCTTTTGGTTGCCATGGCGACATTGCTTCCATTTCAATGCCACAAACCTACTTATATTCTAATGGCTATTGAATGACCCAGACATATGCGCATACTGATGTCTACTTTCATTGATTGCAGGATAGGTCAGGAAGTTGGTCAAATCAATCACATTGTTGCCAGATGATCCACTTTCATTCTAAAACTATGAGGGCATTGTGTAAACGTTTTCATAATCGTGCATGAAACATGCAACATGGCGAAACAAAATTCTGCTATGACATTAAAATCATATATGCATCATGAATATAATTTGACCAATAGTACCAGCTTACATGGTATGTAATATGTACCCCATAAAAAAACACTCCGTGTAAAAAAACAGCCAAGTCTCTTCAACTAAAAAAAAAAATTATGAAATCTAAAAATTCTGCACTGAAACGTAGTGATATCAAAAAATGAGCCAAGTCAAAACTTTATTTGAAAATTAAAAAAAATTGGCGCATCGTGTAAATAAATAGCTTAGAAGTATAGGCTATATATAAATACATATACTTATAGTACCTATGCCTACAATGCCCTAAAAAAACGATGCGCCAAGTATTTTTTAATTTTCAAATAAAGTTTTGACTTGGCTCATTTTTTGATATCACTACGTTTCAGTGCAGAATTTTTAGATTTCATAATTTTTTTTTTTAGTTGAAGAGACTTGGCTGTTTTTTTACACGGAGTGTTTTTTTATGGGGATATCACTTATTTTTTTAGTTTATTTACACAATTTGTAAAACTTATTAGGGCAACAATGGCTAATTCCTTTAAAAAAATACGCCATTTCCGAATTAGTTACTAAAAAAATATTGTTTGGAGCTAAATTTAAACTTAAAGTGATATGCCATGAAGAATTGCGAAAGCATCGTTCCAATAGGTCCAGCCGTTTTCGAGATATGGCATCACTTCCGGTTTTCAAAATGGCGGCTGAAAGCTCTTACACATTGTAGGTATTAATATGTATATAAATACTAATATTTCATTATAAGCCTTCTGAATATATAGTTGGTTTTTATATACAGGGAAGTGAATTTAAGCAGATTTCGCTAAACTATGACGTCATTTCCGGTTTCAGTAATTAGAAAACTTTAATTTAACTATTGTTATTTCATAAAGAGGACCGTCTGAATCGATTGGCGCAAATTTCGTTCCGATCGGTTAAGCCGTTTTTGAGAAATTACGTCACTTCCGGTTTCAAAATGGCGACTACCGGTTTGATTTATAAAAAGGCACCTCAGACGCCAAAAGTGCACATGTGGTAAAAATTTCAGATCGATCGGCTAAGCCGTTTAGGCTGTGGCGGTGATAGCGGTGTTTCCTGATATCATCAGATAGGTTTTAAAAGGGGTGTAATTTCACTGTTTTCACGGCCCTCTAGCACGCAAATGGCATAACCTATTGTTCCCAAATTTAGTATATGGAGTGGGGTGGGCCATAGCTCGAAATTAAGATATTTCACAACAATGTGAGATTTTCCAATTTTATGATCCAGTAGGCCGAAAATGCCATGTTGTTGCTTACAGTAAAAGTGTTTGGTCTGCTCCTCGGTTTATTAGGCATTTACGGTATGTTGAGTGACTGTGAGTGTACGGTACGACTTGGCTGGGTGGAGCGACCGCTCCACTAGATATATAATTGTATCTGATCGATCCATCCTCCTCCAATTAATTTTGGAAATACTCTTGTTTGACATATATTCTGGAACTACCGCTGGGGGGGGGGGGGGGGGGGGGGGTCGACTGAAGCAGTAATGCGGGAATCTAAGGCACAGTGCAACGTTTAGGAAAAAATCTCGGACAAATATTCAACATAATCCTGACGTGAAAATCAAAATTCAAAATTATGGCAATTGCTTGTCAGTTGGAATCAACCAAAACAACATAAAACTAGATGCATAATTTGATTTAACGCAAAATTATCTGTACTCAACAAGAGAGTAATAGAATCCACATTAAAGGCTCCATATGTTTGGACAATAATGTGGTTTTGAATTAGGTCCACTTTAAAGAGCGCAGCTTCGTACATTGAAGTGAACTTTTGACAAGTTTAAATTCTTAAAACGCTTTTAAATATCACGATAACTCGATCCTCTTTGTACAGACTATATTCCCAGATAGCTGTGAAATTGAACATATTCATTCGAAAGCTGCCATGAAAATAAAAGTCCAAGTCACCTTCATTAACTTCTCTTTTATATCCCAAGACGCCATTGTAAATAAAACAAAACTTTTCTATAAAATTACTGGTCATTCATGGCAAGCTCTCGTCCATAATGACTTCCTTCACGCCCTGATCGTTATCAAAACCAAGTTCTTGACCCTTCATGCCGGGTTAAAGTTCAGCTCAAGTTGTCCCGATCGACTACTTCTCATAAAGTATCCATGATGTCGACTGTGATTGCGAAGCGTGTGGCGAAGGAATAATGCTGTCATATCAGCTGTTCATATCGCCGACTGCGTGATGAAGCGTATTTCACGCGTGTGAATGACGCGTGGGGACAAAGATGAAGTTTGGTGGACTTTTGATAAAGATCTGGTGGTAATTGGGAGAGTAGCATGCGATTCGAGACTTTAGGGGACTTTGTTGAAAGAATAATAATGTTGATATTGGTTTTGATTCGTTTCGACAATCTCTTAACCCGTGTGAATAAATTTGTTCATCGGTAATCATTTAAATTTTTTTCGATATTTAGTTGCTGAAAATTATTTTAGAATTCGGAACAACACCCTTGCTATAAACACCGTAGCTAAATACCTAGTTATACGCTTGGCCAGCCAGCATTTATATGTACATGTTTTGTGGCCTATATTATTTGTGAGCGTTTTTTCCAACTCCAATTTAGTTTGGAAGGGTGCAGTAATGTATGCTCTGTGAAATAAAAAAAAAAACGATTCTTGTGATTTGTTTCGTGTAAGGTACACTCGACAATTCATAAAACGGTATTTGAACGAAACAGATTGGCTGCTGGTCAGGTTCATTGACAATCAATCCTTGTTATTATCAATGAAATCAGAGCTCACCTACAAGAGGTAGATGACGAGTAAGTATAGACTTCATCAGATGATGGCATCACATTTTTTCAGACAATCCATTTCTTTCAAATACCGTTTTATGAATTGTCGAGTGTACCTACATAATGATTGAATGGTAATATTGAAAGCATCAAACACTTAATTATTTTAGTAATGCGGCGACAAATGAATGATAATGATGATTGGGAGACGATGGTGAAGAGTAGGTAAGGATGGAAGGTGGGAAGGAGGCGGTCGTGGCCTATTAGTAGAGTACCTTATCAGCATTTGCCTGTGGACTGAGGGTACCAAACGCACAGAAAACATATACAACCATGATGTCGTGGCCGTTTTCGGAACCATCGAGTGATAGCTAGGCAGTGATGACAATTTGTTCCGATTAACAAACCGTCACCACTGCCCCCCTATATACAACCATATTGAATTGAAATATGATCCACTCAATCAACATAAAAGTATATGTTTTCTATTGAAACTTAAGAATAGCCATCTATACATTCTGGTACATAAATCAAATCAGATTCAGTTGCAGTGGAAAAAACATTCATTTCGATATACTTCATTTCTTGACAGCTATTAAAACTGTCAATAAGTGCATCTGTTCTTGACTTATTGGGCTGAAAATTTTTAAAATAGGAGATAGTGTTGGTCTTAATGACCGTGTAAAATATGAGTTTGATCAGATTTATCGAAGACCATTTTAATTTTTCAACCTATCAGGAGATATTTGATTTACCGATGAACCAATGAACGGATTCAAATAAAATAAGAGTCTGTAAACAGAAAATGTGGTCTTTACATGTGTGCAAAATTTCAGATCGATCGGTGAAACGGTGCGACTTGTATTGCTCCAGGAAGCAGAAAAATAATAAAGAAAAAACAGAGGTCGTGGCAAAAGAGTCAATAGTACTCGCTCGCTTCGCTGGCTATCAAGCAGACTTGATATGAAGTTGACGGCACTAGCTACTGGTTTTTGGGCAATACAGTTGAATTCATATTTACTCTCAGTCTCATATTCATATTTTCATATTTTCTGAAGAAAGCTAAGATGAACTAAAACAGATGAAGATAAACAATCTCAGAACTACTAAAACTGAGTTAGTGACTTTCTGCAGAAAACCGGAAAAATAAAAGAATAAATGTGGATTACATTCCCTTTCACTCATGGTACTAATAGTATAAACATACTTAGCAAACTAATATACTGCACAGGCGTTACATCCACTAACCCTCCATGTCATATTTAACCTTCTGTCATTTTATTATGACATTGGAAGTGACAACTTGCATATTATATTGATAAATTGTAGGAAGGACGCTAAATATTTGGCAGTCAGTCATGACATCGATCATTAATTAAATCTGATTGCAATTAGTTAAGAAGTGTGAGGAACGTGCGCGCCGTATTCGTTGCCAAAATCGCGGATTTACGCTTCAATTCCAAGGTTCCTGTAAACGATTTAATATTAAACCGGCTGAGCGACTTCGAGGAGCCACGAAGACATTTTTAATTCATCATTACGGAGGATTTTAGTTTGTAACGGTGATCAAATTTGGTGTGCTGCTCACTCATTAGGGAGATGGAATTTTTCATTCACGGGATTATTTTTATTCGTTGTGACGAAGTTTTTTTTAATGATGTGTAATTTTAAAATACATTTTTTATCGGGAATTCCTAACTTCGTTTTAATTAGAGTATTCAGTTTCAGGATAAATGGAGAAGTAAAATCGAACAAAATGACAGATGGCAAATCAAATCAGATGGCAAATGTAATGACAGTGGAGTATACTTCGGTTATATAATATAAAAAAAATCATCTAGAAAAAAATCATCTAGAAAGAATTAATCTGTTATAAAAGACCTCAAAAGTTATTATGTTATTAAGGGGAAGGATAATCAATGGATATCCCGCCATTCTTAAATATTGTGACAATATCGTTGAAGATAAGCTTTATGTTGGACCGACTAAGTTAAAGAATTAATTGCTCCATTGTAATCACTGACCACATTTAAAAAAAATATATCTCGTAGACTTTATGAGCGGTTTTCAACATTTGAAACCATGCCAATATAACCCATAGCTTTCAGGATATATCTGTTACTTAGAGGTAGAAGCAAGATATTATTAAAACTCATGTTGGGTATTCATAATATCTTGGGTAGAAGGGAGGAAGTTTATTTTCTTAATTTTGCGTGCACACTTTGGCAATGATGTAATAATCAAGCTCTATCAACTGAAATTTGACTGATGCCAACAAAACAAGTACCTACCTATAAGTAGTTATACTAAAGTATTATCTTAAGCGTGTTTGCACTCACATCAAGAATAATTGAATTGACTTCCGCCCGTCTACCTCTGAGGTACATACAGATAGGTTTCTAAAATAGCATATCATTATTTAATCATCAACGAATCGTACACAATTATCCTTCTTTAAAACAATGTTAGGTTTTAATCTTTCACTCTTTCCTTGCACTTGTTGATATTGTTTGCGTTTTTAGGGGATCATTTATAAATTAATAACCAACCGGTGGACAAACCAAATGTTTGGATTTTGTGGTGCTTGTTAATTTACAACGTTACGCATGTAATTCGTGAATTGTACCTTTAAAAAATAGCAATTGATGGCAATCATTAGGTAATGGAATGTTATGAAAAGCTAAACGGTCTTCTGGCGGATGTGAGCGAGTATGTCGTGATCAATCCCAAAACATGTCATAAATGTATCTGTCCTATTACCAAGGTCAATCACAGTCGTGACCTTGTGGTAAGTATTTTATAATGGCAGTCGTTGTTGGTCAATAAAAACAACTAGATTTCGAAGATTGAGTGTCTAAACACAATAGTCGATCTTGTTATTTGTATTTGTTTTTTTTTTATCTGGCGTTCACAAACTAAATTATTGTAATCTGGACCAAGTAAAACGGCATTTGAACAAAGCAGATTGGCTGCTGGTCAGGTTCCTTGACAAACAATCCTTGTTATTATCAATGAAATCAGAGCTCACCTACTAGAGGTAGATGACGAGTTAGCACAGACTTCATGGGATGACACCATAAAATCTTTATCAGACAATCCTATTCTTTCGAATGTCGTTTATTATTTGTTCGAATGTACGTTAGATTTAGCAAATGACACTGAATTCTAGAACGTAGAACCAAGTAGAACGAAGTAAAATCAATAATATTTAATAAATGCTTGTTTCCTTTCTCGATGAATTAAAAAACTGATTATTCATTTCTTGGTGAATCTGTATTCCAAATCTGAGTAAAACGAAAGCTCATGAACTGTTCAGAGACATCTGACGTCACAACTAGTATTATACCACGTAGTACAAATACACTTAATCATGGTAACATTGACATCAGATCAGAGTCCTGCTTGTTGTCACACTTTTCTTTTCTTTCTGAATGATAGTTGATACTGCACTGCGATTGTTACCGTTGAAAATAACCAATTTTGAAAGTAAAATAAAATAGCTTTTAATAAATAATGATTGCTCCTATTTTGATGACAAAAAAATGTGAATTCTCTAACATTAACTTGTACTTTTAATTTAATTTTATTTTATTTTATTTTTATTTTAAGCCTTTATTTACAACAGAATTTACATTCCACAAGTGTAAATATAGTAAACACAATACATGAGACACATAAATACACAGGAATATAGAGAATAATTAATTAAAAGCATATGATACAATGTAGATCAATTCATCAGTTCAGAAGCTAAAATTGCTTTGAACGTCGTCAGGTTAACTTGTAGGTAGTAGGACTTGAACGTTCAGAATGTTGGAGGAAAATATACACCTTTAGAAAGTCAATGTTATTATTATAGAAAACAAAGAATATGGATTTTTATAACAAAAAAGTAAAAAGAAAAAGATACTCCACGTAAGAAAGTCTGTCGACTGTTTTGAATTGAGTAAAACTTCAATTTTCCTGTCAATTGTTTAGAACAGTTTCAAATTACCGCTAACTTCCAGTTATCTCGTTTGAATTGCTACTTCAAATACGATTGTATCAACTCTTCATATCTAAAATGTCACTTTCGAATTCAATATCAGAAAACTACATACAAAAAAATACAAAATAAAAATATCACGGGAAAAAAATAGTTCTCATTCATTGCTCTCTGTAAATACAAGTCAAATTACGAAACTTTATGCAATCGTAATATTATTTTCTCTCAACCATTACGTCATTCTCCGCCTCTCATTGCTCCCCCCCCCCCCCCCCCCTCCACCTTCTACTCAAGTAGCGTCATTATGCAAAGAAGTGTCCAAGGCCGCGACTGACCGGAACAGTGACGTCACAGATCGATCGGACTGACCAATGGCCGGACTGGAACGCCAGGGAAGGGGTTAGAGGCCGATAAATAATCTAGGACATTCAAATATAACCTGAAAACAGAAACGTGATGCATGCCAGGCGATTGGTGATAATTTTTATTGATTTTAGACACGGGTTTTGACCCAAATTAACGGCATAAGAAGTATTGTTTTTAAGAAACGTTTCATCAATCATGTTCCCATAGAAATGGCCTAGTAAGGTGACTCAGGGTTAATGCACTTTGGGTACCCGGGTTAGATGCCGTAGCCGACTTTTATGAGTTTTTTTTTGAAATGTTTCTCCCTCAAGAGTATAATACTGGGAAGGTTCCCTAAGAATAGTTTTCGAACGGCTTCTTACCTCCGTCCATTATTTTTTATGATCATGTCACAAATCCATTGTCTAGTTGCAGAATAGTGCGACGTTAAAACACCATTAATCATGTATAAGTAATATATAATATTTAAGAATAAATACTAATTAATTGTAGTTACATCAAGACTACAAATCATTCACCAGTCTCAAAAATAATCCTACATCTGCCACCATTTGTTGTGAAATTTTAATTGTTCAATCCGTTCATTGACTTCTAGTCCGGTCTGTTAGGTTAGAAATCAGCGATTTGATGATAAACCTGTAAAAATTTCACCATATACTCAGAAAAATAGCTTATCAATATAGGCTACGGTGCATTTTTATTCTAATACTGCAAATCCAAATTTTCCCCTCCTCCCCCAAATGTACAAATTTGATATGCACCGTAGCTTATGTTAATAAGCTTTTTCTGAGTTACTGAAATTACTGTTAAATGTGTCTTATGACTTCAGCTACAAATTCAGTCTATGGAATCAGCTTCAACTTCAAGCTTTCTGACTTTCTTTCTGACATCACAGCAAAGTTCTTGGTCAATAATTATCAACTCAATTCCCTTTCTATCCATACATTAAGTGACCATCATGTGTCACAGTTTATATTTATTCCAACACTATTGCGCAATACTCTGCAAGTTCTATTTCAAGCTCTAAGGATCCTTCTTCGAACCCGGGTCTCTACTAGAAATATCAAGTGAATCCATCGCCGTCTTTTGTCTGTCTACCTGTCAGAACCCGTTGAATAGACCTCGTCTATATTTTAAGATAATGACAAGAACGGCTTTGTGTGAAGGCACTTTGAAGCCTTTCCCAAGTCTCTCAAAATACTGATGGGGTGATGAATTGTTGCTACCGGGAATAAGGGATGATATAATTAAACAGGAAATGTAGGTTAATAAGGGTGTTTTCATGGAAATAATCGATTTCAATTGATTTTGATATGTGAGCGATGTTGACATAAAAGTGTCGTTTATTTTATCGTGATTGAAGAACGCAATTATTATTGACTTAGAAACAAACATGCAAAATAAAAAGGATTAATGGAACACACTCTCAATGTTGTTATAGCTACTAGAATGTTCTAGAACGTCGCTTTCTGTTTCAGAATGTTGAATTAAGTGACTCAATCCTAGAAGTCTGCATTCTTCTGTAACCCGAAGAAATGGACTCGATTGTTATGTGTTTTTATTTCGCAGGAATGTTATCAAGATTCCTAGATAAATTAGGGAACATATATTTATAAAAATGATCCGAATAACAAGCGCTTATTCAAATGTTACTTATTCGAAATAAAAACAACGAACTGTGAATTCTAATAGTATTTGATTCAATATGCTTTAGTTTAGACTAACAACAATTTAATATTTCATATTATGCCATTGGCTTGTTTTGTGCTATTCTCAAACACGATGAATAATACAATGGGCATGAACTACGATACGTATATAGCTATAGATCCTTTACAATAGCTTACCAACTATACCATGACAGTTTGAGTGTACCGAAGAATTATAACTTATCTTAATAAACTGAATTTTATATCCACACTGCGGAAACTTTGAATATATAATAAAAACTGTCATTAAAAAATTATTGCCAGTATGACAGTAGTTAGAAGACAAAACGAAAATGTCATTTAAAATTCAAAGGTCAAGTGGAAACTGCAAGAAAAAAGTTTGTTCTAAAGTTAGTTAACTTCGCATGCAAAAGAGTAGCAATACTCGACCCTGTCGCTGTCACAGTATAAAGAAACAGAAATGCATCTAACAATTTGTTGATACACCTCTCTGTTACTAAGAAGACAAATGAGAAATCCTGTAGACTTGTTCAATTTATCTCAAAAACTATTTTGCTCAAGCAATCCTCCTTATATTTTCTAATGTTAAGTCTCACATCGAAAGGGTCTATCCCAACGTCTATACAATACTCTCTTATAAAGGTTGATCCGAACGAGGGATTTCAGTGTTCGGAAGTATTCGGCTTTTCCCACTTCGTGACGTCAACACAGCCGGCAACTGCTTGATAGTCTGTATGCGCTGGCATGTGATTTAGATAGAAATGTCCTACTCCATGACGTCACGGAGTAGGACAAAGCCGAATACTTCCGAGTACTGAAATCCCTCGATCGGTTCAACCTTTAGAAGAGAGTATTGTCTATCCCACTAGATCCTCTTTCTATTGTACCTCCTGCACTTGTTACTTACAATGCCCCCCCCCCCCCCTCCCCCTTTTAAATTTAGTTCCTACACGTCTGGATCACTTGCTTTTTATCGAGAAAAGAAACAAAAGGATTTTTAATACTCATTTTCTTACTTCATTTTACATTATAAGAGAATTCTCTATGAAGATTATCTGTTTTTCAATCAAACTTGGAATTTACCATGAAACTAATTTAAACATTTATTGCCATCCATCCTTGCGTCGAAATCAAGTAATAAACATAGTTTATCAAAACCCAATTATAAACTTCATATAACAAATTGGAATCCAACATCTGCTATGCAATTTGTCAATTTCATCCGCACGTGAGGAAATAAACAAACATACCATCGTACATACACATTTACATAGAATGTTTACAGTAATCTAGAAAAGTTAAATTGCACATTTCTTTGTGGTAAACCACATTGCTATTGCTGAAAATCTGCCGAGACAAGTTTTCACACGCAGCTCGAGTGATTGTAAATTAGTAGGCCAGTAGAAGCAGAAGTGCATCATTGATCTGTGCATATTATATCAACAATGTCACGACACTGCAATTCTTCAGCCCCTCCACTCACTCATCCAGATATCAATCTACCCCAAGTGTTGTTAAACCGTGGTTTACTAACACAGGCCACTAAATTGACAGAGGCGCGTGCTGAGCAGAAAATCAAACAGTCTAATTTAAACTGATCTGATTAGTTAATTCAAACAAAACACAATTGGTCGATTGTTTGTATGAGTATGAGTATGTTATTTTCCGCTCGTGAAGTTTTAGATTGGGTCAAAATTGAGCTAAAGACATTAGTAATTTATTGGTAATGGAATTATTAAATTTTGGACTATGGTTGTTTTTAAAATGTCACTCTAATCAACAAATTACTTTATAAAAACTTATTCCGTACGATTTTTGTAATAGAATGACCTGGTTTCAAACTAATATTGAGAGATTCATGAGAATCTACGTTTGGACTGAAAATCAGCTGTGAATTTTCATCGCCGAAAGTAAAGCCATTACAATAATGAAAAATGTTCCTAAGTACCCACCCCCACCCCCACCCCACCCTCCAGTTACAATTCTCCCCTGGAAAATCAACAGTTGGGTTTCCCTTAGCAACCTCCGTATTACAACACTTTGTTCATTGGATGACATTCATTTCAATTATTTCAAACTCTCTAACAACTTCCGATCTCACATTCAAGTTTTCTTTTAGAAGAAAGTATTTTACTTTGGTACGAGATTCATTATTAATGAACCGAGTTCGAAAAGGCATTTCTTAATTCATCAAGGAAAATATATTTAAGCGAATAATATAGAATAGTGTTCTTTCGAATGCCCCTCATTATGAATTTTGGTTGACTGCTATATTGACTAATTTTATTGTCATTTGATTTCGTCCCTTTTATAAGTTGGGAATAAATGGGAAACTTAACCTATGGTAAGGTAAATTTACATGGAATAAACATAATAAACTTTGAGGAAAGTCGTGGAAAATAGTCCAAACGTTGGTCTTTAACATCTGTTTCCACGGCTTTTCCGAAAGTATTTTTTTATGTTAATTAATCTTCAATCTAGGAATGTGTTTGAATCTATACTGTTTAAATTGAACAGAATATCGTAATTCAAATTCCAACAATCTTGCAACACTGCAGTTGACGCTGCTTCATCGACTACGAAGTCTACGAGGTATTCTACTCGTTTTTCCATGAACTCTATGAATGAAACTTGATCAATCACACTCCATCATCCTCCTCTTCTTCTTGTTTCACATTACAATGGACAGCGCACGAATAGCGGTTCTTCGCTGCGCTAGCATTGAGTCGGGTGGAGGTTACACAGTGTGCGTGGGTGATCGCTGATTCATGGTAGTTGTTAAATAAGTCGAAATAATCTCAAATGTTTCGAAGGAAATTTATGAAAAAGTTTTTAGTTTGGGGGAAAAGATTATTTGACCGGAGAAAAATATGTAAATTTGTATTAACTTGTTATACGATATTGAAAAAATACTTCTGATTGGTTGATTTGATTAACTTTAATCAAATAAAAACTTTGCAACTTTGAACTTTGCAGAGGTCAGTAGGACCTACTTTATAAAATTTTACAAAGTTCAGTGACGTTTTCAAAGTCTCAATTGCGTAATACGTAAAAAATAACTTTCGATTGATAGAAAATCAATCGCCGATTGGTTGACATTTTGCATGGTAATCAATACCAACTTTATTCATTTATTCCGGAATATGAACATTAGAAAGTTGCAATTATATCAGAAATAAATATATCATAGTAAGTAGATGGAGATTGGTTGGACAGTCTGTGATACACATTTTAAAAGTGGTTAAAATGTCCTAAGAAAGGTCATGCCCATGTACGCAGTTTCTATTCTCCTTCTTCCTTCATACAGATGTATAAAAGCATCAGCCAACATCTATTTCAAACTTTGTAGTCAACAAATCAAATAAACAGCTATTGCCATCACATATTGCAGTGTAATGCAATGTAAGACGCTAATAATAGCTCCATGTTCATCTATACGGATATGAGATGAATAATGTACTAACTCTGTCATCAGCCCGGCTAGCTCAGTCGGTAGAGCATGAGGCTTTTAACCTCAGGGTCGTGGGTTCGAATCCCACGTCGGGCGGAGCTTTTTATACACATATTCTTATCTCAGAGGTAGAGGCCCGATGACTTTTTTTGCGTTGCACACTTTTGCGTTGCACACAGAATTAATAGTGTTTGTGCTCACCTCAAGAATCATTGAAATGGACTCCCGTCCTTCTTCCTCCGAGACACATAATTTATAGTAATTGTCATCATGAAGAAAATGTGGTGTAAAGTGTGGAGGGAGCGTTTCTTTAATTAAGCATTAAGCATTGTACCAAACTTTTTACGAAATATTTTGTGATGTTTTGCATACAAATGTAACTTGTAATCGGTGGTGGGATATTAAGCATCTCGAATGGTTTGATTATGAAGCTTGAGGATGAATAGAGTGCAGAGGAAGATTTCAGTAGTATTTTACGTAAATGCAGTGTTGCCCTAGTTTATGCCAGGACAGAATGTATGCATAACGTATCACATTATTTGTCTACCCTAACGCCCAAAATTTTGGTACGGGACTGTTAAACTCATTTGTTTATGAATTCAAATATTTATGGTCCAAAATAATAGCACATGCAATAATTCTTGAATGCAAATTATAACAATAACAAATCATGTGATCTATAACAATTCATATTAGTTATTTCTGCATGCGTTTCGATTTCTTGCAATTAATAACTTTGATCAACACTTTGAGAACAGGTAAATTACTTCCTTCCTGATAATCTTCAGTTACGAAAATAAGGAAATTTCTCGGGCAACGGCCAATGAAATCACTCGCCTGCTTTCAAAAACTTTACCAGGAAGTAATAAACCATTTGTCAGCGTAACAAATTATCAAGTGTAATTTAAGTTGTAATTTATACGTTATTCATGGGATAAAGTGTTTCATGTTTTCATTGACACTAATAGTCAATATATTTCACCTGGGAAAAGCTTAAAAGTATAGTTAATTGATCGCTTCTCAATCACATTAATAACAGTTGGTCTATAACTTAAAATTAATCAGCTAGGATCTATGTATATTTGTTAAATTCCAGGTTAATTTGGAAAATTGTTGTCCACCAACATATTAAATTGATTAATTTTTACCTAGTACATTTTTTCTGACAAGTTATTCGAAAAGCTATCAGATAAACGAATAAAGTACACACAAAAATAGGGGGCCAACGCCATTGGTTATTATAAATAAATATGTCAATACGCAATTATCGAGTTAAGTGTTTTTATTTTAGAGGTTTAACGTCGCACTGTTACGCCACTAGACAAATGACGACGGATGAATGATTAATATGATGTCTGTCGATGATGATGATGATGATTTTTCCGTCGCCATTAGCCTCGCTGCAGAACAGTGCGACGTTAAGCCCCAGACAAAAAAAAGATGATGATGAAGAATACGTAATGATGTACAGTGGGAAGGAGGCGGTCGTGGTGTATTAGTAGGAACCGTCCCATCATTTGCCTCTAGATTGAGGGAGCAAAAATTACGTATCCAAATTGAAAATTGGCGCCTTTTTGTGGAATTTTGTAAAATAAACTACTTGGTCTTTCAATGCACTGTTAATCCGTTGTAAAGTTCGAGTGGTCATTCAAGTAAAGTCATTGGCTGTTGCCATGATTATGACAACAGTCGTTAACTGTTTATAATTTAGAATATACCTAACACATGAAAAGTGAAAATGAAAAGTATTGGGAAAAGGTAATGATTGAACTTACCTTGAATCATTTTGCTTCTATTGAAGTCGATCACTTCCTTGACACGTGTAATATCAACATCAGAAGTCTTCTTCACACGCTCTTCCACTTCCAGAATCCTTCAGATGTGCACTCGTGGAGTTAGTTTCAGTAGCACGTGTGAACATGTCTTCATCAACAACACAGTTCTTGAGATAGGCGACACGATGTCAAGTATTATTACTTAGTAGCAAGCGATCAGACGGGTGAGTATCAAAATAGTTTTCTGGAAGATGAGTTTTGGAACGGGTCTCTAGAAGAAAATATAACGAAATATAATATTGAATTTCGCGCACAATTTAGTGGACGATTGTGACCATTTTGATAAATTAAGAAAACATTTGATAGGAAAGTGACAGCTTTTTATACGATTTTGTCAATGTTTTTACGACCTAATTTGACTTTCAGATCTAAAGTCAAAGTAAAGTTTCAATAATTGAGAATAATTTTTTCAAATCCAATGCTGCGCATTATAATTTTAAAAAAAATATCAAAAGGACGAAAAATCATTTACACACGTGCTAAAATTTCAAACAATCGGAAATTTGCTATTGATGTGCTAATTCTTTTAGCCACTTTTAAGAAATGACATAATTTGATATTTAATTTTTACATCCAGTAGGTACAGCCAACGCATTAAGTCGTGATAAAAACCAATGATAAAACCAGTCTTGCAAATCACCCCTCTGTATACAAATATCTGTATTTTAGGCAACTTATACTACTTCTGTGTACGACTGGTAGTCGCGATAGGGGGTAAGTTTTATCACAACTTAATGCGTTGACTATACACCGTTTAATTTTCGCGATTACAAACAATACGACCGTTTATGATACAGATATTATTCTTGACAAAGAAAATTCACCTCACTCACTTTCGACAAAAGTCGTAAACATCCTTAAAATTTCATTGAAATCCACACAATACAAACAAAAGTCTTCTATTATCTTCAAAACACTTCACGTATATATCGCGTCAATTCTCTTCACCTAACAAAACTGTAACTACCTTTACGACCCCCGCCAGCCAACTGCCCCCCATGAATTAGTCACAACCCCGTCAGGTGGTCTAGAGGGGTGGGGGAAGACGTCTTGCATGACCGACGCTTTGGACGCCGTCGAGCGTGGCAGAGCGAAAAACATTGACCTGATGTTGGCATGGCGGTGGCGGGTCGATGTTAGGCGGGACGGGTAGTAGAATGTAGAGGTGATTGATGGGGTTTTTGTGAGGGTGTTTATGAAGACTTGGAACGGGAATTCTGAATTGTTATGAGATAATATTTACGAGTTGGTTCGTAATGCTTCGGACTTGCACTGGAGACCCTGGGTTCAATTCCAGTTACCTGATGGAGACTTTTGTTGTCAGTCTAGCAGGCAAATGCTGTGAGGGTTCCGTACTAATATGCGACGACCGTATCCTTCATTATCATTAACTTATCCGTCGTAATTAATTAGTTGCAGAATAGTGCAATGAACCGTGTAAAATTATTAGGCCCACAATATTTTAATATGACTTTGTTTTTGTTTAATTACTTTTGTACAGGGAAAGAGTTCTATAAGTCCATTTAAAAAATAATGTGTTTTGTGTCATATTTCCGTGATTTTTATGAGCTTCCAGAATATGCTCACGGTTTTTAGAAAATATTGCCACAAAGTCTTGAAAAACGCAATTTTATCATCGATTTGTATGGAAGATAGATACAAGTTTCAACATAAAACTTCGTTTATCTCAGTTTCATCCGGATGTGACTTATAGCGTTCTTCCCCTGTACTCTTCAATTGCCTGATGCTAGCTTCCACGATCAGAAAGCCTTCTTCTCGAATCTGTCTTTATAGCCCTTATTTTTAGTTGTTTGTAGATTATCATAACTCCACATTAATTTTATTGAAAAAGTTTTATTAAGGCACTGTTTACAATATCTAAAAAGTGCATTTGTAAAAAAAATCAATGAACACTTAAAAATAATTTAAAATTTGTCACAAGTCACTTTTTTCCTCCTAGTAAAACTGACAATTTTCTACAATTATAAAAAAATTATTATGTGTGACTGTGAAGGAATTCCTTTATGATGAAATGTAGTTTAAGAATAAATACCTAATAATGAATTGACTGAAGCTAAAAACATATCCCTTTGCTGGATGCAGTAGGTGATTTGGGTTACTGATTGATTACCCATTGTTATTAGTTTCATATATTTTTTTACCAAGTTGTTTCTAATGTACAATTTAATTGAGAGTCTACACAAGAAGATTGTGATTATTTTTGTCGTATCAAAAATGTGGGCATATTTTTTACAAGTAAAATACCTAATGGGACGAGTCTTTAACAAATTAAAGATAACAAACAAACATTTTAGAAATTGATTTTGATTTCAGC
Organism: Leuctra nigra; assembly: GCA_934045905.1. Taxonomy (NCBI): domain Eukaryota; kingdom Metazoa; phylum Arthropoda; class Insecta; order Plecoptera; family Leuctridae; genus Leuctra; species Leuctra nigra. The sequence goes on from OW203771.1 coordinate 17,793,817, forward strand.
GAACCTACGAGAAGACCTCATCAAGAGAAGATCTATTAATATTATGATTTAGATTGTTTCTTTCGATTGTGTATTTTATTTGTTAAATTATCTTAATGTTATTATTTACCAATGTATATTTTTGTGTTAATACCACGGACAAACACCTCTTAGGTGTTTCGTGGTCTAGTGACTCATTACACTGTATTGTTTATGTGTTTCTAAATAAAAAACTTAAAAAAAAAAAATGGCCTCTTTCTCTTACTTAGCAACTCTCTCTAACGCCCGCTTTTGTTTCTGATTCCAGCTCGTCGTCCCGATTCGGTTTCTTCGCGCACGCTATTGGCGGAAACAGGTCTGTAATATATTTCACTAGATTAACTGCTGAGTACCTTCTCGACCAATCACAGGGCGTGCTTCACCGACGAATATCTCTAGCCCAGATCTCTGGCCATAACATGCCACGTACCCCATACCATATCGTCATGCAGATATTAACTAGAGGGGAACTTGAAGTTAGTAAGTGTTGGTTCCTCAAGGCAAATGGAAACTCTTGAAGAAAACATATGCAGTTGCCTTGAACTAAGATTTACATGCTAAAGAGAATTGGGACACATTTCATGGGTGTTACAAGGAATTAAAGGAGAAATAAAATTTCGTAAGGAGGTTGAATTATGTAGTCAATGACACACAAATTATGATCAAGTCGAAATGGTTTGTCAAGTCGTACAATGAGGAAAATACTATTGGAATTTATTTGATGGTTTGACAGATTGTGACGGGGGTTCCACTGAATATAATCATAGAGATGTCAGTTCTCCAACAATTATTTAACCTAAACGGTAGAAATACGCATAGTGCTCTACTCTCGTCTAACTTTTTATGTATTTTCTTTACGTTATTAGGAAATGTTATCATTATTATTTGTGAGCGGAGCCAGTTGGCTCAGGCGATAACACATTAGGCTTGGACTCCGGAGGTCTCGGGTTCGAAAGTGCGGCCGTCCTTCTTGACTGATGTTTTCTATGATTTCCCTCAGTCGGGAGGGAAATGATAAGATGGTAACTGATAAGCCACGACCACCTCCTTCCCACCGACCATATTATCATTCTTATCATGAACACTCGATCAACGTCAAGCAATTATTGGTCACAATTTGTCTAGTGAAAAACAGTGCGACGTTAAAAATTTGTTGCGCCTCTTTTTCCAACATTATGATAATTATTATCAAACTAAAAGAAGCTCCTAAAAAACTAATCATTTTTAGTATAATGGAATCACTGCCATTTTTTTTTTATTAAAAATTGATCATTTTGTTCAGTGTAAAAAATGTAAATTCAGTAAAAATTTAAAGTTAAACGAACAACCCGTTTAAAAATCATGGGCCTATGCGTGCTGAAGAATCGAAGTAAAGCCGGCTCAAAGCGCCCAAAATATCAAAATTAATTACTCTAGCATAAATATAATCATAGCTTTAAGACTGCTTTCCACCAAAGATTACCACTCTTTCAATTTGCATATTTATTTTTGCACGATCAATATCATATTGAGCAAAAATAGAAATGATAAAGTGAACCGGGAACTAAGCCGGGGTAACATTTCAGTGATGTTCGAAAATACGAAAATAATGTTTTTGGGTAAGAAATGTAAAGATTGTTTATTAAGATTATATAAAAATAGATTAATAGTTTTCACTCGTGGGTGGCTTGCGTTTTCTTTGTCAGAATCTTTGATAGAAAGTTAAACGGAGAAGTAATGTGTTTTTAAACATGATATCGTTAACAAAAATCACAAAAACTTGCAGTTAAGTCACCCTCTAAAACTGTATAATTAACCTATTTTGTAGCGGTTACAGAAGCAGCTGCATCCAAATGGAAGCAAGGATTTGCCATCTGTCATGCATGAAGAATCGATTAAATACACTGTAATTAGTGCCAACAACATAAAACCAAATTGTTGGCACCCTGCGTACATTTGTTCGCACAAAATATTAATTATTGGAGAATAGAAATGCCAAAGTACAATGCCAGATTTATGACATGCTATTTATAAGTTCTCAAAGTAACAAGAACATTATAATTGCGAAATTATGATTAATTGTATGATTAGTTATAATAACAATGAAGGCTAATGTATTATATACTTCGTTAGATCTGATCTTAATTCATAAATAATTTATATCAGAATGGCGCAGTCACTGACCCTTGTGTGCATTATGTTATTCAAATTAAGTTTTCTATAAATATGACGGATACACAGATCAACCTATCGATCTTAGATTTTGTACACACAATACCTGTATACACATAGGGCCAGATTCACAAAAAGTATTATCTCCTACTACGTACTATCTTTTGTATTATCTTTCATTTAACACGGTGTTTTTGGTATTAAATCAAAAGATACGTATTCGAAGAGAATACTTTTTGTGAATCTGTCCCCTAGCGTTTAAGAAAAGTCCTTAGATGTTTGCAATGTGAAAATTATCATTTGAAACCTGCATGGTCATAACCAACATTTTATCGTGTTATACTATATTTAAATATCAACACTTATAGAGTTTATTTCGAAACAGCTGTCAAAACTGATATATCGATCAAGTAAATACATACACCACACCTTTATCACTTGCAAATTATTGGGCTTTTTAACTCCAAAGTGTGATCAGAAACTAATGGCCAGCATATGACGAAAATGGCATGACATTTATCAACGTGTTACACAGAGCGTTATTCAGGTTATGAGATTGCACACATCGACCAAATATACGCACATTGATTGATATTTTATTTGAACAATTTCTCTGGTCTGCATATCGCCAACCATGCAGAACAATATTCCAAACGCAGGACAAAGGATCTCATCAAAGCTTTTCATAGCTACTTTCTCGCATATTATCCCGAGAGGTCAATATTTTCGTGACCTATTTCCAGCGCGCCTCAGACTGTTGAAAGATCTAGGAGGGTTGATAGGGCATTTAATTATGATAGTAATACATTGTTCTGTGGGTTTGAGATCGCCATTGTCCAGATTGACTTTTCAAAACTAGGTTAATCGCGATAGCCGATTATACATTCACAAAAACGGACTTTGAACTCGGCCAGGGGTGAACAAAAGTGCAGGAGGGTAGTGTGTCATGATATGGGGCAAGTTGACTCAGGCAGTATTGGACTCAGGAGGCCAGGGTTCGACGGCCGTCCTTCTTTACTTGGTGCTTTTACCCTCTGTTGAAAGGCAAATGCTAGGTAGGTTCCCTACAAAGGCCTTACCATTTCAGCGGCGTCTACGATGAAATTTCGTGAGGAGATTATTAATAGTTAGAAAATGTACTGCTAAAACTGGGGGGTTTCGGGGGCAAAGGTCATTCAATTTGGTTTAATTAGGTTTATGTATCATTCCGCATGTATAGGTATGTATACTTCTGATATATTTTAGTCTAGAAGTATCAATAAGTATAGTTATTTTTTCAAATATTTATATAAAATCTCACTTTATAATCGAATCATGTGCAATGATATATAAATAACATACGCATATAATGTTTTATTTGAATCCAATATATCACGATCAGCATCATCATCATCAATCATTATTCGTCCAGCGCCATTAACCTGGTTGCAGAACAGTGCGACGTTAAACACCATAATAAAAATGTGTGTCACGACTGATTCGATTTGCTGTTGTTATTATGTGGAACCGGAAGTAGCCAATTCACTCTGGAAATAGGATTCAGGTCGATTGATTGACAAATATTGAAAATAAAATAATTTTTAAGCATTGTAAATAACGTGTAGTCAATTATAAATAAATATATATTTGTTAAATTTTATTCATTTCAATGTAAATAATTGCAATTAATTTTCGGCTCAGATTTTTCATCAAATGATGCTGAATATCGCCTCCTTCTTCATGCTCTCTAGAGACTGCATTAAATAAGTTGGCGCTGAATATAACATATAATTATTTTGAAACGATATTTATTTATTGGTGGAAATTGTTGGGCCAATTTCACACAATATCACGTTTTTTAACATCTTACCAATATCTTAATGTACCTATTTCATATCGAATTTTCAATGGCATCATAAAATCTCTTTAAAACAGTTTTACATACAACAAATGGAGCCCATTTATATGGATTCTACTAATTTAACTGCTGTATGTGATAACTAAAATCTTGGTAGCAGTATCAACTCAAAATATTGATAGTGTTTCTTTAAGCCTTTCCTGTTTTCCAACTTAGCAAACATTCTATAACTGATTATAATAACATGTCTATAAACATGTTTCCGACATGTTACCTCCACTGTCAACCCCTGGCTTAGGGTTACACTCTGGTCTAACCCCGAATGGCGTGCTAAGAGGCCTGAATTAATACCATGCGACTCGAGGGTGGGCGGGACTTGCTAGAGGGGTGGAGGGGGGTTGATAAGATAGAATAGTAAATGAGCTTTGATTGCCGACGTTGATAGAAAGCTCTTGAAGCTTCCGTGTGCGTGGGAAAAGTTCATAATCGTGCTGCTTCGCCATCTAGCGGTAGAAAGGGCAATCTAAAGGTGTTAATTTACTATTGTGCAATATTTTGTTTGCGTTTTGTCGCAGGCAAATGAAATATTAGTTAATTTTAAGTGACTGAAGAGAGTGGTTTGATTATTTGTTTGTTTGCTTGTTTGTTTGCTTGTTTGTTTGCATGCTTCTAATTTCAGTCCTAATACGATGTAGGTCAATACCTTATGAGTTATGTCCAACAGGTACCAATACTCGGGCCGGTTGTCTTTTTCATAGCAAAACGCACAAAGTGATTGGAGTTCACAAGTCCACATTTATAATTCGATTAATGTAAATTGTAATTTCTGATGGATTTTTTTTAACAAACGTTTTCTGTTTATTACAGTTTATATTTTTTCATTCTGAAATGTCAAAAATATTCTTTCGATGACGAGAAAAAATCCTAATATCTGACATTGAAATTAAATTAATTTGTCCGCTTGGGGCCATGAATCGTTGGATTTCTCACGGTTAAATCTGTGGCTGGCAGGAATAACTGCTTAACTACAAAAACCTAATTTTTCAGTAGACACCAAAACAACATTTTGAATGGTAGCAACTACATTATTAAATATATTTGAAATATTACTGTCAGAAAGTTATTATAATAATGTAAGCAATATACAGGATTTTTAAAATTAATTAAATCCCGTTAATTACCTAATTAGTGTTCTTAGGTCGTTTTTCCAGGCCAAGAATTGCACGGTTTTGAAAATTAACTTTGTATGTTCGCTGTGTTGTGAATGGCTTAAGTGTACTTAGGTAGTTTTTCCTGCCACTGAAAAAGCAATTTGTAAGGCAGTAGTTAGGTCGTTTTTCCAGCCACTGAAATAACAATTTGTATTGCTGTACGGCATGGATGACTGTGGCTTAACTGCACTTAGGTAGTTTTTCCAGGAACAGAATTTTCAAATGTAACAAACACGCTGTACTTAATCCAATCTATATTTGTTATTAATTACAATTTTTCACATCTGACTTCACCATTGGCTTCCTTAATTTTTTTAAAGATTTTACATATAAAGATCTAATTTTTGCATTTTTTGTACTTAAGCAGTTATTCCAGCCAGCCACAGAAATGTTCCTCGATTTTTGGTATGACAATTTTCACAAATGCTAGATTTAGTGATCCCCACTGTTGATTGGGTAAGACGATATTGCATTACTTCTTTCCAATTTTCTCCTCTATTTATAATGTTAAAAACCCTAAGTTGTTGGACAGCGCTCAGTGTAAAAAAAATCAATTAATGATATAAAACTAAATCTACTCATTATTTACTATACTGATGCTCTGAATACCAATCTGAAAAGTCAAAAACATAAATACAAACCTTTTAGTACTCAATTCATCAATTAGTTACGATTTGTTTACTCCAATGTTTACATTGGTAGTGTTTTACAAATACGTTTAATCCTTGCTCTATTCGTCTATTCATAGTTGGCCTAGATCTAGAAAATGACAAAATGTCTTTGTACACATTTATTGTGACTTTATTCACTTTTAAGAAGTCGTGACAAATTGCCAAGAAAAAGGAAAATTCGTTGCATTGACCGTTTCTCTCTATTTGTTTGCTGAAAGGTTGAGTTAATGCCTTCACAAGTGTTAGTGCAAAGCTATCATTGTATAGTGATGGAATTCCGCATAACGTATATTTCAACTGTATAGGCATACCCCCATACCCCCAGCGCCACTAGCGAAAGAAATCGTAAAAAATGTGAGGCGAAGAATCAGCAATTTTATAATCTCTCATTGGCTGTGGTGGCCAAAGCAACCGATAAAAAATCCACAGATAACTCAAAATAGCTCAGAATCGGTAAAAGAGAGGAGCAAACTAATAATTTTATCAGATGAGTAATGTTTACTAATTGCTGCAACTAAGGTATGAGGATCATACCAAGAGTTGCTAATTTCTTCCACCCATCTTCCACTCATTTTCAAAAACAAAAGTGAGTCAACACTCGGTGCCGCTGAAGATCTATAAAATACTCGTTGGGAAAATGTTATGGAATCTGATACAATTCAAGTTGTTTCAAGGGCTCTCATTGGTTCGTTAAACGGAATCGCCATCGGAATTGAAGAGCGTATAAGTTTAAAACCTTAGCTATCCCTTAGACCCTTCAATTATTATATTTAATTATTCCCAATATGAACCAAAACCGATTCAGAACTTGAAGCAAGTTGGCTCAAGCAGTAACGCTCTGCTCATCTGCAGGTCCCGGGTTCATCTCTGACTGAGGTGTGTTCGTGGTTTCCCTCAAGCCAAATGCAAATGCTGGGAGTGTTCCGTACTAATAGGCCACGACCGCCTCCTTCCCACCGTTCATTCTCCGTCTATTCTCCATCACCATCTCCCAATCATTATTCAAATCATAATCATTCTATGGTTTCCATTAGTCTAGATGAAGAACTTGGTAACGACGTCACCAAAACTAACTTGAGCAAAACTGTGAAGAAGAAAGATACTGTGAGTTCAAGTTCAAGTTTATTTTCCATAACATGGTGTACATACATATATGTTTACTCAAGTCTTGACCCATAAGTACAATGAAAAATTGACTTTTTTAGGGTATTTGGAAGTTACATTGATACAATGTAGGTAAATATTTTTAATACTAATAGTAGACAATTTAAATGAAATTGATAATTGTAATTAATAATGAGTTATAGGCTATAACACAATCATAGTTAAGTAAACAATGTTAGTTTAGCAGTTAGTAGTGTTTATAATGATAAGTATTGATAAATATATCTATCACTTAAAATAATTAATGCATAAATTGGGAATTAGATTTAGTTACAATTCAGATTACTACCAGCCGTCAGTTAGAAATTCTTCTATTGAGTAATACGCTTTATTTACAAGGTGCAGTTTTAGTTTATGCTTGAAGAGCTGATATTTTTCTATGTTCTTCATCTCCACAGGTAGTGCGTTATAAAGGATTATGTTACTGTATTGGGAGTTTCTTTGAGTACACTTTGTGCGATATTGTTCAATATGTATGTTTTGAGACTGTCTAGTGGCATGATCGTGAACAGCACTGTTTTGTGTCATTTCTTTTCTTGACTTAAGAGCTAAAAGAGAGTCCAATATGTAGAGGCATGGGAATGTAAGTATTTTATGTTTGATAAAATGTTTCTTGCAATCAGGTTTTTTGAAGGAGTTGCTATTTTTATATTTAAGACCAAACAATAACCTTATTGCTTTTCTTTGCATGGTGAAAATTTTGTTTGCATCAGTTGAGTTTCCCCAGAATCTTATACCATATCTTATGTGGGATTCAAAATTTGAATAGTATACTAGTTTTGCAGTTGTTGTATTTGTAAGCGATGTTATGGTTTTGAGTGAGAAATAAGAAGAGTGGAGCTTTTTTAATAATTTGTTACAGTGACTTTTCCAATTTAGGTTCCCATCAATGGTGATGCCTAGGAATTTTGTTTCTTTTACTTCAACTATTTCATTATTCTGGTTTTTAATGCTCAATTTGAATTGAGTATCATTGTTTTTATTATTTAATGTATCATTTTTAACTTGAAAGTGTATATAATTAGTTTTTGTTGAGTTAAGAAGTAGATAATTGTCATTGAACCATGTTGTTGCTTGTGAAAGCACGTGTTCGGTGTTTTGCTTAAGTTTTTCCCTAGTTTTTCCTTTTATAGTAATATAGTAATATAGTGATGACGCGTATTTATTTCGCAGCTTTACAAAAACTGTGATTGAAACGCTCTTCCAAGGTTCGTCGATGGGAAAACTGAAACTCATTTCCTCTTCGAGGCCGTGATTTTGAAAGAAGTAAGTACGAAAACAAAATTTCTGACTAACATGTCAACAAATTCTTTAACTTTCAAAATCTTATATTTATTTTAATTTACCTACAACATACCTACCCAGTTAAAATTTTAAATTATTATCGTCTCCTATAACTAAAAACTTCTTAATTATAAACCATTGTATCAATTATTCTGTGATACAATTGCGTCGATGTGTTGAAAACACTACGCCAAGGTAAAACACACTTTCAGAGATCTCTCCACACCTTCTAACGGCAGTTACTAACATGTAGATCACTTCCACTAGAAACGAGAATAGTATATAAAACGAAGACGTTCTTCATTACGATTGTATGCATCTATAAAGTTTGAATGTCAAAAACACACATCATAACTCCTTCCATGCTTAGCCACATTCTTGAAGCATTCATCCATGACTCTACTTACTACAAGGCACCATCTTTCTAACCTTAACCAAATCACATCCTTCATAAGCAAAGAAATATGATTTTAGACTATTGATCTAACTCGTACATGGTGAGTTCACTGGCAGTATTGTACTAGTGTTCCAGGAAGTAGGTAGGTAAATACTTTACAATGGAGGAGTAAGCTAACTTATATGCCTGAAACCATATTCTATAACATATGAGTTGCTGCTTATATTTCTATTTATATTATTAGAATAATTCATGGATTGCTTTTCGTGTATCTATTTATTGCAACTGTCAATTCACTGCTTGTTGGATTACATTTTAGACAACAATGAACACTTATAAAGTATTACACTTTTACCAACATAATTAGTAAAAGCAACAGTCATTACATCTTTCCCCCTTTCTTTTACAATGCATCACTTATGATTAACATATACAAATTAATCATAATTCATTACTCTTAAATCTATTCCATATAATAATCCTTGAATCGGGATGGCTTCTTTACAATTCTTCCACTCTTAGTAATAACTGCTTCAGCATCCTTATTGTTATAAACCTGTTCCTGTTGGTCTACACCATCATTGGTATAATAGTTATTACCACTGTTGTGATCTTCAATTGGGGTGTGTTTAATTATGAACTTACGATTCCTTTCCAATGTCTTGCCATAATCGAACAGTACCTCATATGCCCTGGGCTTACTAGCCTTGCTAGTTACTACGGCTGGGTACCATTTGTGATCATCTTTCTGAACACCGACTCTAGTTCCGGTTCAATTTCTACCAAGTCTTTCGCTTGTCTGTCATAGTATTTCCTTTGTATTTCTTGTCTTTTATTCAACATTTCCTTTGTCGTCCTACTGTCTCTTACTTTAGGCACTAACAACCTTTGTTTGGTAGGTAACAAACCTTGTAAACGTCTAGAAACAGTAATTGTGCTGGTGATCCTAGCTCGTCGCTTATTGCTGTGTTTCTGAATTCTAATAGACACATATAAGGATCTTTACCATCTTTATCTGCTTTTTTCAATATAGACTTTATCGTCTGCACGTACCTCTCAGACATACCATTGGATTGTGGATATCTTGGACTTGATGTTCTACATTTGAATCCCCATGCCTTAGCAAAACTTAGAAATTTTTCTGATGTGAATTGCTTTGCATTATCCGAGTAAAATCTCGATGGAATGCCATGACGTGCAAAGATTGATTTGACATGTTTAATAACTTCTGAACTCGTTATACCATCAAGTAATGCAATCTCTACATATTTGGAATAATAATCTACCATTAGTAAATAATCTCTGCTCTTGAAGTGAAATATATCTGCCCCAACCTTCTGCCAAGGTCCTTCTGGTACCTCATGTGGCATCAAAGTTTCCTTCTGTTGTTTCGTGTGGAAATGCATGCATATGTCACATTTCTTCACAAAGTCTTCCACATGCTTGGACAAAAATGGCCAGTACATAGATTCTCTAGCTCGGCTTTTACACTTTTCAATACCCATGTGATTGTAGTGAATCTTATGCAACATATCCTTCCTCATGGACTTAGGTATTACAATCTGCATTCCTTTGTAAATGACTTTGTCAATAACACTTAATTCGTCCTTGACTGACCAGTATGGTTTCAGATTATCATTAACATTGTCTTTGTTTTCTGGCCAACCTGCGTTTATGATTGTCATTAAGTTCTGCAGGTCTGTATCCTTAGCTGTTTCTGACATTATTTCTTCGAGAGTACCAGTGGTACTTTCTGGAATGTTGTTTGTTACCATAGCTACTTGTGCTTCTATGTCCTGTTCCATCAATTGGAAATCTTTATCATCTATTGATGCTCTAGATAGTGCATCAGCTACGTGTAGTTCCTTTCCTTTCTTATACTGCACGTCCAGGTCATATTGCTGTAGCCTGATTCTCATCCGTTGAAGCCGCATAGGACATGCCGATAAAGGTTTCTTAAAGATCGTCTCTAATGGTTTGTGATCACTCTCTACTACTGTCCGCTTACCGAAAATGTACTGATGGAACTTCTCGGCTCCGTATAGGATCGCTAATGTCTCTTTTTCTATTTGTGCATAACCTTGTTGTGTCATGTTAAGTGCTTTGGAGGCATATGCAACAGGTTTCCCTTCTTGCAATAGTACAGCTCCAAGTCCTTCCTTTGATGCATCAACTGATAGTGTCACTGGTTTGTCTACTTGATAGAACTGTAGTATGGGTTTACTTGTAATCAATTTCTTTAATTTTTTCATTGCCTTGTCATGTGTTGCGTCCCATACCCATTCTACATCAAGCTTTGTCAATGTACGCAATGGTTCAGTTATAGACTGCATGTTTGGCATGAACTTTGAGACGTAATTGACTAGTCCGAGAAATCTCATTACTTCCTTCCTGTTGGTTGGATTGGGATACTCCAGTATGGCTTTAACCTTCCTGTCATCCGGCTGAAGTCCCTCCTTAGAGATCTTGTGTCCTGTATAGAGAACTTCCTCTATTCTTATTTTGCATTTGTTCACATTGAATTTGATGTTTTCCTCCCTTGCCCTGTCAAGCACTTGCCTGAGCCTCCTATCATGCTCTTCTACTGTTGATCCCCATACTATTATGTCGTCCACGTACATGTCCACTCCTTCTATATCTCCTATCAGTTGCTTGAAGTTCTTTTGAAATACTTCGCTAGCTGAACAAATCCCGTACGGAAGTCTGAGGAATTGGTACCTACCAAATGGGGTAGCAAATGTACATAGGTCTTGACTTTTACTGGATATAGGAATCTGGTAAAATCCTTGATTGGCATCTAGTGTGGAAAATACTTTTGCCCCTGATAATTTACTAGCTATGCTGTCTAACGTGGGCATTTGATAGTATTTTCTTTTTATTGCCTTATTCAGATTGACAGGATCTAGACATAGTCTTAGTTTACCATTGGGTTTATGTACTATCACTAATGGATTGACCCATTCTGTCGGCTTATCAACCTTTCTGATTATGCCTTGTTCCTCTAGTCTCTGCAATTCCTGTTTCAGTTTGTCCACTACAGCAAAGGGAACTTTACGGCTACTGTGAACCGTAGGCTTGACGTTCTCATCTACTGTTATTTCATGCTCTATTTTGACACATCCTACACCCTTGAATACATCATCGTATTCATCCCATATGTCAGTTGGTATATTGTCACCTATTTTTGTATTGTCAGTCACTTGATCAATCTTCATGATGAGCTTTAGCTTCTCGCTGTCTATCCTACCAAGAATGGGTGGAGTGTGTGTTCCAGCCTTTACTACTTGAAATTCAATTCTCTTCGTATTTCCCTTCTTTGTTTCCAACTTTAGCGTGCATCTTCCTGCCACATGAAGAGGTGTGCCCCCATACAAACTAAGCTTAAGATTAGACTCTTTAAGTTTGTGTTTGCCTAACTGTAAAGATTTGAATACATCTTCAGGTATTAAATTGGCTTGAGCTCCTGAATCTAACTTAAATTCTATGAACTTCTCTCTATTAACTAGTATTTTTTCATACCAGCAGAGTTGGGTAGTAACTTAACGAAAGTAACTAGTTACTGGTAACTAGTTACTTTTTAGGTAACTTTAAGGGTAACTAGTTACTTTTCACCCTCAGTAACTTTGTGAGTAACTAAGTTACAATTTTATAGGAACTTGTAACTTAATTTTCGTTACTTTTAAAGTTACTTTTAGGTGAAATATTTGACAAAAATATTATATTTTCAGTCTCCTAACTCCCTATCTATCTCTTGAGAGAAAATCATAAACCCAGACAACAAATCACAGGAAATGAAATGTGTGTCCTTCCTTCCCATTGATCTCTTTCCTTCCACAAGTCATTAGCAGGTAGTTGGGTTGGGGGATGCTTGCAGGTGCGCTGCAAGTTTTTCCGAGAATCGTACCAATCCAAAGTAAAAACAAGTATGACGTCATTCATTACTAGCCAATAAGGGTTGCTTTTACATAGAATGTATACCCAATAGTCTTTCACAAATCAAAGCGATTGTCACATGGATGGACCATTTAAAGAAGTGAAGTGAAGATAGGGAGAGGTGCGTGCAATAATATTTACCAGTTACCGCGAGTGCAATTTACATTTATTTTTTGACTGTGAGCACGATGACTGTTATTAAATACAAATAATGAAATTGCTTTGCTCGGCTATTGGACTAACAAAATCAACCCTCAGCGAAATTCGATCACGTTTGTTTTTTGTCTAAAAAATATCCGAAAAATAACTTTAAAGTAACTTAAAAGTAACTTAAATTTTTTGGTAACTACTCAGTTACTTTTTAAATCAAGTAACTTTCCAAGTAACTTAGTTCCTTTTGAGATCAGGTAACTTCCAGAGTAACTAGTTCCTTTTAACAAGTAACTTACCCAACTCTGCATACCAGTCGCCATTCTTTCTTGTCATCTTCTTCCACTGCGTGCTTTCTGCATTCATCTGTTTGCTTCTGCTTCTCTGCTTCTGCTGCTCGTGTTCTGCTTGCGTCTGCTTGCTCCTGCTTCTCTGCTTTTGTTGCGTGCTTTCTGCATTCATCTGCTTGCTTCTGTTTCTCTGCTTTTGCTGCGTGCTTTCTGCATTCATCTGCTTGCTTCTGTTTCTCTGCTTTTGCTGCGTGTTTTCTGCATTTATCTGCTTGCTTCTTTTTCTCTGCTTTTGCTTCTTGCTCTCTGCTCCAACCTGCCCAATGAATCCAGCTTCGGAGTCGCATTGACTTTCCTGGTCGCTTTCGTTGTTTTCAGTCTCAGAGTCACTGCTTTCTTCTTGTATTACATGTACGTTCCGCTTCACATAGCATTGTTTTTCAAAGTGGTTGTACTTTTTACAATGTCCACACTGTACACCGAACGCTGGACATCGCCTTGGTGCATGTCTGTTTCCGCAATACACACACTTGTCTAACTTGCTGAAACTGGTGTGTTTGCCTGATTGATTGCTGTAAGCTTGTTTGCTGAATTCTTGATTGCTTGTGCTTGCTCGGTTGCTTGTTTCTTCCTTTCTTGAACTAAACTTTCTGCTGCTGCTGCTCTGTTTTTTTTTGGAATGTAGCTAATAGTTTTGCTTACTTCAGCTAGTTCTTTCATTTGATGTTTCGTTTGCTCTGCCGCTCTGCATTTGTCGACTGCTCTTTGCAGGTCTAGCTTCGGGTCTTGTAGTAGTGCTTCACGTATGTGTTCATTTGAAATGCCTATTACAATCTTGTCTTTTATCATTTCATCTTTGAGATTGCCAAAGTTGCATGTTGCACTACGTATTTTTTATGTCTGTTAAGAATGATTCAAAAGACTCACCATTCGTTTGATTCCTCGAGAAAAACCTATGTCTCTCATAAGTGATGTTTTTTCTCGGAGTAAAATGCCTCTCAAACTTTTCTATAATGATGTTCAGTTTGTCTTTTTCTTCTCGCGTAAATACGAAGGTATTATACTCTTCTAGTGCCTCTTCTCCTATGATATGAAGTAATGTAGCACATTGTTGCTCTTCTGACCTTTCACTCAACCCGCTAGCTTTTGCATATAATTCAAAACGCTGTCTCCATTTTCTCCAATTATCCGCCATTGTTCCTGTGCCTCCTTCAAGGGTCAGAGGTTTGGGCGGCTTCAAATCCATGAAATTGCTTGCTATTTTTCTTTTTTCTGGTATTTTTTCTGCTGCTTTTTTCGTCAGATTCATTTACCATTTCATATTAGTTCTCTACCGACTGCGCCATGTTGAGTTGCTGCTTATATTTCTATTTATATTATTAGAATAATTCATGGATTGCTTTTCGTGTATCTATTTATTGCAACTGTCAATTCACTGCTTGTTGGATTACATTTTAGACAACAATGAACACTTATAAAGTATTACACTTTTACCAACATAATTAGTAAAAGCAACAGTCATTACAATTTACCTTCCCAATTCTGATAGAATTCGATTCCATGCAATGTTAATCCTTATGGCAGTGACCGAATTCCATCAGAATGGAATTGGGAAAACGTTCTAGAATAGACCTGGATGAAGCATTCATCCATGACTCTACTTACTACAAGGCACCATCTTTCTAACCTTAACCAAATCACATCCTTCATAAGCAAAGAAATATGATTTTAGACTATTGATCTAACTCGTACATGGTGAGTTCACTGGCAGTATTGTACTAGTGTTCCAGGAAGTAGGTAGGTAAATACTTTACAATGGAGGAGTAAGCTAACTTATATGCCTGAAACCATATTCTATAACATTTACCTTCCCAATTCTGATGGAATTCGATTCCATGCAATGTTAATCCTTATGGCAGTGACCGAATTCCATCAGAATGGAATTGGGAAAACGTTCTAGAATAGACCTCCTGTAGGCCTATTCGAGAACCTTTTCCCAATTCCATGCTGGTGGAATCCGGTCACGGCCATAAGGTTTAACATTGCATGGAATCGAATTCCATCAGAATTGGGAATTTAAAAGTTCTTAAATAGGGCCCCTGGTTGTATATTGTCCCGGAAAATTTAGCGGTACAATTTAACGGTGGTAACATTGGCAACAGCCAATGTAACACAGCCATATAAACTGCTAAAGTCCACTTTAGCCTATCGGGACATTGTACTACCGGGCCTCTTGTTCCTCATAGATCTTGGAGCTCACTTCTGCGCCATGAATGTGACCGAATCCTCGTGCATGCTCTGCTTCGGCGACCACTCCCACCTCGTCACCTACGAGTCCTACGTCGGCGAGGGTCAGACCGACGACGACGGCATCTGGGTGAAGGAGCACTACGCCAACATCGTGCGTCGCGATGTCTTCAGCAACGGTCTGGAGGACGTCTTCATCGACTTGGCTACCTTCTTGAACTCGACGCTGGGGGAGGGCGACGGCGAGGGCGGTGGCGAGGGGAGGGGAGGCGGCGGCGCGGGACAGAGTGGCGGGGAGTTCACCTCCGACTCGGAGGGTTACCAAGGCGACGAGGAGGATGAAGCTTGTGTCGATGCCACGTGTCCGAAGTCGGTGAGTTTAGTGGCACAATGACGTAGACCCTTTAAGGTGCTGCAAGCGCGAGCGATTTTGAAGCTTTTTGTATAGACACTTTTTTTTGGTTACGATTGGAGACGAAACGGGTTGACTAAATGATTTGAAATTTTAATCATGATTTGATTCTATGATTTGATAAAGGACAAACTTATGGTTATTTATTGGTACATGTTTATTTTTGTGTCGTTAATTAGTACCTAATAATTAGTGGCATTTTGGTAAAAATTAGCTATTTTCTTGTCTCTCTGGGTGCCGTATAAAATTAAATTTCAAAAATATGCCAAGTGATAACCCTAAGTTTGTCTTTCATATAATTATGATTAAAATTTGAGATCAATTGGTTCACGGGTGTCATCTCCAATCGTATCGGAAATTTCATCGTTTGGCGCGGTTTTGTTGAATAACCGGCGTCTAATTAACAAGGCACGAAGCAAAAATGAAAAAGTGCTACTAATATACAATCAGACTGATCATGTGAACATCCCTATCAAAGTTACACCCACTTATGAAACAATTTTTCTCTCTC
Organism: Leuctra nigra; assembly: GCA_934045905.1. Lineage (NCBI taxonomy): Eukaryota > Metazoa > Arthropoda > Insecta > Plecoptera > Leuctridae > Leuctra > Leuctra nigra. The sequence continues at coordinate 17,810,093 of OW203771.1, forward strand.
AATTTTCTAAAATGGCCGAGCGCTTGTATCACCTTAAGACGGCTGGGTAGTGAGCGTGACCTTGAAGAGTTTTTTTTTATCGATTTTTACCAATATCTTTTACCAATGTAATTGTTAACAAAATAAGGCTTAGTACGCGTCTTCAGAACTGTTCAATAAAAATAATTTCATAACTTGGAATGGTTTATTAGATTTACTTTGAAAATTAGTAAAATTATGGTACTAAACATCTGTTGGACATAATAAGACTAATAACATATTCCAAGCTCTGAAATTATTTTCATTGAACAGTTCTGAAGTCACGTATAAAGCCTTATTTTGTTAACAATTACATTGGTAAAAGATATTGATACTAGGAAAACGCTCTGAGTAACGCGTTGATGAGCGAGCACGGATACGCGGAACACCTCGAATCGAAATTCTGTCTATCGAAAATATCATTAAAAGCCAATAATTCTTGAATTTCGTCCGACTTGAATAAAAATCTCTTAATATTCCTAAAATGTTATTATCAACCTTTATGATTGAACTGTTCCTTGTTAATATTAAAAAATGACAGGACCTCTTTAAAAAAATATACCTGGGACCACTCAAATCATGTGATATTAGTGTGTAGTGTACACAATATCCCAGAAAAAAACACTCCGTGTAAAAAAGGCAGCCAAGTCTCTTTACTTTAAAAAAATTCAACACCGAAAAGGAGTGATATCAAAAAAGGAGCCAAGTCAATGACATTTCCAAATATTTAATCGTATCTTTGAAATAAAAGTATAAACACCGAGAAATACTTTACAAAAGGACTTGGCGCATCGTTTTTTTAAAGACATCATTCTATCCTAAAAGTGGAAAGAAATTTACAAGTAGGTACATTTTCCTCTTTCTATTAGAGCCAGAATCTATGAATCAAGCTACTTTTAGTAATGACTATTTTATAGTTTTGTCAATGGCGATAGAAGCATGATTTTATGCTGTAATATATAAGTAATATAAGGGTGAAAGAATTACATAACAATTGGAAGTGGTGAGAATGTAGGTTTCTTTGGAAAACTTCCATGGAGTCAGGAGTCAGGATCCTCATCAGTGTGTTGTGTCTAATGTCCGCCCGTCCGATCGGGTAGCTCAGTTGGTAGAGCTCTCGCCCGGCAAGTGAGAGGTCCCAAGTTCGTGCCCCGGTTCGGTCGGATATTTTTCACAACACACATCCCTTCATATCAATTGGAAGTGGGCTCATACATATTCTTGCAGTACTGTTAATATGGCGATATTAGACTGGTATCTTTTCATAATTTGATCTTGACTGAAGGAAATCATGAAACGTTGTCAAATAATTACTAACTAATGGAACACAATTATATATTTTTGAAGTGTCAAGTGTATAAAGTTAAATTTTTTAATAGAAATTCAATATGACTGTCTTCTTTGTGAAATGTATTTTTATAAAATGTGTATTAATAGAAATTGTTACATGATGTGAAGGTATAACGCATGATGAGACTTAATTATATTCACCACGAAACAATATTACGAAGATAACTATTGTGTATATTTATAGAAAGCATAGACAACAAGTTTCATAGCGTATATATTCATATAGAAAATATTTTACAGAAGGTATGTATAATATGTACCTAATTGAAAGATGTTTCCCTATTATTCTAAACATTCAAAATGACGGTTGTATATAAATGGCATATGCTTATGAATAGAAAAATGTCTTTAAAAAAACGATGCGCCAAGTCCTTTTGTAAAGTATTTCTCGGTGTTTATACTTTTATTTCAAAGATACGATTAAATATTTGGAAATGTCATTGACTTGGCTCCTTTTTTGATATCACTCCTTTTCGGTGTTGAATTTTTTTAAAGTAAAGAGACTTGGCTGCCTTTTTTACACGGAGTGTTTTTTTCTGGGATATCACTTCTTTTGTTAGTTTATTCATACAGCTTGTAGCACAGCTTGTGTCCGTGCAAGAACTTATTTCTTTAAAAAAATACGCCTATGCCGATTTGGATACTTAGAAAAGTTGCGTTTGGTATATAAGATTAAAATAATTATCCAAGAAGAATAGCTTTAAGTTTCGTTACAATCGGTCCAGCCGTTTTCGATATATGACGTCACTTCCGGTTTTAGCAATGGCGGCCGAAAATAATGTCGTCTTGAATTCATAATTATTACTCCTACACATTTCCAAAATTTGGTTGCAATCGGTACAGCCGTTTTTGATATATGACGTCACTTCCGGTTTTAACAATGGCGGCCGAAAATAATGTCGTCTTGAATTCATAATTATTAGTACAACACATTTCCAAAATTTGGTTGCAATCGGTACAGCCATTTTCGATATATGACGTCACTTCCGGTTTTAACAATGGCGGCCGAAAATAATGTCGTCTTGAATTCATAATTATTAGTACAACACATTTCCAAAATTTGATTGCAATCGGTACAGCCATTTTCGATATTTGACGTCACTTCCGGTTTTAACAATGGCGGCCGAAAATAATGTCGTCTTGAATTCATAATTATTAGTCCAACACATTTCCAAACTTAGGTTGCAATCGGTACAACCGTTTACGATATATGACGTCACTTCCGGTTTTAAAAATGGCCGCCGAGAACACTGCAACCTTGAATTTATAATTATTTACAAAGTACGTTTACTTATATCTGTTTTAAAGTATAAAGTGGTGAATTTAGCGTCATTTAGCATATTTATGACGTCATTTCCGGTATAGGTCATAAAATGTGTGACGTCATTTCCGGTTTCGATATTTGAATCATCAAATATTACTGATTACATAAAGTTGACCGTCTAAATCGTTTAGCGCTGGTTTTGTTCTAATCTGTTTAGCCGTTTTTGAGACATGATGTCACTTCCGGTTTCAAAATGGCGGCTTCCGGTTGGTTTTATAACAAGTCAAATGAAATATCAAAAGTACAAACGTTACATAAATATCAAGACAATCGGATCAACAGTTGTTGCTGAAATGCAAATCGATGTATTTCAAATTTCATGACGTCATTTCCGGTTTATTTAAAATAATGTTCAGTCTTTTGATATTGATAATCCATATAGATGACCGTCTGAAACGATTGGCGCAAATTTCGTTCCGATCGGTCCAACCGTTGACGAGATATGACGTCACTTCCGGTTTCAAAATGGCGGCACAAAAAATTCATGGGGACAAGGTTAAATCAGACGCCAAAAGTGCACACGTGGTAAAAATGTGAGATCAATCGGTTCAGCCGTTTAGGCTGTGGCCTGTTTACCGGATTTTAGCTCCAGCCTACTACTACTACTAAGATTATTATTATGAAAACCGCCCTAAAACACTGTTTTCACGGCCCTCTAGCGCGCAAAGGGCGTAAACTATTGTTCCCAAATTTGGTATATGTTGTAGGGTGGGCCATAGCTCGAAATTAAGATATTTCGCAACAATGTGAGATTTCTCAATTTTAAGATCCAGTAGGCCGAAAATGCCACTTTGATGCTTACAGTAAAAGTGGGTTTGCTCCAGCCTTTATATGAGAGTGTGCGCGCGCCGTACGACTTGGCTGGCGTGGAGCGACCGCTCCACTAGATCAGATCAATCTGTTGAACGGTCATTATAAGTTTCATTTCGTTTGAAACTTTCTGCTCTAACTACCTTGCCTTGAACTGAAGATTCGAAGTCGCCGTGAATTTGACAGCCAACACGCAAAATGTCCCTAAAATTACAAAAACTTTCGAAAATAACGACAGATTTGACTGAAAATTGGCAAAAATACCTTAAATGTTGGTACCAATGACCATGCAAGTTTTTAGTTGGTCGGTTAATCGGTTCTAGTTTAAAATTCAAAAATCACAGGAAAAATGGTTTCAAATTTGAACCAATAGGAGGATTTGGCTGAAATTTATTATGATTGGGTACAATGTTAGTTGCAATGACTTTGCTAAATTTCAAATTGATCGAACCAACCAATCGAAAGATAATTTTTTTTAAATTTGAACCAATCAGGGGATTTTAAAAAAATTAGGGTCTGCAACGCCCGGGAATGGTCAGTAACTGTGAAACTGTGACTTGTATATCGTCAGTAACAGGAAAAAAAAACAAAAAAAAACAGAAAAAAACAGAGGTCCGTGCCAAAAGAGCCAAAAGGAGACGCTCGCTTCGCTCGCTCAAAAAATCGATTAAAAAACTCTTCAAGGCCACGCTCACTACTCAGCCCTCTTAAGAGTATTTCACGCTAGTTTCATTTCCGATCCGAAGGATGTTGGTTCATAATTTAGGGCACATCCACAAACCGACCCCATGTCGAGAGACATAGAATAGAACATATTGTGATTGCCCCCCCCCCCCCCCCCCCCACTGTACAGCTAGATAGACGAATAATGAATGGGCGAACCTAATCGGTTGAGAAATCGAAGTCTAATCGTTTTCATTGTCACTTCCACCAGGACAAGAGGAAAAAAGGAAACAACTCCTCCGGGAATCGTTCTGCGGGGTCCTCAAGGAAGAGCCAGCCTAACGGCTCCGGCGGCGCCAAGGGACAGGGTACCGGTGACCCTGGAGACGGCCCCGAAGGAAAAGGTCCGTGTTTTGGGGTGAGGGACATCGTCAGCAGCCCAATCGCAGAAGCCGTGTTGTCAATGTACCTGCACCTGCGAGGGATCACCGGGGCCGACCAGGGCGGCGGGGAAGGGGCCGGGGGCGGGGGCGGCGGCAGCGGCGGGAATAACGTCGGACCGAGGTCGAGCAAGGAGGTAAACGTGTTGTACAAGCGAGGACAGAAGGGCGGCGGGAAGAAGAAGTGTCACTGCACGGGCGAGGGTAACTTGGTCACTCCGCATCCGAGCAGTGAGAGTGACGAGTGTCGCTGCTCGCACGACGCCGAGCGTCTGCCCGTCATAGAGGAGGCGTCGTCCGCAAGCGACGCGAAGAAGCCGGCACCATCGGCCCCCCCAAGCGAGCTGGTGAAGGAACCAACGGCCCCACCAAGCGAGCTGATGAAGAAGACGGCCCCCAGTGAGTCAAAGAAAAAGGAATCAACGGAACCTGACAAACCTCCTGCAAAAGAGACAAAAAGCGAGCCGAAGAAAAAGGAATCAACGGAACCTGACAAACCTCCTGCAAAGGAGACAAAAAGCGAACTGCAGAAAAAGGAATCAACGGAACCTGACAAACCTCCTGCAAAGGAGACAAAAAGCGAGCCGAAGAAAAAGGAATCAACGGAACCTGCCAAACCTCCTGCAAAGGAGACAAAAAGCGAGGAGAAACCAAAAGACGATACGCCTCCAAAAACGTTCAGAAGTTCATTGGTCATCCCCAAAGAAGAGAAGGAGGAGGAGGAGAAGGAGGAGGAGGAGGAGGAGGAGGAGGAGAAAGAGGAGGAAGAGGGGGAGAAGAAAAGGAGGATTACATTTGAACAGTTTCCTGATGAGATCTCTGAGGAAGCTCGCCAAGAAGAAGGTCAAGTGGAAAGGGACACCTCATCAAAACCGTCCAGACCACCGGCTAGCTCATCGGGAGAGACAATACGAAGGAGGTCGTCGACGGTGACGCCTCAGGACACGTCACGGCGAAGCTCCACGGGTCTCGACTCGACAGGACATCCGTCGACCAGCGAGTTCTCCGACGCAAGGTCAAAGACGATGGACAAGACCACCTCCGTCGACACCGTGAAGACGGCGACTGTGGGGACGACCGCCAACATCCAGGCGCCGGTCGACGTCGTGCGGTGGCTTCACGAGGAGTACCTCGCCCTCGCGCAGGACATCATCGACTCGCAGACGCATCCCGCCGACTACGACGGCCCGGTGACGGCGGAGAACCTCCGGCGTCGGCAGATCACTCTTGCTGCGCTGGAGGAGACCCTGGTCAAGGTGAGTGGACTTTAACTAAACGTTTCCTCTCGAGGCCAATTCTTGAGATTTCATGTTTTGAAACCTTTCACGTTTTATTTGTTTAAACTTGAAAAGTCCACATCTAGGCATTATAGCCATCACCTTTCTCAAGTTTTTTACTATTCAAACATATAAATGGTTTGAAAATGTGAATCTCAAGAATCGGCCTTCTTGGGTGTACACAATAAAGGCAGGTTTTTAAATGTTCTATTAAATAAGTTGTAAGGTTTAACCGGTAATTCTATGCATGTCCCCAGGAGCGGGATCACGTGGTCGACTCCCAGGGGACGGTGCTCGACTACCACGAGGCGGAGGCGGAGATCTTGGGGGCCGTGCCGAGGATCGTCGACGACAAGGTCGTCTGGGACGACGCGTCAGAGGCGAAGAGGTTGCTGCTCGTGAGTGTTGTTCTCGTTCCAACGTCTCGTAAATCATTCTACGAAATATTTTTACTGTTTATCTTATTTTTGACTTCCAATTAGACATTTAAATACGCATGAATATCACTGGGAATAGAACAAATTTATTGTCAATTTACATTTTTGCATGCAAGTGTTTTTCGTGTTGGTCTAAAAACAATAGAGAAATATGATTTTCGATCAGGTACTACGTTGTTTGGACTCCACACAAATTTAATTTCATAAGATAAACACGATTTGTTTTAACAATATAGTAATAGTTGAAATTGAATTACGTCCCTGCTCTTGACCTAAACGATCGCTCTGCGTTCCAGGAGCAAACGAAAGTGCGCATGTACAACATCAGCGCCAGCGACGGGCCCACGAAGTCCCTGAAAGCGGGGCGGTACAAGTCCCCGGCCGAACGCAAGCCGTCCGGCAGCCCTCAGGCCGTTGCCATAGAGACCACGGCCACCGCCAGCAGAGTGCGACACCAGAAGGTCAACACGGACGATATGGTGAGTGTTCTGGGCTGCGATCGTGTAAAATGACAACTCCCTTGTCGAAGCGACAAGCTTCTCATCTCAATGTTATTCAAGGCCTTCTAGGGACTTGTCACCGTGACAAGGATGTTGTCATTTTTCATGATCGCAGTCCTGCATTCTCTTGGTAGCGCGCGAGTACAAAACGTCAAGGACAGAACAATTTAAAGCGTTTTCATATCTTTTGGTTACAGTAATTTATCTTATTCAAAACCTATTTATACATTTGCATTAATCTCTCTTCTTCCTTTCTTGTACTTTATCTCTCCCCTCAAATCGGTCTCATTATTGCATTACATCTATCCACCTCTTCCGCGTTCTTCAAACATGCCAATTTCAAACCAGTATCCCGTCTTTTGCTATCTCCACAATTCATTCTTCTCCCATTCTCTACATTTGACATTGCCTTCGTATCTTCTTAACCCATTAGATGACATCCTCCACACCGGAGGTATCCCTCACATCTTCATCCTGGTTTTCCCTTCTTAAAGTTTTAATTTCACTCACATTCAACAAATCCTACATTCTGGAGGTGTCTGCTTTACTTCGGCCACATCAACCATTAGTCTATTATATCATGCGTAAAATATGCAGATTAAGGCCAGTCTTTCAATATCTTGCTAACTTTTAAACAGTCGATTAGGACTATATTGACATGGCAACAACTAATGACCTTCCTAGAATGACTGACTTAACTATAATTACTGGATTTAGCAGAGTATTGAAAAGCTGGATCTAAATAGATCTACCTACCTACCTTTTAATATTACAAGCGTATTTAACCACGAGCTAAGAATGTAAAGTGCTACCCTCCTCTGCCGTCCAGGTGAGCGAGGCGACGGTGCCCGCGGACCCCGGCCAGCCGCACGTCGACATCCTCAAGCGGCCGCCCGGCTTGACGCATCACGATCCCGACGTGACGGTCGGCGTCGTGCCCCACGTGATCCACGACCAAGTCCAGTGGCACGAGCAGTCTCAGATCAAGAAGGATCTGATGGTGAGTGTGGATATCCCGCGGAACCTTCAGGGTCACAGCGGTGGGTCAATTGGATTGGAGTCTGACTAAATGGCTTCTGAATCCACATTTTGTATCTATTCCCGGATAAGTAAAATGTGCACGTTTGTACAATGTTTGGTTCTGTAAATCGTGGATTAGATGGGACAGAGTGTCATTTTCAAATTTTCTTTTGACGATGATTGGTTTGGTATCAAAATTAAATAAAAATAAATGAAATGCGAAGCCTAAAACTCTAGGAAAAGTAGGTGAATTCGTGCTCTAATTGCAGCTATCATTGAACAACTTATCCAAAATATATTTGAGCTTCTGAGCTTGTTAGTATACAGATAAGTAGGTATTAGCTATCTTATTCTGTAATAAGGTGTGTCTTAAGTGATAGCTCGGCATCTCCACGAGTACATTGCAGTAAAACGACAGCGGTGAAAAAAGTATCCAGGGCCCTATTCTCAAAACATTTATCACGTCGATGCCCCAGTGCAGAACTGAAACATCTCCAAAATCATAGTTTTGAGATAAATCGAATATAAGATTTCAATATGATGTCTCGGTACAGAACTGGGACATTTACACAAGGTTATTTAAATGGACAATAAGATGTCTCAGTACAGAACTGGAGAATGTTATAGAGATACTTCAGCGATCGCGTGGAGGCAAATGAAACTAAAAGATATCTCAGTACAGGACTGGATAGAGCTTGAAATTCTGAATCCAATGATATATAATTTCATTTTTCATTTTTTGGAGATGTCTCAGTTCTGCACTGGGCCATCGGCGTCATAAGTCATGATATGACGAAAAGTCATAATATTAACATGGTGAGAGACAGGACAAACCTTATGATATCATAACTTGGGGTTATGACGTGATAACTGCTTAGAGAACAGACCCCAGAGGGATGGGATCAGCTCCAACGAATAGTTGTGAGTTGTTACTCTAGCGACAACTCAGCCTGACAAACAAATGTCCTCTTGCTTTGAATATTCTTTCATTTCTCCCACTCATCATAATAATCATCCATCCAACAAGTTGTTGTACTGCGACTCGGTCTGAAAGGAAACTCGTCTCTCTTCCAGAACAAGTTGATCCACACGGCCGACGCACTCAAGTTCATGGAGGTGGAGAAAGACATGCCCGTCATGGACTGCCATCGGGCCCAGAGGAAGTCGGACGCTCGCATCCACTGGGAGGCGCAGGAGGTTGGTCCGAGAGAAGACCCCCAGAGCGCGCCGAGGAGAAGTAGCAGAGGTACAGTTCGTTTTTCCTATGTTTGAACTCTCTACAGACCGAGACACCGTCAGTTGTTCTGTTAGGCCGAGAAAGACAACATTGCAAGGTGAGCGCGCAATGAAGTCTTTCTCGGCCTAGCAGAAAAACTGACTGTGGCTCCATCAGGTGAGAGTTCATAAAACAGACTGCAGTAACATATCGAAGATGTCTTCTTCTCAGGAGGAGCATAAACATCCTTGAGCGCTTGTATGTACACTTGGCTAAAGTAAAAACGGTATTTAAACGAAACGCATTGGCTTCTGGTCGCGTTCCTTGACAATCAATCCTCGTTATTGTTAAAGAAATCAGAGCTCAACAACTTGAGTTAGATGACGTGTTGCCGTAGACTTCATCGGATGATGCCTACAAAGTTATTGCGTGAGTTAGGGAAATTAGTAAGTTATGGTTGCCTGATGAAGATGATTGAATAATCATCGAAATATTGTTAATATTTTAATGTGTGGCTTTTTTATTGTAATACCAGGTTTCCAATAGTTGGTTGTAATAATTAGTATACTAACTGGTATATAATCTCTTCTTGTTTTTAATAATGAGTAAGTTATGATCAAACCCAAGTCTGCCACAAGCGCATGCGCCATAAGTGACTGCGGATCCTTTCCACGCAAGAGCCAACTTGAAGTACCTATACACAGAAATTAAACAAATATCTCGTCATGAAGTGAACACAATCATTTTATAATCATAATCATACAATTTTTCTTTCGTAAGAATTGTCGTAGTTACATTGTTGTGATGATATTATGTAATGTCGACTTCTATGCGCAGGCTCAGAGATTCCGGCAATACACCACGACAGTACCCCAACTGTCCGCGACGAGAGCACCCCCACTGTCCACCCCACGACCGACGACGACGACTACGACGACGACGACTCGTCACGTCCATGCCGCGTCGACCGACTCCCCCGCACCAAGGACAAGTTCCTCCTGTACGAGCGCTTCCGCAACCTCCGGCCGACCTACAACAACCGCCACGCGTGTCCCTGCTCGACGCGCTCCTCGTCGCAGAGCGGAGAACCGACCAGGGACGAGAGGAAGTCGCTGGTGTGGGGCAGGACGGTGGGACACAGTCGGAGTCCGAGCACGGAGACTGCGTCCAGTCATCCCTGTAGGAACAGCGCATGTCCGTGTTCGGCGAATAAAGACCGTCAGCGCGTTTCCGCCCACGCGAGAGACCAAGAATATCCCTGCACCGCTCAGAATAACCGTGGATCTCTACATCATAAGGAAACTTCAGGCCACCGAGGCTCGTCTCAGAAGGATGTGTCACGAAAACCTACAGGTCAAAAGGGATGCGGCTGCCCTCCGAAGAATAAAGGGCTACATTCCGATGATCGAGGTCTTCAAAGAGATGCTGAGAGGAAGCCACTATTGACAACGAGGTCAAATGATTCTTTGATAAGTTCTTCTAATGGCCAACACCGCCTGTCCAACCCCAAAGTACCCCTGAGAGAAAAATCGGATGACGATTTTTATAAAACTAGCCCACAGGCATCAAGTACTCAATACCATGATTCCAAGAAGAGAGTTTCCTTGAATATGAATAACGTTTCTCCTATAAAAATGGACGACAAGAAAACAGAAGACGATTTTTATAAGACGCAACCTCAGGTATCAAGTACTCCATACCCTGACTCCAAGAAGAGAGTTTCCTTGAATATGAATAACGGTTCTCCTACAAAACTGGACGATAAGGGTATTACAAGATCGAATACATTGAAGACACATACAACTGATTCACATACCAGTTCTTGCAGGAATGCCGCTTGTCCATACAACTCGAAGCAACACCGGAACTCCACCACTGCCTTGGCACAGAGGGGAGAAAAGGAGTCAAAGAGATCAGAACCTTCAGACATGTACTCCTCTACACGGGATGAATCTTCTACGCAGGCGCCCAAAGCTGGACCCGCCGCAGTACAGAAGAAAGGAGCAGACTCTTTAAAGCCAAAACATTGTCCACCCAAAACGATCAAATCCTTGTACAATCCAGCTGGTAATAATCTCTGTACATGCTCAGAAGAGAAATCGCATTTAACTGCAAATCTGGATGCGAACAATGAAGACGACGAAACCTTTGCAGCTTTCGTAAAGAAGAAAAAGGGTTCTTTAGTAAATTCCTTGAAGAAGAAGGGATGCGCTTGTGGTACTTACAGGGGTAAGTTTCCGTTTTTCAGCTTGGGAGTGAAAAGAGAGGAGGAAGTCTTGGTGTCGAGTACAGGCGACTCCTCGTGCAATCCTTGTAAGAACAAAGGATGTTCGAATGTAGGAGTTTCGAGTCATGCCTCTGCCACAACAGGTAAAGGATGTGCTTGTGGGACGTATAGGGGTAAGTTCCCGTTTTTCAGCTTGGGACTGAAAAAGGACGAGGAAGTCTTAGGCGACGCGTCATGCAATCCTTGTAAGAACAAAGGCTGCCCGTATTTAGAAGCTTCAAGCCATGCTTCCGCAGTCGGTAAGAAATGTTCATGTCCACCGCAACCGTCTCACTCCGGGCGCCAATGCCGGCCAACTAATTGCTCGCAACGCCCCCAAAGACATCCCAACGACCCTACAGGCCACCAAGGGCCAAACCGCGCGAAACCACCTCACAAGCAACACTCGCCGTTCCAACCCGAGAGGCCCGAGAAACTCTCCAAGAACCACCAGGTGCAACAGGTGTACAACGTCAGAGTCCAAACCGAGATGGGGAGAGGCGATTCGGACCGTCGTCATACGCATCCGGAATTCAGTGGAAGAAAGACGGAGAGTGCGATGTCAACTGATGAGGAGATCTGGAGACGTTACTGTGCGATTATTCCTAACGAGAACCATGGCGATGATAGCTCGTTACGGAGAGTGATCGAGACGAAGGCCAGCATGGTCGATGGGAATCTGACGGCGAGAGTCAAGAAGTTCGGCAGCTATCTTCCGAAGAATAGCGAGGTCTCCACGGAGACGCTGTGGAAGAGGAGACATCCTGGTGTGTGGTCGACGAAGACCGCCGAGGGTGTTCCGGTCAAGGATACGCTGTGGGCGGTGGTCAAGATCGACGTCTACGAGGACGGCTCCAAGGAGTACGACATCAGGAAGCCGACGAGGACCAAACCGATCGGGATCATTCCAAGTGGCACGGATCATCATTTCGTAGTTGACAAGAGTAAACTCTGGTTGACGAAGCTTCACGTGAAGACAACAGGGGATGAGATGTTGAGTAGTGACAGTAGGATTATTAGATTTGGTAATAGAGATCCGTTTGTTAAAAAAAGCGTAATAAAAAATAGTTAACCATTTCATTTTTGCGTTTTATTTGTACCTATTCACACCGTTACGTATGAGTTCATCTATAGTCACGTATAGTTTTGTCATCGTCAGCCATGTTTAGTTCAAATTAATCACTGAGAAGATACTCCACAAAATACATAATTTTGCATTTATAATCATAATTGTATTTTTGTTGACTGTATTGATATAAACTATAAATAAGTACGATTATTATGCTTCTTGGGGTGCACCAATCGTTTTATTTGGACGAAACATGACTGCTTTGTACCGTGACCACATTATGTCAAGCATTATGTAATATGACAATGGAGTGGAGAATGAAATGTGAGAATGGAGTGGAGTGGAGAATGAATTTTATTACCCTTCTCTCCTGGACCCTGTTATATAACTTAAAATTTTCCTATTCTGCTCGTATTCGATTCCGTGCAATGTTAATCCATTCGGCCTTGCATAGGAATCCGAATCATTATTTTATTTAAAAAATCAAACATTATTTCTGATTTGATTTGATTTGTCGACTGTCAGAATTAGAACCGCCCACACGCCCCTGCTGTCGCTATCTCGAAATGGATGAGTCAACAACTACTGTGTCAATGAGTTTGCTGCAGCGATGTATTTAAAGACGTCATGCATCTTGCGAAAGACGCTGGCTGAATGAAATACCAGAGGATTGACGTGGTCTGGAACCGATTCTGTGACGGATTTTCCTTCTCGTTCTCGTGAACTCTTCCCACACGACAGTTACATTCATAGAAATTAGACGACGTTTCTAAAATTAAAAACTTCCTAATTGGTTCGAATACTAATCGAAGGGTATACAGGGGAAGAACGCTACAACATTATTTTCTAAAACCCGAGGGAATATTTTAAATGGACTAAGGCCGTTCATTCCTTGTACCCTTCAATTTTACCACCAACATTTTTATGGTCTGATACATGACTCTAAACCCCAAATCGGTGCTCCCAAACCTTGTGAAAAACTATTTTGAACTGAAGCAGTATGTTCAATTCAACAGGTACGTAGACACTTGTCAACTATCCGCCAACGCTTTGTCCGTCACATTCCCGAAACACAATACACAATAGCATTTAGTCAAACTTAAAATCGTTCCAAGAACCAAATTTATCCTCACCCGTTTGTCACCGCGTCATCAAAACGCGACTCAAAATGAGCATCGAAAAAACACACATACATATTTTAATTCTAAATGGCCAAAACAAATATCGGGTGACTAAAAATAACTGATCGAAAGAAACTCTAATAATAAATGCGTGTCGGACGAAGTGGCATGGCTGTGTTACTGGCGTTGAATTCGCAGTCAGCTGCCAGATATCGTCGACGACGGAGGTTTTGTGACGCGATCGTTCCACTTCAAACAGCGACGAGCACGAGGCGGCCCAGTGTTCCGTACAACTTCAGAAGGTCCTGTAGGGGCTCAAGTTCATAGACAATCGGTTTAAACACAGCGCTGAATATGGATGTGAAGATGATGGTGAGTTTTAAAGAATGTGAGGGATTTTGTGTGGTTTTTAGAATAGACATGGCACGGTTTTTAATTATACCGGGTGTTATACCGGCAACTGCCAAGTTGGAAGTCCAAATTCCGGGGCTCGACTCGTAAAGAAGTAAAAAGCGATACCCATTCAAACAATTTTGTAATATTAAATGTTACAAAGAATACCGAGCTAATGCTCTGAAAGGTGGTTGTATGTTGATGATATAAATTCGTACAGGTTACTAAACCTTAAGGGTTGTTATTCAATGTCAGTAGTTAATTGTTTAACAGTTACTTAGGGTCAGTTTTTCAACACTCCGCTAGATTTTAAACAGCTGATTTGTCAACATGTTGATTATTGCCATGGCAACAACCGATGAGATTCTTTGAACGTCCATTAAAACCGTTTAATTACTGGTTTTAGCAGAGTATTTAAAATCTGCTCCTTAGTGGTCATTCTAGTACCATGGCATTCGAGTCTTTCAACTGTTTAATATGTAGCAGAGCATTGAAAAACCGGCAATAAAGGTAGTATTTGGTCGTTTGGTTTTATGGACCTGTTCAAAGTTGTGTTAGGGTAAATAATCTGGATTACATAAGGGTCATAGACGTGAATTCCGGAGATAGCGGGCTCGATCCCTGCTGCCGTCCTTCTTCATTGTTAGTTACCCGTGGTTTCCCCAGTTTCAACAAATTATGGGAAGTTTATCTACAAATAGGCCACGACTGCCTCCTACCAAACTTCCATAATCACTCGCTCACTCTTCATCATCATCTAAAAAAAATCATGCTAAAAATGAGATCTTGTTAGCTGTACCGGCATAAAGTTATGACGAAATCTTAAAGGTTTGTGGATTGGTCCCTGTGACAAAAGTCACGAAGCGTTGTCTCCACAGAGTTCTTCTTTGTCGTCCATGTGGCGTAGTGCCATCAGGAATAACAAAACACACGCTGCTGGACGACCAATAAGGTAACGTCAGCATACATCTTCATGCATGACATATCCAGCTTTGGGAACCCAGACTCACAATAATAACAGAAGCAAGTAGATCAACCAAAAGTTGCTAGTGTGGATTGGGTTTTACAGAACCGGATGATTTTTTTTTGTCTGGGGCTTAACGTCGCACTGTTCTGCAGCGAGGCTAATGGCGACGGATGAATGATAATGAGGATGATTGGGAGATGATGGTGAAGAGTAGGTAAGGATGGAAGGTGGGAAGGAGGTGGTCGTGGCCTATGCATTCCCAGCATTTGCCTGTCGACTGAGGGAAAACCACGAAAAAAACCCAGTCAGGAAGGTCGGCCGCGGGAATCGAACCCGGGCCTCCGGAATACAAGTTCAGAGCGTTAACCACACACCCAACCTGTTCCGTAGAACCGGATGATGTTACGGCGACCAACGTAGACATAAAAGCGACGTAACACAAATGTAACATTCTATGCGTTCCGTCAGCGTTGCGTCAATCAATTGTGGACAGACTTCAACAATCTCGTTCCGTCCCTTACGTGGCCTTACGTTGAAGTAGCTAGCTTATAGACCCAGGTTCTTCTCGGGAAGTCATCGCATATTTAAATATGTTAGAATCATCCCTATAAATTAGACACTACGAAGAATCCACGACGGTGGTAAACAGCCGATTTATACCTACTCAGAGTGCATACCGTATTTGGATCAGAGCGCCCAGTTTCCCTATCCTTTTAACATTGTGACGTAACACCTGGGCGTGACCTTGAGTCGAATGAATGAAAATAGAGTAATCACAACGCCCGACCTCTTGAGCTTGGGCATTATGGGTACTGGTTTCAGCTCGTTTGTTGACGCGGCAAGTTTGATTTAACCCGTAAATCCTATGGTGACGTCACACGCCCAACCAGCTCCTATTTTGAACCTCACCCAAAATGGAACTCACCCTCAATTTTGACATCATGGACGTTTCATTCTTCAAAATTCCGAAAGTCTGGGCAGGTCTATTTAGAATCTTGTTGAAAGTACATAGTTTCGAATTTTATCTTCCATCTAATTGTTTCCTTAAAGTTCACGCAGCAGTTTTTGGAACCGCGATTTGGAACTTCGGTAAACTTGGGAAGTTTGGAACGGCCGTGTGAATTGACCTTTACTAATATGGAAATATCCTGGATCTCACTTGATTCTAAAAACTTCACCTGAAGTTTGACAATTTACAAATGTACCTTATATTGACTTGCGTAAACTATTGTTGGAAATCTGATCAACTAAACTAAATACAAATTATTTTAGAACTTAGTTCTCGGGTGACAAGATTGTCATCTCATCTCATTGTTATTCACAGCCTTCTCGGGTGAGATAATTGAGATTTGTCACACGAGAACAAGAGTGTACTTTTATATGATCGCACCTATGAATCCATTGTCAGAACTGAAATTCTAAAGCATCCAAAAAGCTTACATCACATGCATTCTGCAATGGTAAATAAATAAGACGTTACACCGAAGAGCTAGTACTACAGAAAGTGATAAAAAAGAAATCAATCAAAAAACAAAGTGCTCGGTAAATGCAAAATGTCTCAACACTAGAGGCCACCTTGAAAATGTTCAAACTCATGAATCTTAGCCAAAATGTACAAAACAGTGCGAGTCAATAATAAACTGCGAAATGGCAAACAATCTTAAGTAAGTTCGGTTGAGCAATAACGCGAGCAATAAAACCCTCGTGCTTTCAACTGAGAAGCAGACGAAGAGGGATGTGATTGGAAGCAGAGTGCTGGCTGGGAATGCATTGACGCACGAGAACATAGGCATTCTCTTACACTGTTGTCATGTTACTTATTAGTCAACATATTTATAGACAATTTCTGAATGTTTTTGCCAATTTCGGCAATCATCCATAAATTATATTTGAACTATAGGTTACTTCGTTGTAATTTAATATTTTAGAAGTTCGTGTCTTCTCCATATTATTATTTCATGGTCTCGAGTGTTTTAATTAAACGATGTATTATTGATTTCGCTCTAAAAATTTGTAAATTTATTTTCTACTAATTTTAAAAAGCCTCAAAGGTCAGCGGAGATGAAATCTTGGAGCCATTCCAGAAAGTTATATCATACTAGAAAAATTGAATACCTATATAATTTGGTCAACGTACAAATAAATAAAGCTCTAAACTCCAATTTGTAGACTAAGGAGAAATGAACATTTTAGAAAGTATTCAGTGATCGAGTGGTATTGTAATTTTAAAATTGAAAGAGTGCATTCAACAGGTTGCCATTAATTTATAAAAACAATTTTATGTGGTCAACTCTCAATCAAACTCATTCGTACAAATTACAATGTTTCCCGATTGAACTATACATTTTGACTCGGTAACAAATTCTGTTCCCGCAAGATAAACTATCTTCCCCATTCCTCCTCACCATCAATATCATTGAGAAACACCACACAGCCTAACCCAATACATTCCATTTTGAATGTCATATAAAATTAGAATTTTATTTTGAGTCACAATGATTCTTTTCCTGTAAATTAGTTTGCGATGTAGCCAAGTGGTACCAAGTGCAATGTCTGTTGAACCGAAGCTCGGTGTTGGGCAACTTGATTTGGCAAATTCTTGGCCTCCGGGGGTGTCTGGAATTCGGATGCGATGTGGCAATTATCTCAGCGGGAGATGAATCTTTCAACAGTGTCCCGATGACTAAATCAGACTGCGCTTACAGAGTAGTAATGGATAAATATAAAGTATGTATGCGGTTCGTTTTAAATATAGAATATCTGGAGGAAATTGTGTGAGGAAAATGCTTTAGCCGGACCTAAATAAGAGACATAAAAATTGTTTGCTTTCATCTAAAATTAAATTTGGAATACGCTTTAATGATATCTGGTCCTATCCTGCTGCTAAATTCTAACATAGAAGGGTATCCACAAAAAAGTGTTTTTTTTCGCGATGAGGATTTATTTTGTTATACTGAATAATTATTTTGTATACATTTTAGATAAATTTGTATGCACAGATAGTTTATTTTCATTGGGAAAAATAATTTGCATATTCTAGTCCTCTGGTTCTTTCTATACCAAATTACTCTAACATTAAAGCTTCATTTGATATTCGACACATTACGTGCATTTTATTAAGTCTGGAAATAGGCTCCTTGAATAGTGTCATTGAAAGTGTCAGGGTCAATTTCATTCAGTTTATAATTGAGAGTCAGTTCTTCGGAACTGGAAATGTATAGATTTGGACTTAGGAGAAACAGGATGCGACAGATCCTTTTTTATTGTCAACAGTCACATAGAGGAGCATATCAAATGCTTTGTCAATTACTTTTTCTTTTGGATTTATGTCTTGATTAAAGAGTCGGATGTTGTCATGGCCTTTTTGTTCGGAACTGATTTACAACTGACGCAAAGAACCACATCGGGATCAAACCCAGGACTGCCGAATGAAATTCCAGATATTAAACCTCTCTTCTTTGAAGACCTCAACTCAGACTCGTAATGTGTAAACTGTGGAGACGAGTGAATGAGGAAATGAAGGTGCTGTGATTTATGCATCTCGTAAACTAAAACAGAGTTGAGTGGCACTTTGGATCCGAGGAAGCTTTCAGCCACGGTGTAAACGTGTTGTGTATATGATTTGTGAGACGCAAGCAGGAAAGTAGAGTGCGGAGTTTATTATCTCAATATGCAGGACGCAGACAGAGCATTCCTTCCTAGAAACACTGGTCCAGTTCCTCGTTGGCTAATGCAGAAAGTCACGTTAACCTATTTTATGAAAATTCAATTAGGCGATTTTATAGTCTGGAAAAAGCGGGTACAACAATATTTAAACCACGAACAGGAAAGAGGAAGTAAGTTGATTAAGGGCCAGTTTTTCAATACTCTGCTAAATTTTAGATTGATTAGGAATATATTGCCATGGAACAACCAATGGCATTCCTGGAGTGACCGCTTAAACCATCACTAATGGTTTAGCAAAATATTGAAGAACTAGGCCTTTAGAACCTATACTTAGTAGGTTGTACCTCAAATATCTCAACTTACTTCAAATTGCCCTCTTCTTGACCTTGGATACATTTCAGTCAGTTTATTCCTGGACCAAATCTTTGAAATTATATTATATACAAACACAGTAAACACAGTATTATATTATACGTTTTAGAGCTTTGATTCTGATCATTGAGATGAGATAATGAAAATTAGATTCTGATGGACGGTGAGAAGTAGGCGTTCGTGACCTATTACAGGATACCTTCCCAGCATTTGCCTCTCAACTTAGGGACTCTATATATAACTCTCTTTCTATATATATAAAGTAGACGTATGTTCTTCATACATTTCTACACCCTTTGACGGATCTCAACCAAATTTGGTATGGAGATTCTGACTGAGCCTGCGCACATCGTAGGGTACTTACCCCCTCCCCCAAACCACCCCTAATTTAAAAAACCACCCCAGTTCAAAAAATTAAATTAACACTTTCTGCCATATGCTCCTTCACCATTGACCGACCTCAATACAATTTTGCACACGTACTTCGTCAACCTGCCCACATTTCAGGCTACTCACCACCTCCCCCAAATCACCCCTAATTGTAGAAATTCAGCTAAAAGGCAGAATGTAGGAGAGATAATTTCACTTTTTAACATTATCAGGTGTAATAAAACTTACGTAACAATCTCCCGAATTTTCAACTCTCATGTAACCCTCCCCCCCCCTGCCTACCGGCACGAGCAACGCCGGGCAGGTCAGCTAGTAGGATATAGGCATGATAAAGCTTCATTCAGTCCATAGCGTTACTTCCTGAACCAACTTATTCCATTGCAAGTTATTTCAGTCTTAAATAAGTCAGGGTTATAAAGAAAATTTAAATGTTATACAAATCATAATTTAATACATTTTGAATTACGTACCAAACGTTCTTTACGAACTGTTAAACATATTTAATGCGGATAAAAGCGAGTGTTTTACATTGAAATATCAGACACTCTCAATAAATACTCTTTGAGGTTTAAGACGTGCAGGAAGTTAATAATTCTGCAACAAACATGTCATGAGTGTCTGGGATGAGCTACATTCCACCTCCGAACATTATGAAGTCAGTTACACAGTTTATAAGCCCCGGAGAAAATATGTGGAGTGAAATATAGAACAGACGTCCGTGCTTTGGTTGGCGTCTTTCATTCACAGAGAGATGGTGGAGGAACATCATCAATTCTTGAAGAAGTTTAGCACTTCAGGTCAGATAGTTGTATACCTACATCGCATTACTGGTATTTGGCAGAGGGTTGAATGTTCTGTATTATTTGATATAATTATCACCCTTATTGGCTTCAACCCCACCTTTTTTTGATACATGTTTTAAAAATATGTGTGATGATCAATATTAAATAATTGCGTTTTTTTATTTTGACCCTTAAAACACATAAGTAATTGATTTTTATAAATATAATCGCTTTTTTATTGGACCTATACATACAATTTAAAAGAAAACACTCTTTTTGAGTGGGAAATATCATTTTCAAATAGTGCAAGCATAGTCTTACTTTTAACGTTTTATGACAACGTTCGAATGTATTGATAACAACTTATCAATCATCGTTACAGAAATGGCTACAAACTCTGTTAGAATTGATTGAACCAATCAAATTTGGAAGCTATACTACTTGTAAGATGTTAGATGATTGTCGGATGGTCTGGAATGTTTTAGAAGAATGGGCGAGTGAAGATTGTCGTGCCTATTGTTGGATCTCTCCCAGAATCACTTGAACCGCTGGTGGCCATCACAGATTCACCAGAACTAGGATAGTCGGTCGCTGGGCTCGAACCTGCCTCGTACAACACTGAACTATTTCATTTATAGAAGACATTAAAAATAAGTCACCCACTAAGATGCATCACGTGATTGTATCATGAACAATGTGGGAGCAATTGGTTGAATAGCAGTCGTTCAGGCGCGTAGGACCTACTTTCATAATGGGGGGGGGGGGGGGGGAATTGCGATACCCGGATGGGGGGCCTGGGCGGCGAAGCCCCCAAATTCCAGCCCCGCAGGGCGTTTTTTAGAATTTAAATCAGTTAAAAGTGATTATGGGGCTTTAAAATGCCCAAACTGAAGCAAAAAACCCTCCAATTGTTGCCCCGTAGGGCATTTTTTCGAATATAAACATTTTAATATCGATTCTGGGATGCTAAACTGCTCAAATTACAACAAATAACTCTCTATTAGCCCCGCAGGGCGATTTTTTTAGAATTTAAACCATTTTTAAGTGATTTTTGGACACTTAACTTTATTTTGTATGGTGAATGGGGGGTCAGCCTGCTCGAGTGGGGGGGGGGGGGGGAGATAATCCCCCCCCCCCCCTTCCTACGCGCCTGTAGTCGTTGGCTGAAGTAAAACATTATTGAAATGACTCTATATTGAAAGCGGACAAATCATGCGTGATTTTGATTACGTAATTTTAAATTTTAAATTTACAAACGGCATTTGATTTATTTTAAAAGTTCCATGACCAAAGACTTCTTTATGAAAAATCTAGTGGTGACGGACTCAAGAAGTTGGTTTACACGGTTCAATGTTTCATTCAATTCATTGAGTTCAATCTTTTAGTTCAACGAATGTAACCGTGTAGACGCGAAATTCAAGCTAATTCTGGCTTATTCAATGAATTGAATGAATTGCATTGAACCGTGAGGCTTAAACATTAACAATGATTAATTTCGCATTATAGAAAACTTGAATATTTATCAATTAATTTCTATGGATGGAAGTTTCCTCCAACGCTATAAATAAATCACCTTAATTTTATCATCAGTTTTTTACTTACTCGGTCTTTAAAATGCATGTTCTTAAACTTTTCTCCCACCATAAAAGCTCTGACACAGCCAACCTGATAGTTACTTTCTGACTCTATACCTTAAAAATAATTCTAGAATGTTAATCCATTGTCTAATAATGTAACCGGGCCAATGCTCCGTCCAGACATCCTCCAGAAGTGTTAAATCATATAATAAGTTAACGTTCGCGCTGACAGACAAGCGGGAAAATAGTTGTAAAAAAAAACAGTTTCACTTTTGGCACGAACGTTTTCATCAGCGACTCCATTAAATTAACGACCGTCAACTCTTGAGAGCGATTCTTCTCGCCTCCATCATGGCGGCCATTTTGTTTATAGAAAACAGATCTGTACCTCAGGGGTAGAAGGCCGTAAGTCAATTTCAGTGATTCGCTGAGCTCAAAAAAAATATGCCTTCATCCAATCATAATGGTGACATGAGTCATTGTGTAAGAGAAACTTCAATATATCTGTTGTTGACATCAGAAAGATTTTGATTATATCATTCCAAAAATGTGCAAGCAAAATCGAGAAAATAGACTTCCGGCCTTTTACCTCTGAGGTACAGCGATTATGTTATTCAAAACTTGCAAATGGGCGAAAGCTGTTGAGTGTTACGTCAATTGACTATTTGCGTGGAGGGGACTTTTATTTACCCTGCAGAGGCCCAATTCAATAACTTTTTTAATTCCCAATTCTATACTGGAATCCCATATGGTTGCAATGTTAATCCTTGGCCGTGAAATGGATTCCAGCAGAATAAAGAACTTTAAAAGTTGTAGAATAGGGCCCCTGCATTCAACAAGAGAAGGGGAACAAATCCAAACAAAAAGCTCCATTTCTCGGGGAAATATATGGATTTTAAGAACAAATGAATACCTTACTACCACACATCGAAAAAGATGTATCTCAATAACAGGAGTAATTTCATGGAGGTACTTCGTGTACAGAGATTATACAATGATTACTAATGTAGTTAGGAACATTCTTATGATATTAGATGCGTGCATGCCAGATAATTTCAGGACTCACCGTTGCTGCCAAAATAACTGCCAATTTACCCTCCAGAAATAGTTCATAGTTATGTTGTAAAAATCAAACCAAATGTCCACGTCTCATCAAAATCAAATCACATCTCTGAAAAACAAAAGGGAAAACCGCGAAGCGAAAGTTCGCTGTGATTTTCTCGAACCTCGTCTCGCCCGAAGTAAAATACACAAAGATGATCTATTGTGTTTCCAAGATGGCCGCCTGCCAGAAGTGAGGTTGAGACAAAGCTCTTGAGTCGTGACGATGATGAGCTATGAATAACACGGATTTGCCGCATGGTTTGCCGACGACGCAATCGGCCCTTGAAATCCGACAGTGTCAAAATAGACTTCTGCTAAGAGAACAAAAGAGACGCCCATTTTGGATGACCCTTCGTTGTGGGTCCCACGGAGATTAACTATTAATTCAACGCTCTGTTTATTAATCAGGAAGATTAAATATTAATTCTACGCTCTGTTAATCATTAACGCCTATCCTGAAGGTAATTTCGAGAAAGCATCTAATTTGAAATGCTTAGATGTTGGAGCTCAAAGAGAATAGAGATGATATGTTAGATTCTCTCTGAATGGGCATTCGAACAATCGCATCATTTTCCTGATAGTCAGATCAGAATCATTTGCATTCGTGAATCAAATTATTTGCAATCCCATAAACGTGTTTCTATAACGGATGTACACTCAAACCAATAAAAATTGGTATTCGAAAAGAAAAGGATTGACTGCTGGTAAGGTTCCTAGACAATCAATCCTTGTTATTATCAACGAAATAAGAGCTCACCTACTAGAGGTAGATGTTGCGTTAACACAGCCTTCATGGGATGATGCCATCAAACCTTAATCAGCCAATCCTTTTCTTTTCGAGTACGATTTTTATTGGTTTGAGTGTACATTTGGATCAAATTTTAAAAAATTTTAAAAATTAATTTATGAAATGCGTTAGGTACACTTGGCAAAATAAAAAATGATCGATGAACAAATTTGATGCTGTTATTATCATTGAAATATTGAAATGAGAGGTCACTTACTAGAGTGAGACAAGAAGATCGCTTGGAATGATGGTGCGATCTAATATAATATGTCAGTCAATCAGATGTATTGAGCGATATTTTTTGCCTAAGTGTAACTAGTGTAACAAAGTGAAATAAAATTGTCACTTTAGAAAAAAATCTAAAATAGTGTATGGAGATCCCTTTTTAAATATTAAAATAATGCAAATGTCTCAATTTATTATAATTCCCGGATTCAAGAGGGAAAAGTACCCATCTGCCCCCCCCCCCCCCTGGCAGAGTTGTAGGTAAAAAGTTAAACGCAAAAGAGCTGCCCATGACCTCTAATCCCTAATCAAGTCCGTGATCTCTAAAAAAAAACGTTAATAAACTATGCTACAGTAAAAACCCTACCCGAGTCCCATCATAAACCACGCACACATCCTCCATGTTTACTATCTCTTGCTCTCTCGTGACTCCCCTTCTACTTCCTCCACCAGCATCCCGATCATCTTCACGCGGAGATAAATATAAAGCAATGCGCCTCAGACAACACTGATTTGCGTCATACCTCGCGGCGTCATGGTCAAGTTATGGCGGATGTGACGTCAGAGGCGTCGTATTTATAGCGTCGCATTCTGATCCGGCGGCGTCGGTCATCGTGCGGCGAGAAAGCGTTCGAGTTGCGTCAGGCTGAAACCTTCTTCAGTAAGAGATGTTTATTAGTTGGTTTTATGAGCGAACCGTTAATGGAGTTTGCTGTTTGTAATCAGGAAGTCGATTGGAAATAGTTTAGTTTTATTATTGGAGTGGAATTTATGATTCAGCTTTGACGGGGGATATGTTGAGGTGTTGTCGTCTACATTAAAACTTCTTAAACTACTCTGTACCTCAGAGGTAGAAGGGCGGAAGTTTATTGCAATGATTCTTGATGTGAGTTCCAGTTATTTCAAGTATTTTCTTCCACAATGACTCAAGTCACCATTACATATATGGTTGGATGAAGGCAGTTACTGGTTTTTGAGCTCAACTCAATAATCATTAAAATGGATAAATAATCATTTTTCCGTCGCCATTAGCCTCGCTGCAGAACAGTGCGACGTTAAGCCCCATACAAAAAAAAATTAATGGATTTCCGGCCATCTACCTCTGAGGACATACATATCCATGTAATTCAAGCTAAGCATTATTATACTCGTAATCAAGTATGTACTACCATAAATACAAAAATGATGAATTTATCGAAGTTTTCATCGAAAAATGATTTTTACGT
The DNA here is from genome assembly GCA_934045905.1 of Leuctra nigra. Classification (NCBI taxonomy): domain Eukaryota; kingdom Metazoa; phylum Arthropoda; class Insecta; order Plecoptera; family Leuctridae; genus Leuctra; species Leuctra nigra. The sequence goes on from OW203771.1 coordinate 17,835,093, forward strand.
CTGTATTTTTTATGGTTTTTAGGGTATATTTGGAGACTTTTTAATTTTTAAAAACATCCTATCACTATTCATTGTGATTTATCTACGCAATTTCCACCACAGCATAACAGTGCGTCATTAAAGCCCACCTAAACCACTCATCAGAGAGTCTGTGTCAATGTTTACCTCCACGAGATACAGATCCGGTTGAGCTTGACTCATCCCGGCTCAGCTATTCAAGGTGTAGGTGAAGATTTCACATGTGGCATTCAAAATATTAGTTTAAAGTTAGCAACGCGTTAGCCAATGGCTGTTTGAAATACTTTGAAATGTTTGAAAATAGAAAAATCTTCATTTTAAACTCCCTGAAGGTGAACACTGCGAATACAGTTTTAAAACTGACATTGAAACCTAACAACGAAAATGACAAGCGAAATATTTCTCGACTATCTATTTCTATAACTCATAACGTAAGAAAAACAAGAATATGTCACCGGCTGCGACAGATATTGGCATTCGTTAGTCGTCTAACTTATTTTCGTCGTTTCCCGAACAGATTCGTCAACCAATCGGGCGTTACTGCGCATCGCAACTCAAAGTTTTACTCGTGTTGACCACAAATGGTCGGTGGAAATGTTGTTTGCAAAGCTCGGAATGTTTCGTAAATACACATTTAAAAACATCATAAACATTCTGGCATAATATGACGCAATGTTATCTTTGATTTAGCAACAATTCAAAATGGCAATTTTAAATCCCCTAAGATTCGTTTCTAACTTTGAAATTAACCAAATTAATATGAAGATGCAAATATTTTTTATTTTTTACTGCAATAAAGTTTCTTACTCGAGAAACTCGAGAAACTCCAGGGAAAACAAAACAAAAAACAATCATTTTACTTTTCGTAAAATCAATTTTGATAACAAATTATACATCAAATATCTACATATGAATTTACTTCATGTCTTGACCGAATACTCGCAAAAATGATTGTGTGCAAAATTTCAACTTTAACCGAAAAAAAGTTAATTTTAACCTTTCAACCAATCCCAGGACAATAAAAATAATACAGCTCATCGTCAATACATTTATGCAAAATTTGAGCTCGATCAGAGATACCGTGTGATTTTTGTTTCTAATCATGCCAAATGGAATGCTCGCTTTGATGCCTTAAAATGATAAGTAGCTTAGCTTTGAGGGAAAGAAAGAAATATATCTGAGTGGTAACGCTCTGAACTTGTATTCCGGAGGCCAGGGTTCGATTCCCGCGGCCATCCTTCCTGACTGTTTTTTTCGTGGTTTTTCCTCAGTCGACAGGCAAATGCTGGGAAGGTACCCTACTAATAGGTCACGACCGCCTCCTTCCCACTTTCCATCTTACCTACTATTCACCATCATCTCCCAATCATCATCATAATCATTCATCCGTCGCCATTAGCCTCGCTGCAGAACAGTGCGACGTTAAGCCCCAGACAAAAAAAGAACAAAATAATAATAATTGAATGAGAAGAAATGTAGATATAAAAAGCAGTGCAAGTACTTAGCCTCATATGAATTGAGCCTCTAAACATGTCTACAGCTTCATGTAACACCGCTTGAAGATTTACGGCGCAACTATTTGTAGCAGTAGCCATCTCCGTGATTAATGTTCTCTGGATGATGCCAGGGAGAGATTCAGGGTGCTCAATGAAGATACTTATAGGCGCCACGACATTACAGGCGCCGGTCAAGAGGGGCACTTGGAATTACATTCTCAGTGAAATTATAGCAGATCATTCTACATTTTACAAATATTACATCACATTCACATGTCAATTTGAAAGAGTAACAAAGTGTTTTACAAATGAACCTATAAATCAGTCTATTTTCAAGGGTAATGTATTTTACATGATCAACATACCACCTTTTGTACTCAAATGAGGCCACATCCCAAGCTTCTTTCAATTGTTTAAAAATCATGTTTTTAGGGAGTACCACCTACTGTCATAGACCTGTAACATTTTTAGTAATTGTTTAATTGCATCTCAAATAAATTAATTTTGGCTCTTTTTACCCCCCGGGCAATGGTCCTGTCAGTGCCCATTGCTGTTGATCCAATGATTATCTTATTTTGGACAGATTATAGTAGCATGAGATTCCTGCGCAACTGACTCAGTGACTGTGCACTGAGATTTCAGTGCAATGATTTTTCACTGGGCTTTTGTTCTCATGTTATTTCTAAAATCCGTTACACAATAGTTAACAATAGTAATAGTAGTTTTTAATAATTGATGAAGCTGAGCTTTGACCGAGATAAAATGTTAATTGATCAACATTTGTATCGAAATTTGGAATGATTTTGCTTTGTTCAAGTCAAATGACCGAATGTTACTATAAAAAATAAGTATTACGAGCAATACCAAGCGAATATTATAAAATAATGATATATATTATCTATATTGATTAATACCTAAAAATCTAAAGCAATTTTACACTCATATAGGAACATTTGATGGACATTGCAGCATCTTTTATAAACTATTTATTGTACATAATAATAGTATACTTATTGCGGACAGTTGTACATACACTAAACGTACTGTTGAAGTTCAAATCACAGAAGGACGTTGTTCTTTTAGACTGCATCATCAGATTGATGTATCATCTAAAGTTCTAAACACTCTTCATGAGCAGCCAAAAGAAGACTTTGTGTCTCTTTTATGGCTGTTGTCCAAAATGAAGAGAAATTCTGAAATAAAACTTAGCCGGGTGAGCCTATACTTGTCAATCTGTAGGTCCCGGGTTTGATCCAAGAAAATATCTGTCATATTAATAATGTAAATTGTGATTCTCAGCACATGGTACCGCTATCGAGTGCCAGCCATTCTCAAGCTCTATTAACTTTTACCTAATCATTATTCATCTTTTAAAAATATTATAAATGAAGACAAATCTGTATGAATTTGAGACACACATATTATATAATATTGAAGATGAAGACACGTACCTCTCTGAGGGTGCTATACACTCGTATATTTGTCTGTATTTAGCTGACACAGGGGGGGGGGGAATTATTTACAAGAAAGTAGAAACATCATAATTATCAAGGGTTTGAGGGTTTGATTGATGTTATTCAATCAGATATTTTCTTAATAAAGATGTAAAATAAAATAAATTTTACTCTTTTCATTCCTCATGAACAACCAAAAATTTAAAATGAATTGTGTTACGGGATAATCCCAAGCCCGAGTCAAACTATCCCAGTCAAAAGAGTTTTGCGCTGTTTTATTGCAAAACTATAGGAATTTACCAATTAAAGGTATAAATACTTACGTCTAGGAAATAAAATAACTCTCACTACGGAAGAACAATAGTGACATTTAAATAGTTTCAGAAATAATTATGCAATTTAATTCTTGATTATAAACTTTTCAATATAATTTTTAGTTTATTTAAACCGCAAAGAACCTTCAGGGTGACATTGAGCATGTAATATTTAGCAAATCGTCTTAATAACTAAAAAGTCAAGTACTTCATTTAAATCTTCCCTAACACTTGCACTCTACATCATATCTCAATAAACTTCCGTGCGTCGTTAAAACGGAATTAAACAAATCATTATGGACGAGATTGCATCGTCTCGGGTATGCGAAGGTCAACCTCACAGAATGTTGGCAACGTTCCCCAGACCAACCGAGCATCTTGGAGCGCAAATAGTCCCCCCCCCCCCCCCCCCCGCCCCCTCCCCAAGCAGCTGATGCTGGTGGTACGTTGCCCGATACCATGAATGTAATTGATGAAAAACGGGTGCTCGGTGGGAGAGAGTGCGTCATTAAGGACGAGTGCGTCATTAAGGACAGTTACTTTATAATCGTGTAGGCTGTGATTGCAACATTTCATTTGGCATGTGTTTTGTGTTGCATAGTGGGTAGAGGTGAGCGCGTGAGTGATTTTTTACTCACGCGCGGTCACGTCACGCGGGCACGTATTCCACTCACGCACACTCACGCACGCGGGTTAGTCATTTCGCTCACGATCACGCACACTCACGCAGCAAATCTTATGGACTCATGCACGCTCACGCACACTCACGAATTACAACTCACGCACACTCACGAATTACAACTCACGCACAGTCACGCACATTGATAACTACAAAATCATATACTTTGTTTAGGTCAGGTCCCTCTAAGTCAGTTCTCATATTTTTGATACACAATGCAGCTCTTTTTTTTACAAAGAACGGTTGAGTCAAGTGTAGCATGAGAAATGCAATTTGGCCACGGACCACCTTTACATCTCTTTTCTTATAGGTATAAACTTAGGTAGTATGCATAAAATATTTAAATTTGCTTATCAAGGGTCCATAATTTGAAATAACAATCGCAACTTTCCTGAACACTAAGCCCTGGCCAAAATGCACAGATATCTGTTGTTGACAATGTTTTGTTTTTCTAATTAAAAGTAATCATGCCCCGCAGGGCATTTTTTTTGTTTTTCACGAAATAAAAACCAATTTGGAAAGCTGAAATGGCAAAAATAATGGTCACGCGTGACACGCGTGTCACGATTCACGCGTGACCAGTAACTTTGCACACTCACGCACGACTTATAGCAGTGGTGTGCACACACACGCACACTCACGCTAAAAGTCGTGAGTCACGCGTGAGTCACGCGTGACTCACGTCACGCGCTCACCTCTAATAGTGGGACGTGTTCAAATATATTTGTCAAATACATCAAAACTATTTTTTTGGAAGAGCTTGAGACCTACAACCTTTTAATCTTATGGAACTTTATGATCATTTTACTCTACCTACCTACTATTTCAATTTTCGTACCTATTTTGACGTTATGCAGTAGACATTTTTTATTCCTGAGAAGCTTATGAAGGTTGTGTAGGCAAAACAAGAATTGCTTGCTAATTTTATCAGAATGCTTTATACATTTAGGTCCAATTTTTCAATACTTTCAATATTAATAATATTTTTCAATAGTATTAAAAAACTAGCCCTAACTATTGTTTTACTAAATTTTCCCTACATATAAGATATATGTATGATAACTGTTTTTGAGGCATACAATGTTAACGATTATTTGGTGGAGGTGCCGTGAATGGTGCCCGCCACACATCAGTGTATTGCGGGCTGCATTCAGGCGCAGGTTGACTGGTTGCGATTCTGACGGGATGCAATGTTGCCATGTTGCAGGACGTACCGATGGACATGCGGTGTTGCCACAAGCAGGGTCTGCTCGACAAGGTTGCCTTGTTTAACAAGCAGGCGACCCAGCATGTGCAGAACCAAGCGATCAACCCGTTCAGTGGGGAGGTCACTCCAAGGCCAAAGCTCAACAAACACGATGCGGACTACGGAAAGTGAGTAACAATTGACAAATACTTGTCGCTTTGATATTTCCATTCATTTTGTCGTAATGTGGGTATTCATTTTCATCAAAGATTTGCAAATACAAATGAAAATACGCATTGGCTGAAATAATTTTTTGTAAACTATTTTTGATCTCGTTTCGATCGAATTTATTTCGACGTAATGCTATTTTAATGTCAGAAAACGAGATAAAAGAATAATATAGAATAGCTACCCAGGATTATATCACCGTTATTTTGAGTTTTTTTTCAACGTATGACACGGTGTAAGGCATGATTTGAAATCTTGAATAATGAAGTCTCCTTAAAAAAAAATATTGTACACTCAACAAATTATAAAACGGTATTTGAAAAAATGGATTGGCTGAAATAAATGTGATGGCATCATCCCATGAAGTCTGTGCTAACTCGCCATCTACATCTAGTAGATGAGCTCTTATTTCATTGATAATAACAAGGAATGAGCTCAAGGAATTTGGCCAGCAGCCATTCCTTTTCGTTCAAATATACCGCTTTGTGGTTTGTTGGGTGTACATTTGTAAATATCAACACAAATAATAATGACAAAAACCCTTTTCTCCAGGAAAAAAATAACATTTTCATGCATAAAATATCAAATCTAGTGGAGCGGTCGCTCCACCCAGCCAAGTCGTACTATACACTCACACTCACTCAACATACCGTAAATGCCTAATAAACTGAGGAGCAGACCAAACACTTTTACTGTAAGCAACAACATGGCATTTTCGGCCTACTGGATCTCAAAATTGGGAAATCTCACATTGTTGCGAAATAACTTAATTTCGAGCTATGGCCCACCTGACAACATATACTAAATTTGGGAACAATAGGTAATGCCATTTGTGGGCTAGAGGGCCGTGAAAACAGTGAAATTACACACCTTTTAAAACCTATCTTCATCTGATGATATCACGAAACACCGCAATCACCGCCACAGCCTAAACGGCTTAACCGATCGACTTGAAATTTTTACCACATGTGCACTTTTGGCGTCCGAGGTGCCTTTTTATAAAACCAACCGGAAGGCGCCATTTTGAAACCGGAAGTGACGTCATATCTCGAAAACGACTACACCGATCGGAATAAAACTATCGCCAAATGATTCAGACGGTCATCTTTATGGAATATCAATAGTCAAAATATACATTTACTATTACCGAAACCGGAAATGACGTCATAAAAATGAAGAATCAGACTTGAATCACCTCTTACTACAATAACTACAAATTCAGAAGGCTTATAATGATACATAACATTTATAGAAATAAATTCTAGGTGGCTGTAATTTCAGCCGCCATTATGAAAACCGGAAGTGATGCCATATCTCGAAAACGGCTGGACCTATTGGAACAATGCTTTCGCAATTCTACATGGAATATCAAAACAAGCTTATATTTAGCCCCAAACACATTTTTTCGTAGTAACCAATTCGGAAATGGCCTATTTTTTTAAAGGAATTAGTCATTGTTGCTCCGATATGTGTTAAAAGTTGTGTAAATAAACTAAAAAAACTAGTGATATCCCCATAAAAAACACTCCGTGTAAAAATACCAGCCAAGTCTCTTCAACTTAAAAAAAAAATGAAATCTAAAAATTCTGCACTGAAAAGTAGTGATATCAAAAAATTAGCCAAGTCAAAACTTTATTTGAAAATCAAAAAATACTTGGCGCATCGTTTTTTTTAGGGCATTATAGGTATACTATGTATATGTATATTTCATGTAAAATTTATAATTGGCTTATACTTCCAAGCTATTTATGTACACGATGCGCCAAGTATTTTTTGATTTTCAAATAAAGTTTTGACTTGGCTAATTTTTTGATATCACTACTTTTCAGTGCAGAATTTTTAGATTTCATTTTTTTTTAAGTTGAAGAGACTTGGCTGGTATTTTTACACGGAGTGTTTTTTATGGGTTGGATATTCATGTGACATTTAGTCGGGAAAATCCATGTGTAGCGTAAGACTCTATGGTGATGATGTAATTTCTAAGTCCACAACAATGTGTTACCATGGTGAATACTGTGTTGCCATGGCAATGCTGAGCCCCATGACATCAATGCCGATATTACTGTTTTAAAACAAGGTTAAATAATTTTTAAATTTGGAGATTTCTATCAATCTTTCTGAACTAATTAGTACTTGAAAACTATTCGTCCCACAATAATAATGTTTTGTTTGTCTACATAGCTAAGACATGCTTATTTTCAATATTTCACGTTTCTAATCCATTATACAACTAGAGGGAGTTCCGTATATTTATATATTTGATAGTTTTTATCGTCTTAAAACATTTTCTGGTAACGTTTTTAAAGAAAGCAAAAAGAACGATTTTTTATATTTTCGAGAGCTTTTTTGCCTCTTTCATATGCCTCCTCCTCATGTGTGAATATATTTCACTTTGCAGACCTTTGGCCGGGTCAATGACCGCCATCCGAGGTCAGAGGGCAGCGAATCACATCACCAAGGAGATCCTAGAACTGTGTCACATTCTCAACCAATACGGCTCGCCAGTCAGCAAGAAGGACCCAAGAATAGTCATCTCATTCGGCGAGCTTTTCCACGTGAGTGTTCAAGATTAAACTCATGCCATGACTACGCTCTGTGTAACGCGTTGATAAGCGAGCCTTCGTATTGCATGAGAATTAAAGATCTTGGAATAGCTGGGAAGACGACATGCGTCGAAGTAACAGTGATAATTTTTTTCTTTGCATATCTTTGAATAAATTGTGAGCGATTTTGCCGCTTGTTGCAGGCACATTTTTTGATACGATTGGAGACAAAATGGGGTGACAAAAGCATATGAAATTCTAACCATGATTATGTAAGATACAAACTTATGGTTATCACTAGGTACATTTGTGATTTTTTGATTTTTTGTGATTAACTAACTTTTGGATTAAATTCAATTGTTTCACTCATTTTGAGGTATTTGATTGGCTGTGCCGCCAATTTAGTCCAATATTTAGTTAATCCGGCTCAGATCCGGTTAATCCGGTTAAAATTAGTTGATTTTCGGTGGAAAATTGTATATTTTCTCTTCTGAGTGCGTATGAAATTTAATTTAAAAAATGTCCCAGTGATAACCCTAAGTTGTATTTTATCTAATCATCATTAAAACTTGAGATCAATTGGATAACGGGTTTGGTCTCCAATCGTATGGTAAATTTCATCGTTTGGCGCGGTTTTGTTGAATAACCCGCGCCTAATTAACAAGACACGAAGCAAAAATAATAAAGTGCTAACAATGCAATCAAATTATGTGAACATCCAATCAAAGTTACACCCACTTTTAAAACCATTTTTCTCTCTCATTTTGCTAAAACGGCCGAGCGCTTGTATCACCTTAATCAACATTCTTTATACAACTATTCTTGGTTTTCCTGTTGGTGTTCTAAGCTTTCGAAATTAACGAAATACCATTTTAAAATGCGACTGTCTTTTCATCTTGCAGATATACACATGCATATCAGACAAAGTCGTCGGCATTCTTCTGCGTGCTAGAAGACAGAAACTCGTCGAGTTCGAAGGCGAAACTCTCTTTCAGGTGAGCACATTAAGAGTCGACAGGACTCGCAGAAAATTGCGATTCCGATGAAAAAAAAACTAGAAATGCATGAAAATGCATTAGCTCTGGGTTGTACGTGACATTTGTGACATTTAATCGTGTGTTGCATGTTGCATATACTGCTGTGAAGTTATTTTAATTCAAATATTGAAAACCACAAAAAACCATAAAAAGGCGGCCCTACTTTTTTCTTAACGGCTTGACCGATTGTTTTCAAAATTTAACAGCATAGAGATAAAGAGTAAATCTGTGTCTCTAGTGATCGAAAAAAATAATAAAAAATGTTTTTTCTCGTTTTGAGGAAGTGCGAACATGGGCAATATATGAGTCTTTTTGGCACCTCTGCCCTGAAATAACTAAACAAAAAATAAAACTTTGGGGTCACTAGAGACACAGATCAACTCTTTATCTATAACCTGTGAAAATTTGAAGACAATCGGTAAAGCCGTTTAGAAAAAAGTAGGGCCGCCTTTTTGTGCTTCTTAAAACATGGATTTCATCAAGTATCGTAGACTCTTAAGTTTCTATACTTCCTACAAGATTAGTCATAACAAAATAAGAACAAACACGCTGAGCATGCTGCAATCCTTATTGTCCGATGTTTTTATGGTGTGAGCGAACACCCCCTCAGTTGAGAGGCAAATGATGGGAAGGTACCACACCTCATAACTTACGACCGCCTCATTTCCACCATCCATGCTTACCTATTCTTCATCATCATTATTATCATCTATCTTATCATAATCATTCATACGTTCGGCATTTTGCAGAACAGTTCACAGGAGCTCTGATAAAATAAAGTAAAGCTGCTTGAACTACTTTACCTACATCTAATTTCGTAAATTCAAAAACGTTCGATATGCATACCAGTTGCGCCATCTCCCATGTGAATAGACAAGTAAATGATGGGTGGATCACAATTCTACAATGCCATTGGTTGGAATTTTCGAACTTTCGTAAATTTAAATAAATCCGGCTGAAACTGTCCGTGAAATTCTTTTTCATTGACGACATTGTATTTACAGTTGATCGTTTTGCATTGTATTATGTCTAGTAGGCTATAGCAACAAGTAACAAGTAGCTAAAACACAAGACATAACTTAAAAATACGTTTTCTAATTGTTTTCAGCATCGTGACGAGGAAGTTCCTATCTTCATGACCAAGACCATTGACGAAATCAAAGAACACTTCCACAAAGTCGAAGAGGAACGGAAGAGACTTGAAAAAGAAGAGCAACAAAACGGACATTAATGTTAGAAACATGTTGCTCAGCAACAATGAAACTTTCATAATATACTCTGCACATCCAGCACTTAATTTAAAGGAGGTTAAAGGTCTGAGCAGTGATTGGTCGAAAGTGAAGCGCTTTAGGCTGATTCTACGGAGGGATTGGGATGACTTAAGTGGCTGAGCTTTAATGGGATAAGATTTCAGTTAATCACAAATAAATAACGTCAAAATTTTCAAAGAATATTATGCACGATTTGAAAGATGAAAAATCGTTTACGAATAGCTATTTCCTGAGTCATCTTTATTCTAATCCTATCTTTATTCTGATCTTTGATCTAATCCTGTTTGCAAATACTGCAAAACATGGAGATTGGAAAAACAGAGATTTTATGATTTCAAAATTTTCGCGTTGAGATTAGCGACAAATATATTGTATTTAGAAGTTAGTGACTCACGAATTAGCTACATAAACGATTTTATATTTTTATATTTTTTCACATTTTAAATGATTTGTAGTTCGCATAGTTTTGACGATATTTAGGAAATCTTATCTCCTGCAGGCTTTATATAAAACATCAAATTCAGTAAGCAAATTATTTAGTTGTTAATGCAGGTTAGATATATTAATTTAGCAGTTAATGTAGTTTAAGCTATTTATATGATAAAACAACAAAATAAAACACAATAATTAATAGCTTCTAACATATTTTTTTATTATTATTCATATTGTTTTTTTCATAAAAATATATCAGTGAACTTTCGTATTATGAGATAAGAGTATCTTAAATTGAACAACCTATTCAATCGTTACGTCATCCATTTAAACATGTATTTTTGACAATAATGCCAGATTGAAACGAATAGAACATTCCTGATTATAGTATAGAGTCTGTTCCCTTGCGAGATTTTATAATTTGCTACTCACATTTATCAGCGCTCTAATCTCTATATTCTACTACGAGAGAATGGAATCAATATGAAAAGGCTCCATTTCCGAGTACTTTTTAACAGCATGCGAGTCAAACTCACAGAGAAGCATAAAAAGCTCAACCATTCGGAAGAAATGGCACCCATTTATGTAGATTCCTTTGCATTTGTCTCGTTACAGTAAGATAGTATACGCAGACCAGACAGACGAAAACTATTACTTACTAGCAAATAGTTTAGTTGTAATTTGTATTGCTCTATGTATTTTTATATTTTGTAGAAAACTAATGGGAACAGAATTTGATGTTTTAAAAAAAGCTTACGGCCGAATTATGTCTCCATCCCAATCTCTCTTTCTCTTGCACACTGAACAACCTGGTAATATCAACAAAACCATCGATATTTCTACTTTTACCAATTAGTTGAAAGTAATTGACATCGTCCAACCAAATTGATTGCATCTTTGAGTAAAATTATCACGTCTTAGGAAGTCTCAAGGACATTTGTTTATGAGCAAATACGATAGGTATTTAGTTCTTTTGTGTAATGCTCTGGAAATGTTACATTTTATCCGTAATATGTGTAAAAAATTTAAATTCAATGATTCTTATTTTGTTAATATGATGAACTTTAAAAATGATGTCGTAGTGTATAGGTAGGTACTAATTGTTTCAAAACCTGAGTTTATTAATTATTGGAAATTTTTGATAACTAATAATTTTGAAAAAATTTAAAAATTAGTAGGTATGAATATTTATTTAAGAAATTGCAGTTTAATAGTTTTACTCAAATAAGCTATAACGTGTAGAAACATTGTATTACCAGCATAGATAATAATATTATTTCATATAATTGAAGAGTAGTTTGTAGATGGGAGAAAACTTTATGCGGCACACTGTAGATATTCAACTATTTCTTGTAAATATATTATCATAAAAGTGTTTAAAATTATAATAATCATGTAGATTAACTACGTACGTACCTAGTAAACACACCCACAAAAAATTTAAAAAATGCGTTTTGCCCATGTTTTCTAATATGCGTAATTTGCAATTTTTGTGTCTGCGAGTGTAGTAGTTCCACAATTATTGAAGTGTTGTTGCACAGCTTCATTCATCAACAAATAAACAAAACTACAAGTAGATAAATTATTATATTTTTGTAATTTGTATAAACGAATTATCAACTATATAAGAAACAAGAAACAATTTTGGAGAATGATAAATGAAAATGCTGTTCATAAATAATTATTAAGCCACGAGTTTTAAAATACACAATTGGCACAACGAAAACCGCTATTTGCTGTCCAGCAGCCAATCCGTTTCGTTCAAATACCGAAATATAAATTAATCCTTGTTGTAGCTAGGCAACGAGTTTGCATACTTCATCGGATGATGCTTCTACACACATTTTTTCTAGCCAATCGGCTTCTTTCGAATACCGTTTATAGTTTGGCCAAGTGAAGTGTACATTGTAGTGACTACAATTTAAAATAGGTACAAAATGTTGTCATCAGCTTGAAGAAATTACGATCTATGAAAACTATGTAATGTACCTATTCATTTCATTCTGCAACCTGGCTATACAGATATTTCTGTTAATAAAAATGGCCGGCCAATTACAGCCTATACATAATTGCTATCTTGCCCATTTTCAAAATATATTGGTATTAACTTACCAGTCAATAGATAATTATATTTGGTAATTATATATTAGTACTTGTCCATTATTAAATAAAAGCAAGCAAACATGTGAAATATCTATAAAAAAAGTTATATTATATCCACAAAAGTTTATCCATGTTCAGTGGTAGGTACGCACCATTATTTTAAAACAATTATCTACGATTAAATTTACTGTTAAAGATTATTATCTGTAGATATCATTATTATATCGCCTTCCTATCCCGAATAAACTCCTTCTAAACGTCATACCTAACTAGAGCATACCACACATTTTTTCACATTATTACCGAACACACACAACGTATTGGCTAAGATGGGAAGGGATTTTAGCAGGGGGCATGATTTTACAAATATTTTCGATTGCTAGTCGCAATGTGTATGAAGCTTATGGAAAACTCCAAACTCATTGCTAGCGGATTTGCTTACAGCTTTGAAGTTGCTGCAAGCGCGAGCGATTTTGCTGCTTTTTGTAGACACTTTTTGCGATACGATTGGAGACGAAATGGGTAGACCAAATTATTTGAAATTGTAATCTTAATTAGATAAAAGACCAACTTAGGGTTATCCCTTGGTACATTTTTTATTTTTTGTTTCGTTAATTAGTAATAATTAGTGGATTTATGGTGAAAAATTAGCTATTTTCTTGTCTCCCTGGGTGCCGTATAAAATTAAATTTCAAAAATGTGCCAAGTGATAACCCTAAGTTTGTTTTTCATCTAATCATGGTTAAAATTTGAGATCAATTGGTTAACGGGTTTGGTCTCCAATCGTATCGCAAATTTAATTGTTTTGCGCGATTTTGTTGAATAACCGGCGCCTAATTAACGATGCAATAAGCAAAAATGGAAAAGTGCTACTAATATACAATCAGACTGATCATGTGAACATCCTGTAAAAGTTACACTTACTTATGAAACTATTTTTCTCTCTCAATTTTCTAAAACGGCCGAGCGCTAGTATCACCTTAAGGTTATAGAATCAGGCATTTGGTAGGTCGTACACAGCCTTTGAAACAAAGGAAAGGAAGGAATTTCCTTGGAAGGAAATTTTGGAAGTTTTTCAAAATTTCCAAATTTTGGAAATTTGGAAGGAATTTTACGTGAAATTAAATATTAATATAATGTCGTATTTTCTGTCCTTGTTTAAATGTAATATTATCTAGGTACACAAATAAAAAATATACGAAACAATGCCAAATTTAATAAATATAAGTCAAAATGGCGAGAACCGATTAAATTAAATTGATTCGATAAGATGAAAGGAATTCCAGGCAGACCGAAAATGGTGATGAGAACATGGATTCAATGATACAGTTTGGTGTGATCTGGGCGGTGTCTTTGAAACACATTCTGGGTATCTGGGTTAACGCCAAAGATGAAAAGCTCAATAAAATGCTTTACCAGCCAGTTACTCCACAGATAAAAAATATATAGGTAACATGATCACTCACACCTGTTATTGGTAATTACCTAATGATAATTTGATAAGGTTTCAAGTAGATTAGTAACACAAAAAGTTGGTAGAAAATTATAGGTACATTTATTGGTCACCTTTTATGTATTTTTATAGAAATCAATCAATTCCGGATTTTCATAAATCATCATAACTTAATATGAACAAAACAACTGTACGATGTTCAACCACACAAATATGGTGTTTTAATACCAACACTAAAAGTACCTAGACTTAAAAGTACTCGGGTAGTAGTAAAGAGAAATAAAATAATGCTTAATTCTGATTTTTTTCGTAACTTCCAAATCGGAATTGTTGGAGGCAATAAAAAGCCTGGGTAAGCGAACGGGAAGAGCAGTGTTCGTCAAAGGGGTTTTTAACATTTGTCTTCACACTAACAGAATTTAAAAAAAATTCAGATAGAATCAGCATGTTTATAATCTCTCATTGGCCGTGGCCATACCAACCGATAAAAATCAACAGATAACTCAAAATAGCTCAGAATTGGTAAAAGAAAGGAGCAAACTAATAATCTTATCAGATTCAGTGGAATTGTTTACACTTCATACAGTTTGCACAGCGAAATATCATTTGGCAACACTTTGAGGTTGTACCAGCCAGAGGTCATAGTGTACTCAAGTGTGTGGCAATATTTAGTCTCGCTACTATCAAATTTCTTTAAATTATTTAGTGACGTGTGAAGACAAATGTCAAATACGCTTCGACAAACAGTGAGTTTCCCGTTTGCTAAACCAGGCCTCATTACTAAAAACGGAGAATAAGAAAAGTAACTCCATAAAATTATAAACAATGTAATTTTAATACTCATTGATCACTGTGCATGCAAATAGTCAAGACGCTTCTCTTACGTATTGAGATAACTACATCTTCATACCCACCAGACCCTTCATACCTGGCCACTAAATTTCAAAATACCAATAGGTAGGTAGGTACCTTATCTTAGATTACTTCTCAATCAAAAAAATCAAACTTATTGAACTTGCTGTCAATCTAAGAAAATATTTTGTTCATTGTCCAAAGAATAAGGCACTTTGTATACTACAAGGTAAGGTAGGTAGGTTTACTTTTAAATGGTAAATTAAGAAATATTTTATAATAACTATTAGGTATACATACCTACTGAAAAAATTAATGAGCACTTAAATGTTTAAAGTAGGTAATTAATTTGAATGGGAAACTATTAGTTGATGTACTCTAATTCATCTTGCTGATAGGTCCGACAGTGAGAAGAATCTTAGTGACTCCATTCGGATCACTTTTGAAATATTCTTCTCCGAAGGTCACAGTGTTATTATTCGAATTATAGTCTTCATTTATGTACAGCGGTTGTTTAACACACTTAATAATGGTTGACGTTTTATCTTCCGAAGTCACCATCAAGTTGACTTGAAACTTGGCTGCCTCTTTCTTCGGGCCGACATAGCGCACGTAGAGGCGGTAGATCTTTTGTGATGGCACATATTCAAAATAAGAAATGAAATATTCGGGATTATCATTCCATTTAAAAACTTCGTGATATAAACGTGACTTTTCAGAAAAATCCTCTACTAACGGTGTGTTGAGGGAAGATATGTAATCGGGGTGTTTCATCTTCACGTGCTCATAAAGCGCAGTTGGATTGCCGTTAAATTCACACACAACAGTGATCAATTTGCATTGGTAACCAAATTCACATACATCGTAATGCCTCTTCAGACTGCTCTCGGTTCTTCTCTTCATCTTGCATCCATTGAGCTTATTCTTGCAAGAAACAGGAAGCACTTTCTCGCTAATCTTATCGAGAATGAGGTTATGTATTTTCAGCTTTCCCGGATTTCGGCACACGGGGCAACTGTCGAGGTCGGATCTGCAATCCAAGCAGACATTATGTCCGTTGAGGCACATGTACAGCGGTGCAGAAGGCTCGAAGCAGACAGGACACTCCAATGCGCTCAGCAACTCTTCATCTGCTGCATTCACCGTCACCGCTACATCTGCTGCGTTCACCGTTACAGCTTGTTCAGCAGTGTTTGCCATCTTCGCTGGGAACACTGTAATCAATAATAGGATGTAAAATTATTAATTAAGCGATCCACATAAATTATTTGTGGGGAAAAATACAAACGTATTACACATAGGGTTGCCAACTTTACAAGAATTAAATTCTGGACAATGTAGTTCTAAAATTCTCTGGGAATAAAATATCCTCACAATACGGTATTTTGGGGAAACACGTATGCGTGCGATAAGACGATAACGCAGGAAATCAATGGGGGGCTGGGGGGAGGGCCCCCCATTGATTTCTCTCGACATAAATTATCCTATACTTTGCGGATCCGGTCTAGTAATTCTTGTAGCAACATCTTTGGAGGGGTTGGAAAGTCTCGCGGCTGGCTGAGAATCTAATCAAAGTGGTTTTAATAGGTTTCTTAGAACCTGTTTCGTCTTATCACATTCAAGCGTAAACAGTTATCTATAAACATCATAAACACAGCATATGACCAACAAGGGATGGCTGTCAAGTTGATGGACAGAAAAGTTTCGGAGTGTCTCTTCACACGAAACACGACACACGAATTCCTGCACGATTTTCAAGCGAATGGCCTTTCCACAGTGGACTAGCTATTCGCACGAAAATCGTGCACGATTATCGTGCCGCCGTTTTTAGTTATAGTCTAACACCTAGGTGTCACTAGTCGTGTCGTTTTAGTACACATTCGTGTCGCCAAAAGCGTTGGCGTTGGCTGTAAGCTGTCACAGCTGACCTTCCCCGCCCATTTCAGAACCTCATAGTAAAATAAAGTTTGTCAAATTTCATAAATTTGAAAATCATTGTTTTTTCATAAAATTTTAAAATGGACCAATGGTGATGGGAGGAGTCAATGTAGAATAATAGTTATCTTTACTCATACTAGAGCAGCACTGTACATATAATGGGAGAAAGAGCCAATCAAATGTGTGGGGGAAAGACAGTTGAAGTTCAAAATGGATCCATTTGCTATTTGATTACTATTGATTACTGTGCTGTCACAGCCTTCTTGACGGTCACGGCCCACATTCTTCTGTCATCTGTTTTATTCGTGATGTCACATAGCAAGATAATGACTAGTGGTCCATTGTTAACAAAAAAATACCAGTAAAAATGGCAGCGTCTTCCTTCCTTGACAGCAGTGGTGTAGGAGCCGGGGCTGGGCGGGGGGGTGGGGGGGCAAAAGGTGCAATGCCCCTCCCCCCAACTTTCAGGGAAAAAGGGCAAAAGGGGGCAAGAAATAAAACTTAATTTAAAAAAAAAAATAGTAATTTAAGAATTTTAATGATAAAATCGACCAACATTTGTGTTTAAATCGAATGTGTTCAGAAATGTTTAAAAACATTTAAAAATTATTTTTATTTTAAAATGCTTCGACACTTTTTCAGTTATTGTAAATCTAGTTGCGTATGCTGTGGATTAAAGTACCTGTAGAGTACCTGTGGCTGTGGAAAGTACCTAAGTACTTTACTAGGAAAACGCTCAGTGTAACGCGTTGATGAGCGAGCACGGGTACGTGCAAATTCTCGAACCGGAAATGCGTACACAACGCACAGAAAACATATACAACCATATTGAATTGATTATGATTAGTGCTCGAAGTAGGAATGAAATAGTGGCGGTATGGTAACATAAGAATACCTCGTGCGGGGGGGGGGGGGGGGGGGAGGGGGGGGGGGGGTACGATATTAGATGAGGGACCAGATTCCAGAATTACACTGACAACCATTGTCATGTCATTAGTTAGATTAGTCTTTTACCTTGATGAAACAACTAAATTAAATAATGAATTTTACTTTATCTTGTAGTGAATGTTCATAGTTCATAATTATGCTTGAAATATGCAGTCAAAAGATAACCATGAAATACGAGTAAATTAGAATATAAAATTACGTAAATTTCCAAGAATATCTGATTTTAAGCATTCCGTTTTTTCTGAGAAGTAACGATATGAAATCAAATGTGTAAAGAAGTACCGGTATACCATACCGTCCCATACCGGGCCACTTCGAGCACTGATTATGATATCAACTTAAAAGTAGGTATATGCTTTTCATCGAAACTTTAAAATAGCATCTAAGCACCTGGTTCATATAGCAAATCAGAATCAATTCAATTGGCACTGGAAAACATTCATTTCGATACTTCATTACTGACAGATATTAAAAATGTCAATAAGTTCATACGTTCTTAACTGATTGGGATGAAATTTGTAAAATAAGAGACAATATTGGTCTTAATGATCATGCAAAATATGAGTTTGATCAGAATTATCGAAGACCGTTTTAATTTTTCAGCCTATCAGGAGATATTTATTTAAATTTTAACCAATGAATGGATTTCAAAAAAAAATAGGGTCGGCAAACGGAGAAGGTTGGTTTTACATGTGTGCAAAATTTCAGCTCGATCAAAGAAAAACTCTTACCTGTATACAGTCAGGTAACAGAAAAAAAAAAAACAGAGGTCCGTGCCAAAAGAGCCAAAAGGAGACGCTCGCATCGCTCGCTCAATAATCTACTCTAATCTAGGCTAAGACCGTTCGTGGCCGATTGGAGAAAAATTTCATGTTAAAGGAGTCCGGTCACCGCAACCGGATTATTGGACAGCTGGGCTCAGACAACCGGAGTCAATAATAGGTAGCTCTTTAAGTCCCAGCAGCCAATGTTATCATCTTGAATTTACTAGGAAAACGCTCAGTGTAACGCGTTGATGAGCAAGCACGGGTACGTGCAAATTCTCGAACGGGAAATGCGTACACAACGCACAGAAAACATATACCTACATCCATATGGAATAGAAATATGATCACTAAACTAGGAAAACGCTCTGAGTAACGCGTTGATGAGCGAGCACGGATACGCGCAACACCTCGAACCGAAATCTTGTATGAAAATCTCCAAAAATTCCAAAAATATTAGTCCCTATAACCATACAAAGTTTTAAGTCGATCGATTGAACCTTTATGATTGAATGGTTCCTTGTTAATTTTTAAAAATCACATGATCTTGTTCCAAAAATATACCTGGGACCACTCATGATATAAGTGTGTGTACACAATATCAGATCAATCTGTTAATTACTAGGAAATCGCTCTGTGAAACGCGTTGATGAGCGAGCACGGATACACGCAACACCTCGAACCGAAATTATGTCTATCGAATGTCATTAAAAGCCAACAATTCTTTAGTTTCGTCACAGACTTGTATAACAATCACCAAAATCTCCAAAAATATTGGTGCCAATCCTTGCTAAGTTTTAAGTTGATCGATTAAACCTTTATGATTGAACGGTTCCTTGTTAATTTTCGAAAATCACAGGATCTCGTTCAAAAAATATACCTGGGACCACCCATATGATATGATATGTAGTGTGTGTACACAATATCAGATCAATCTGTTGAACGGTCATTATTAGTTTCATATCGTTTAAAACTTTCTGCTCTAACTACCTTGCCTTGAACTGTAGATTCGAAGTCGCCGTGAATTTGACAGCCAACACTCAAAATGTCCCTAAAATGACAAAAACTTTTGAAAATAACGACAGATTAGAGTGAAAATTGGCAAAAATACCATAAATGTTGGTACCAATGACCATGCGAAGTTTTTATTTGGTCGGTCAAACGGTTCCAGTTTAAATTTCAAAAATCACAGGAAAAATGGTTTCAAATTTGAACCAATTGGAGGATTTGGCTGAAATTTTTTTTGATTGGGTACAATGTTGGTTGCAATGACTTTGCTAAATTTCAAATTGATCGAACCAACCAATCGAAAGATAATTTTTATAAAATTTGAACCAATCACAGGATCTCGTTCAGAAAAGATCCCAGGGATCGCATAGATTACGTTAGTATGTGTACAAAATTTCAGATCGATTGGTTGTGCGGTTTGACCTGGGCAGTGCAGGCAAAAAAAAAAAAAAAACACACAGAGAAAGTGCCATCAGAGTACCGTGGTGACGCTCGCTACGCTCGCTCAATAAGTGTCATAGTTATGCGTTTGAAAGTTTCTGTTCTAACTACCTTGGAACATTGTAACTGAGGCGTCAATGTTGCCGTGTTCCATAGCAACAAGCAAAATGTCCGTAAAATGTCAATAACTTTTGGATTTAAACACAGATTTGTCTGAAAATTGTCAAAAACACAGATAATGTTGGTCCCAATGACCATGCAAAGTTTTAAGTTGATCGGTCAAACGGTTCTAGTTTAAATTTCAAAAATCACAGTAAAGATGGTTTTAAATTTTAACCAATGGGAGGATTTGGCTGAAACTTTGTATGATTGGGTAAAATGTTAGTGGTAATGACTTGTCAAAATTTCAATTTGATCAAACTAACCAATCGAAAGATAATTATTTTTAAATTTGAACCAATCAGGGGATTTAAAAAAAATTAGGGTCTGCAACGCCCAGAAATGGTCAATACATGTGTGCAAAATTTCAGCTTGATCAAAGAAAAACTGTGACTTGTATATCGTCAGTAACAGAAAAAAAAACACACAAAAAAAAAAAAAACAGAGGTCCGTGCCAAAATAGCCAAAAGGAGACGCTCGCTTCGCTCGCTCAATCAACAAGTATTTAATGCTTTTCATCGAAACTTGACAATAGCACCTAAGCACCCTGGTAAATATAGTAAAATCAGATGATTCATTTCAATTGGCACTGGAAAATATTCATTTCGATAAGTTCATTACTGACAGATATTAAAAATTTCAATAAGTTCATACGTTCTTAACTGATTGGGATGACATTTTGTAAAACTAGGAAAACGCTCTGTGTAACGCGTTGATGAGCGAGCACGGACACGCGCAACACCTCAAACCGAAATTATGTCTATCGAAAATATCATGAAAAGCCAATAATTCTTGAAATTCGTGTGACTTGTAGGTATAAAATCTCCAAATATTCCTGAAGTATTAGTCCCAATAACCATGCAAAGGTTTAAGTTGATCGATTGAACCTTTATGATTAAATTGTTCCTTGTTAATATTCAAAACTCATAGGCAGGGCCAGTTGTTTATGGTTTCCACGACAAACGCGAAATGTTTAGAAACATGAATTTTCTGTCATATCTTTACGTTTCATACACTCCTGATTCCAAATATGTAACTTTTTCTCGCGAATTTTCGCGAAATTTGTGTTTCGACGCGATACTGACCAATTCTTGCGATTTCACGCGATTTTGTCCCAAACCTACATGTTTTGGGACAAAACAACAAGATTTTCAACATTTTGTGTTTCACCAAATGTGTTTTCAACATTTTCCCGATTCCGAGTATATATTTTACGACAATTTCCTCGATCTGTGTCAAAAGTACCACGAAATAGAAAGAATCACACTGTTTTCTTCGTAAGCTAGTGTCAATGCCAGCCAAAGAGTGTATGAGGGTGCCAGCTGGTTGGCTGCTGAGCATGGAATGACGAGTCACGCTAACTTGAGAGAAAGCGGGGGGGGGGGGGGGGTTGGTAGTATTACAGCACGCTCGCGCGTCATTTTTCACACCTTATTCTTACAAAAATCTTTTTTTTTTCCATTTCACCACCAATCGCGAAAAATTTACATAATATCACCACCAATTCACCACTTTCAGAATGTTGAAAACGAATTTTGGCTTTTTTTATCACCACAAACAACTGGCTCTGCTCATAGGATCTATTTAAAAAAAATATACCTGGGACCACTCATATGATAAAAGTGTGTGCACCTACTTACACAATACTATTAGACGATCTGTTGAACGGTCATATCAGTTTCATACGTTTGAAAGTTGCTCTAACTACCTTGGAACTATATGGAGTTGAAGTAGCCGTGATCAACATTTTTGAGTTATTTGACAGCCAACACGCAAAATGTCCGTAAACTGTCACTAACTTTTGGATTTAAACACAGATACGTTGTCAAAAATACAGATAATGCTGGTCCCAATGACCATGCAAAGTTTTAAGTTGATCGGTCAAACGATTCTAGTTTAAATGTAAAAAAACACAGGAAATATGGTTTTAAATTTTAACCAATGGGACGATTTGGCTGAAATTTTGTATGATTGGGTACAATGTTGGTTGTAATGACTTCGCTAAATTTCAAATTGATCGGAGCAACCAATCAAAAGATAATTTTTTTAAAACTTGAACCAATCACAGGAGCCCAATCACAGGATCCCAAAATAGCACTTGTTGGTATTGTTTTCAATTTTTTCCTGATAGTATGTCCATATGTCTACCAGAAAAAAAGTTTTTTGTTAAAATCTAACGGTACAAAAAGATTAGAAGAACTCCATTTTAGCTTAAAAATGACACGATTTTACTTGGCTGCCATAAGATAACATGGGGGAGAAAACTCAAATTATCTCAGAAACTAGACAAGAGAAGTGTTTAATTTTTTCAGGTATTGTGTATGGCATGGTCACAGCCTTCTCGACAGTCACTTCGTTCTCTGGGTAGCTGCCTGTCGACTGCCGATTAAAGCTATGACGTCATCGGTTTCTTGCACGGTTCGGGGCGCTACTACCGGCGGAGTGGCAATAAAATGTACTTCAAGGTGTATCTTTGGTTAGTACATTTTATTACCACCCCGCCGGTAGTAGCGGCGGTCGGCAGGCATCTACCCAGAGAACGAAGTGACTGTCGAGAAGGCTGTGGGCATGGTTATCAAAAAGTACACAAAAAATTACCTATGAAGATCTGAGACTATTGGCGTTTAAAACCTGGTTAGGTAGCAGCACTTGTCCTGTGTAGGATAGACAAGGTGTATAGAAGTAGTGTGTAGTGTTTTCGGGTAAGAGCAGACTGCATTGACGATTTATGAACTTATTTCAGATATATCAAAACAATATAATACAAGTCTTACCAGAGTAAAAGAAGTTATCTGCTTTGAAATGTTCCCCACACACTAACATCATAGAATAATGAAACTAACATGCATTTTGGAAACCCTCTTGCCAACCTTCAAAGCAGATTGCAGATGATTGTTTCTCCCGCACATCGTCCTTCGGGAATAAATGAAAGGAGAGTCCATCTGCAGCTGTTGATTCTTTGTTTGAACATTGAGGAACACTACAGTATCGATTTGCTGATTTAATTTGCTTTTAAATAGGTAAATTCACCGGTTGAACATCCATTGACAGATGAAAACAAATGAAAAACAAAAGATTTTTCACCTAGATAGATTAGTTGGCGAAGCAGCCTCCAGATGTCGACTCCTTTGATTTTAAACGCGAATAATCTCGATCGATCCAGCCACCTTAAACAAATATTTTTAAAAATGTTCAGAAAATGTTAGATGGCAATTCTTGTACTTATTCAGTCCATGCCAGTGGAAAACACTAGGTATTGCATGGAAGTTCTGAATGCACCGAAGTTCATTCGAGTGGTAAAGGTGGACGACAGTGGAGTTATCTTCCTACCTAGGGTAGACAGTAGGGCGTTTATAGGTTATTGGCGGAACATTTTACAAAACAAGGCTAAATCACACAAAGTAATAGAGAGCAAGATAGAATTATAGAACGTATTATATTATAGGTTAACTAAATATATGAGACAAGTCTCAACTTATATAAAATGACTTGTTACCTAGAAATTAACTAAAAACACGTTTCGTTTGCGCGGTACAGCCAAGGTCATCACTTCACAAAACGTCACGGCCACGTTCACAGCCGACCGACCCGAGCGAGCGAGTGGACCTTGAGCGAGCGAGCGGACTTTTCACAGCCTTTGAAAGGAATAAGAGGCAAAATTTGAATGACATATTCCTCAGAAAATATTATGGACAATTTTCAAAGTAGAAAAATACGGTAAAAATATTTGTATTTGATCATTTGTTATATTTCTGACAAAATTTCTCTTTAAGACGATTCGATAAAGTATCTGAGTGCAGTGGTGGCGTACGGGGGGAGGGGGGGGGGGGGGGGGGGGGGCAAGGGGGCTACTGCCCCCCCCCCCCTCACCCCGGTTGCCCCGCCACTTGGTGACTCCCATTATATGCACAATTTATCTGGCAAAAATATAAAATCACAAATACATTGCAATAACAGTAATTATCCAGATTAAGGTAGAGTCATTGATCGATATAAAAAATATTTTTTTCAAAAAACGTTTTCCAACATTTGAAGTATGAGTTTTCAATTTTATGTCATCAGAGGATGAACAAAACTTTAACATGAGAGGTAGGAAAACTATTTCGTGTTAGGTCTATAACTTTAAAAATAGCACAGGTTGGTATTGTTTTCAATTTTTTTCCTGCAGTGCGATTGTATAACTTTCCCAAATGCTAACAATATCAATAACAATAATGGTTTCCCTAACGATCATTATCGTTCACTAGAAACCAGTGTGATTGTATAAGGATAACAATAAAAATCGTTGAGATATAAATTGTATTTAGATCTTTCAAAGTTGGCGGTATCCTTACGTCACTTCCGTTTTAAACCATCCAATGAAATTGCAGTATTATTTTAAAATGAAAATTCGAATGTTTAAAGTATGTTATGATTTTAAGTTTTGTTTCAAACTCTTTGAAGAAACAATTTTAGAATTAAAATATGTCTTCAAGGTAGGTTTTACTTTATTTAAAAACATGTTATTTAATTAGTTGACACACAATTTTGCTAAATATATTCACAAATATTTTTTACTAAATTTTGCCAAAATTTTATAAATCTTTACAACTATGTTTTATTTAATATTTTAAAAATTCATACTAAAAGCAATTGAAAAATATTAAAATATTTTTTCTATGTTA
Source organism: Leuctra nigra (assembly GCA_934045905.1). Lineage (NCBI taxonomy): Eukaryota > Metazoa > Arthropoda > Insecta > Plecoptera > Leuctridae > Leuctra > Leuctra nigra. The sequence continues at coordinate 17,860,081 of OW203771.1, forward strand.
TTTTGACTTCTATTTTCACGAATCATTATTTTAGTATATGAACTGCAAATTTTAAAAGATTTGACCTCCGGAAAATTTGCAGTTCATATACTAAACATCATCCCATCTGAGATTGTCAGATTATTTCTACATTTCAATCATTATTTTTGAACATTTTCTGTTAATTTTGAAATTTTTGACAAAATTTAGCCAAAATCTTGTAAAATGTTCCCCAAAAAATAATTTGTCAAGATTTTTAAAAATTATAAAAAAATTATGAAGCTATTAGGTAAAATATTTTAAATTATTTTTACATTGACTTGTGAAAATTTTATAAAATTTTTGCAAAATTTTGAAATAGTACTTTCTTAATTTCATTTTTTTTTTATCCTAAAAATAATATTTGTAAATATTATATAAAATAATGGCAAAATTTTGAAAAAAAAATGTGTGAAAAGCAAGCAAAATGTCGAGCTACTAAAATCCCTTCGCTTTTATTCGGTAGCCAATCTCAAAAGCAGACAAAAGAGAAATGCATAAATGTTTGCCATCACCAATTTGTCACCCACGAATTCAAGTGTCACCATAACCTCAAAATCCAGCTGACTCATCACGCGACATTCCACCTCGCAATTTAAACATCTAATTTTGACATAAATAAAGACCAGTTTTTCATTACCTAAGTAATAATAAAATGGTAATATGTGTAACATTGTAATTATCTTGCTTTTTTTACTATACCATACCTTGTATCGCTGTTAATAGTGATATAATTTGTCAAAATCCTAATATTGTTATCGATAATGGCTGGGTACAAAGCAATCGTTATCTCCAAGCAGCGTAGTCATTTGTTTTTCATTTAGATTGTTAGCAAAATGTTATACAATCACACTTTCATCAAATGTTATAGATAACGATCCATTATCTCGGCTAAGAAAGTTATACAATCGCACTGCTGATATAAAAAAAGATTTGTGTTCAAATCTATCTACACAAAAAATAGATCTTCATTATAGCTAAAAAATTACAAGTTTTTCTTCTTCCCCCATATAAGATGACATGGTGAAAACAAATCAATTTATCTCCCGAAAAGGACACGAGAAGTGTTTATCAAGCTGTGGATAGACCACATTTTAAATTATCTAGTTAGCTCTGCTTTTCCAAAAATTTCATATGCAGTACCGTGATCCTCATATCTATTAGTGTTTTTCAACAATGGATCATAACATGAATAGATATGAGGATCACGGTACTGCATATGAAATTTTTGGAAAAGCAGAGCTAACTAGACAATTTAAAATGTGGTCTATTAATTCGCAAAATCCCACAACAACAGACGACTCTAGGTGAGTAAATTTACAACAACCAACAACACAACGATAATTTGTAATAGTTATAACTTGTATTTTGTGTTTTTGCTGAACCTTGTGGCGAGGGGGGGTCATGATTTTGGTAATTATGACGGGTTTTCGCTTTGTCCCCTCAAGTAATTACCTTGCCCTTGCTCTGCCCCCTCTCCTCCCCCCCCCCCCCCACCTCCCCAACGATCATTTTCTGCTACACTGTCTGAGTTGCTCTGGTTTCAAAGAAAATTTCGCTTGCTCCACCATCCTATTGTAGTGATCAGGGTACGAATTGTTCAATTTTCAGAGGGGGGGATAGGAAAAATATTAATTCCGAGGATGTAGGGAAATATAGCAAAGGCGAAACATACGATTGTTCACGAATACAATGGGGGCCTGGGGGGAGGGCCTCCCCAGCACCATGCGGGTCCGGGGCGCATAGCCCCGGGAAATTTTGAATTTCAATATTGAATTTGGTGCATTTCTAAGCGATTTGTACACTGTTCCCTTTGTCATCACGACAAATGGCATTATAAAAGAGGAATTGCTTTTAATTTAAGGGGAAATCAGAAGTGGTGGGCAAGTAAAATAAAGCTTGGAATAAATAAATATTATCAAATACAGCTTATTTGACAGTTGTTTTGTGTGACAATTTATTTTTATAATTTTAGATTTATTTCTGAAAAAGTAATCCCAGAAAAAACACTCCGTGTAAAAATACCAGCCAAGTCTCTTTAACTATAAAAAAAAATAGAAGAAATCTAAAAATTCAGCACTGAAAAGGAGTGATATCAAAAAAGGAGCCAAGTCAACGAATTTTCCAAATTTTAATCGTACCATTGAAATAAAAATATCAACCCCCGAGAAATACTTAAAAAAAGGACTTGGCGCATCGTTTTTTTAAAGACACTTTTCTATCCTAAAAGTATAGGAAGAACTCTACAAGTATATTTTCCTGAGTATATCACATTCATTATCGACGAATCATACTACGTTTTAATATAACTAGTACTCTTACCTACTGGCAGTTTTGGTATTTTGTCAATATTCAGAGGAAATAAACGGATAAACGAATAACGAATAAACGGAAGCGGCCTAGTCTATTCGTTATTGCCACTATTTCTAGGGTCATATTAATCAATCATACTTCTCAATATCGTGACTGAGGGAAATAGCGAAAGCGCTCATTACAAGAAGGCCGTCAATGAGATTTGTATAAGTGACTAGTGCACTGAGCCATGCTGCTCAAATAATTACTGACTAGATTTTTATCTAAAGTAATACGTTATGTAATTTATGAATTTTTTTGGTATAAAATGTTAATTAATAGCAATTAATTACACGGCGAGAAGGTTCCAAGTATAATGCTGTAGTAGGTATGTTGATGTACCCACAAAACTATAGGTACCTACCAATCACAAACACAACTGTTCTGTATTTATTGCTTGTAAGACAATGCTATGTTTCTTTGCGTACTTATATTTAAATTTAAAATATTTTACAGAATGTTCAATATTTAATTTGAAAGTTTTGTCCCAATTTTTCTAGGCATTTCTGAACTACGTAGTATGTGAGTGGCTTAAGCTTAAGAATAGAAAAATGTCTTTAAAAAAACGATGCGCCAAGTCCTTTTTTTAAGTATTTCTCGGGGGTTGATATTTTTATTTCAATGGTACGATTAAAATTTGGAAAATTCGTTGACTTGGCTCCTTTTTTGATATCACTCCTTTTCAGTGCTGAATTTTTAGATTTCTTCTATTTTTTTTATAGTTAAAGAGACTTGGCTGGTATTTTTACACGGAGTGTTTTTTCTGGGATATCACTTCTTTTGTTAGTTTATACATACAGCTTGTAGCACATGTCCGAGCAGGGACTAATTTCTTTAAAAAAATACGCCTCAACCGATTTGGTTACTATGAAAAGTTGCGTTTGGTATAAGATGACAATGATTATCCAAGAAGAATAGCTTAAGTTTCGTTATAATCGATCCAGCCGTTTTCGATACATGACGTCACTTCCGGTTTTGAAATAGCGGCCGAATTCCGGTATAGGTAATAAGAAAACAATCTAGTTTTATCTAGTTGATACCTTCATGAACGACCATCTGAATTCCTAATCCCTATATTTCCGTAAAATCGGTCATGCCGTTTGTAATATATGACGTCACTTCCGGTTTCATTTAGTGGTTCCTGCCGCCATTTCCGGTACCATTAATTTATTTATTCATTTTTCACAATTGATTTTTCAAATAAATAGCAGAATGAATACGCAGGAGCTAGTTCAGTTGCAATCGGTACAGGCGTTTTAGATATATGACGTCACTTCCGGTTTCAGGAATGGCGGCCGAGAACACTGCTACCTTGAATATATAAATTGTATTGTCTATGTTACAATGTAAGTTAATTATGTACGTATTTTAAGTATAATTTGTTGAAATAAGTTAAATATTGCGTATTTATGACGTCACTTCCGGTTTAGAAAATAAGAAAATAATATTTTTTTTATTGATACTTCATATAGATGACCATCTAAATCGAATGGCGCTAATTTCGTTCTAATCGGTCCAGACGTTTTTGAGTTATGACGTCACTTCCGGTTTAAAAATGGCGGCACAAAAAATCACAAGAGGCAAGGTATCATCAGACGCCAAAAGTGCATATGTGGTAAAAGTTTCAGGTCGATCGGTTTAGCCGTTTAGGCTGTGGCGGTGAAAGCAACGTTTCCTGATATCATCAGAATCAGAAAGTGGTGTAATTTCACTGTTTTCTCGGCCCTCTAGCTCGCAAACGGCATAACATATTGTTCCCTAATTTGGTATATGTAGTGGGGTGGGCCATAGCTCGAAATTAAGATATATCGCAACAATGTGAGATTTTCCAATTTTAAGATCCAGTAGGCCGAAAATGCCATGTTGTTGCTTACAGTAAAAGTGGTTGGTCTGCTCCTCAGTTTATTAGTCATTTACGGTATGTTGAGTGAGTGTGAGTGTACGGTACGACTTGGCTGGGTGGAGCGACCGCTCCACTAGATCTCTTGTATTCGTTGATTAAAAGTCAACAATTTACAGAGGGGGGGGGGAATCTATCCCCCCCCTGGGATGCTTTATTGGGAAACAGAGGCAGGGATGAGAAAACCAGAGCCCATCAATCAATCTCCCCCCCCCCCCCCCCCCCCCATCAATTCTGCAGGTGTTCTACAGGTCTGCAGGTGTTCTACAGGTCTGCAGGTGTTCTACAGGTCTGCAGGTGTTCTACAGGCAGGTTCGCGCTACAGCGGGGTGTCATTCACTATGATAAGAAAACAAGACTTACTCATTTAAATCCACTCACTCCACTCAATCACTTCACTCCTTACACTCTACTCACGGAATAGGGAGTTCCCAGCGCCATCTGACCGGGATACTATGATGAACCCTGCGAGGGAAATGAATTAGAGCATTTGGAAAAAATCAAACATCATGAGAATAGTTTCCTGTTAACTGATTGTATTACCTGGCTTACCATTAAGGAGGGTGGTTGTGGTAGGTCAGGGGTGGGTCTCAAATGCAGTTACCTCCTCGTGGTGAGACCTGGGTACTGGTTGTATGTCAGTAGACATGGTAATTACACAACTTGCTAAACACTGCAACTTACGCCAGCAGGAGAGAGTAGGTAATGCTATACTCTCTCATCGTCATGGACGTAATTCAAACAGGATTGTTTGTGCCGTGAATCGTATACGGGTCGAATCCGGATTTTTTATTATTTATATAATAGCTGCTCAGCTGTCAGACCATTTTGTGTTGAATATCCAATTTTCAACAAACTTTCTCAGAAGAACTATAACGCTACGCTAGTTAAATATCCTATACTCATGGTCTAATCCCCACGTTGGCTGCTAAAATTGTAACTCTACGCTATTTAATGCCCCATCGTTGGGTGTCAATTTTGTAACTCTACTCTTAGTTAACAATATTATTTTATTGACATTAAACATAGTATAAAGATCAGCTTTAAATGTACAATAAAAGTGGAAGCTACTTCTGGCCAGAATCAATGTATCTATATCTAATTTAAGTAGTACTCATCACTGGGTTTGGTAGGTAGGTCGTCCATAGGCATCTCATCAGTTCATCAAGTTTTTATCATACGAATGTTCATTTTCTTCGTGCACTCTTCTTAATTACCCCTTTGCAGTTTTCTTGGTCTTCATCAATCTCTTCTTTTAATAACAATTATTTATGACATTTCTTCCAGTAATGATTTTTTAATCGATACACACAACATTCTTCTTCTAATCTTACATTTCAACTGAGTCTTTTTCCAATAAAAAATTCCCCACCATACCATCTCATTCTGAACACTATACAATATTTTTTCATTGTTGTGGCTTAACAGTTTTGAACCCTTTTATATAAAACCTCGACCCCAAAGGTGATATATTTCGAAAAGATAACTTAATAATGCTTAAAGACCTTTTTAAAATATAAATTAATGTTTTAAGAATTTAAATATAACTATAATTGAGCGAGCGTAGCGAGCGTCACCACGGTACTCTTATGGCACTTTCTCTGTGTGTTTTTTTTTTTTTTTTTTTTTTTTTTTTTGTGGTCACAACCCAGGTCAAACCGCTCGAGCAATCGATCTGAAATTTTGTACACATACTAACGTAATCTATGCGGTCCCTGGGATCGTTTTTGAATGGGCTCCCGTGATTGGTTCAAATTTAAAAAAAATTATCTTTCGATTGGGTGCTTCGATCTATTTGAAGTTTAGCAAAAACATTGCAACCAACATTGTACCCAATCATAAAAAGTTTCAGCCAAATCCTCCTATTGGTTCAAATTTAAAACCATTTTTCATGTGATTTTTGACATTTAAACTAGAACAGATTGACCGATCAACTTGAAACTTCGCGTGGTCATTGGTACCAACATTTTAGATATTTTTGCCAATTTTCAGTCTAATCTGTCGTTATTTTAAAAGTTTTGTCATTTTAAGGTCATTTTATTCCATAATCTTGAAAAATGTATACTAAATTGTCATCCCTGCCTTCTTTAAGCTTCTGTTCCAAGGCAAGGCCTGTAGAGCAGCCAAGCTATCCACAATGTACAGTAAAATGAAAGCATTTTTGAGCTAGCGCATAAAATCGGATGCAGTACGAAGGCCAAATCCTCTAATTGGTTTAAGTTTAAATAATGTCTTCTGATTGGTCGACAATAAAAATGTTCACATTAAGTTCAAATTTTGCATGGTGATCAAGACCAACTTAATATTAAATTTTACATATTGTAAGCCCAATCAGTCAAGTATTAATTGTAATTTTACGAGTTTAGTATGGGATGTCACAAGAGATTTCTGGAGAAGGTATGTAGGTAAGACTTCACGACACAATGGATCTGTTATTCATCCAGAGTATTATGGAGATTGAAAAATTGCAGAGAAAATCGTCTTGTGCCGTGTCGTGCATCGTTACTATGGGGATGTTGCATGTTCTGTGCTCGCTCATCAACGCGTTACACTGAGCGTTTTCCTAGTAATGTTCTGTACTACTTAATTTTCTTACTATAATTGAATCCTGAATAAAATATGATTTAAATGTCATTGTTTATGTTATAATTTTGATTGCCATAGAAATAATCACGGCCTTCTGTAAATTCATAAAGAACCACTAGTTGTTTGCAACCTAGATGACTCTCCCTGGCACACTAGTGCTACAGAACGATTATTCATTGTATGTTCATACCACAACACCTGCTATTTGTCCCCGCGTGGCGCACTGTCTACTGAATCTCCTGCTTACAGATGTAAGGTAGCGTCCCGTTTGTAGTGGACGTCGTCAGACCTCGGTAATTGCCGCTATGTTCGTACCACAACACCTGCTATTTGTCCCCGCGTGGCGCACTGTCTACTGAATCTCCTGCTTACAGATGTAAGGTAGAGTCCCGTTTGTAGTGGACGTCGTCAGACCTCGGTAATTGCCGCTATGTTCGTACCACACCTGCTATTTGTCCCCGCGTGGCGCACTGTCTACTGAGTCTCCTGCTTACAGATGTAAGGTAGCGTCCCGTTTGTAGTGGACGTCGACAGACCTTGGTAATTGCCGCTATGTTCGTACCACAATACCTGCTATTTGTCCCCACGTAATGCACTGTCTACTGAATCTCCTGCTCACAGATGTAAGGTAGCGTCCCGTTTGTAGTGGACGTCGTCAGACCTCGGTTATTGCCGCAATGTTCGTACCACAACACCTGCTATTTGTCCCCGCGTGGCGCACTGTCTACTGAGTCTCCTGCTTACAGATGTAAGGTAGCGTCCCGTTTGTAGTGGA